>CM052810.1:68637012-68804012 GCA_028533885.1 Nasua narica | reverse complement strand
TGGTATAGGTTGTGGCTGATGCAAGCTTATGATTTTGCTTTCTATGCAGTGGTTTGTCTTTCTGTCCATAGCCTTAGAGAGGGAGGGTTCTCTTCTTGGACTTTCTTTGTATGTGGGAGCTCTGGCTTTGCTCGGGACAGAGACCAACTCTCCCATCTCTGTTGGACATTAAGATTCATGTTCAGTCTCTAGGCCCATAAGTGGGTTTAATAACCTGCATGGTATGAGCGGCATCACTCCCCAGTTATCTTTGGCTTTCATTTCCATTCTTTTTTCTAGCCTTGAGAATGTTCCATTCTTTCCTGTAATTTTGACCACATATTTTTAAAGTATTACAGTTTATGCAGAACTGTGTCTTGTTGGTAAAAATGGGGTTCTCTCATGTGTTGGTGGATACGTACATTGTTTTCATATCTCAGCTATTATAAATAATGCTGCAGTGAACATGGAAGTGAAGAGATCTCTTCAAGATCCTGATTTATTTCCTTTGAATATATCCCCAGAATTGGAATTGCTGAATCATGTGATAGTTCTATTTTTAAACTTTTTGAGGAAGCTCCACACTGTTTTCCATTAGGGCTGCACCATTTTACATTCTCACCAACAGTGTATAAGAGTTCCAGTTTCTCTACATCCTTGACAATACTTGTTATCTCCTGCCTTTTTTTGAGAATACCACTGTAATAGGTGTGAGGTGATGTCTTGTACTACATTGTATACTTGAAATTTGCTAGGATGGCAGCATTTAACTGCTCTGACCAGGGAAGGAAGGAAGGAGAACCAGTAACGATGTGAGGTGATGAATGTATGAATTAACTTGACTGTGGTCATCATTTCACAATATATGTCAAAATGTCAACTTGTACACCTTAAATGTACACAGTTTTTATTTGCCTGTTACACCTCAATAAAACGGGGGGAGGGGGAATGGGGCTGTGGAAATTTTTCCATGGGATATGCTTTTGACATGATTTCTGTTATATCCAAAATGTGGCTGACTTTGTCCACTCCTGCCCCAGTTAAACAGATTTTTAAAAGTTGATCTGCTGCATTCAGAAAAGAAAGGGAAAAATTCAAAGGCCAGGCTTTCATTAACAATGGTCTGAGTTGTAGCACGGCAAAATTCTTATGGCTCATTAACTTTAATCTCAAACTGTAGACTAAGTATCTCCATCTGATGGCTCACTCACCCGACATTCTTTCTCTGTCCAAAATGGGCTGCTTCATTATTCACTTCAAACCATTCCTGCTCTGGTTGGTAAACATTGCTTTTCATTCCATTTATTCTCCCACACAGCCAGCTTAAAACCTTGCCCATGTCCATCCAAGTGGGTGCTAGGTTCCATGAAAGCCTCGCTCTACACAGCTGAATTGAGGTCCAGTGGCCCCTGCTTCTGTGACACATAGACAGCAGCTTGGTATCTACCACCATCTGGGGTTGTTCAGCAATTTATCGTGGAGTTAGGCTTAATTTTTTTCCATCCTCTCAAGTTCAAGCACAGAAACCTCTTTGAACTTCCCTGCACATGGGCAATGTCATGAAGAAGCTCAGGCAGGTTCCAGCCCTCCATTTCCCTCTCGGAATGCTGTCTGTCTGCCTCCTCCTCCTGTTGGCATTTCCCTTCCCACACAGCTGGACCCATGCTGATGGCTGAAATTTCCTTGGCCTGATCAGCATTGTCACTTTCCGTGTGTATCTGCTCCATCCACTGAGCAAAGTCCTGCCACAGACCAGTCCTATAGTGTGATTTTTCTATTCTTATCCCAAAAATGTTTTTAAAATCCCGTAAGTGTTCATTTGCCAGTGCTGAACATTCACAGCCTCCAGCCTCAGCTGGAAGGTCCCTTAGCCTTATGCTGTGATCCTTCATTCATGCTCCACTTTTCCCTCTCCTATCCCATTGGGAGCCATTCCGGATCTCCTCCGCTGTCCTTACCACTCTTAGCAGATGAGCTCTCTCCTGCTCAGCTGAGATGATGAGGCACTCAGGTATGCACTGCCTCAATTTCCTATTCTCCCTAGCCATAACCTTAACCATGCCCCCATCCAGCCTTCCCTCTTCAAAGTGGCTTGGCTCGAGTCCTCCCCTCTGCTTTCTCTTTCACCTTCTTCAGGCCATTACATTTCCATGATGCCCCCCCCCCATGGGTGCCTTCCTCTATTTATGAATTAGCACAAAGATTATATACATGTTTGAGGCTTGCATAAAAGGAAGACCTTTAGAGAGAGATGGTGGCTATACATGTGACCGGTTTATTAAAGACAGAAAATTAACTCTTCCCAGCCTACCTATGAGCTACTTAAAACAATCTTGTCCTGTGCCTGTTTTGATATAGTTTTTGTTTGAAAATTTTAATCAACTTATTCCATTACAATGTGAAAAAATTGGTGCAAAAAATGATTTAAGACAGTTTTTGAACAATGAAAGAACATAAAATGAATACTATAGCATTATCCTCAAATCAATAATTATGTTATTTACTAAATTTGTCAGAAAATACCTGATATTTCTTGGGCCAAATTCTGAAGTACAAATGTTCGTATTTGAAAAAGGAACAAAATGATAGGGGCTGAAGGTAAAAAAATTTTTAATTAATTTTTTATATATTTTTTAATTTAAATTCAAGTAACCAACATCATTAGTTTCAGATGTAGAGTTCAGTAATTCATCAGTTGCCTATAACACCCAGTGCTCATCACATCACGTGTCCTCCTTAATGCCCACCACCCAGTTATCCCATCCCCCCACCCATCTCCCATCCAGCAATGACAGATAACATTTTTAAAAGACTTGGGAAGACTTATTTCACTCAGCATAATCTCTTCCAGTGAAATAAGTCAAGCAGAGAGAGTCAGTTATCATATGGTTTCAGTTACATGTGGAGCATAAGGAAAAACATGGAGGACATTGGGAGAAGGAAAGGAAGGGTGAGTTAGGGAAAATCGGAGGGGGAGATGAACCATGAGAGACTGTGGACTCTGAGAAACAAACTGAGGGTTTTGGAGGGGAGGGGGGTGGGGGGTTAGGTGAGCCTGGTGGTGGGTATTGAGGAGGGCACGTATTGCATAGAACACTGGGTGTGGTGCATGAACAATGAATCTTGGAACACTGAAAAAATAAAATTAAATTAAAAAAAACACTTGGGAAGAAGGGCAGTTTTAGGTTCACAGCAAAACTGAGAAGAAAGTACAGATTTCCCATACTCCTCCTGCCCTCCCACAGCCTCCCCATTGTCAACATCCCTTCCTACAGTTGTTACAACACTGTTATCATCCAAAGCTGGCGGTTTGCTTCAGAGCTCACACTTAGTGTTGTACCTTCTCTAGGTTTGGGAAAGTGTGTAATGACATGTATCCCCCATTATAGCACCATAAAGAATAGTTTCCATGCCCTAAAAGTTCTCTGTGTCCCACCTAGTCAGCCCTTTCTCACCACAGACTCCTGGGGAGCAGTGATCTTTTTATTATCTTCATAGTTTTGCCTTTTGCAGGATGTCATCTAGTTAGAATCATGTAACCTTGTCAGATTGGCTCTTTTCACTTAGTAGTAGGCATTTAAGTTTTCCCTATATTTTCTAATGACTTGAAAGCTCATGTCTTATTATTGCTGGATGATATTCCATTGTCTGGATGTACAGGTTTGTTTATCCATCTGCGATTACCAAGGTTTGTGTAAAATCTTTTTCAATGCAAAAATTATATGACTTTTTTTCTAAAAGCGTTTCTAAAAGTATGTCTTTTCATACAAGTCAAACTTTTTTGTTTTATTTATGATGTGGGAAGAAAAAGACCTGGAATTACTTCCTCACAGTTTACCATACAGTTTGCATCCAAATAATTGGCTGTGTTCTAGAAGTTTGTTTGCAAATCTGAATATATTTTCTTATACATTATACATTGTAAATTATACATTTCTTAGAAATGTATCCTGTATCTGGTGAGTTATAAGAATGCTTTGCAAATGCTTGTTTAAGCCTAATACAGCTAAATAAGCCTAAACATTATTTGCACAATTAATTTTGCACAAATAAATTTGCACAAAGCCTAAACATTATTCAGAGTATCACTTCTGTGTTTCAGTTATTAAAACCAAGATTATATCAGAATATGTGATGCTCAGGATTTGCCTAAAGAATAAGGACTCTTTCTTTGGCACATAAGTGGGATGACTTTTCAGTGATAGTTTCAGTAGAAAGGAACCAAGTGTGGTCCTGGGAGAGAAGGAGGATTCTGCACACAGTAGTGTGTGCAGGAAGATTCTATACACGGTAGTGGGGATGAGCTCACAGCCACTTGGGGACATACTAACATGTGAGTTTTTACCAGCCATATCTATAAAACAGTAGTAGACTTTATGTTTGCCCAGCATAGCCTTGATGTGGAAAAAGCTTAACTATTTCTTTCAGATATACGAAAGAAGAAAGAAAGAAAGAAAGAAAGAAAGAAAGAAAGAAAGAAAGAAAGAAAGAAAGAAAGAGGACAAGAAAAAAAAAGAAAAAGAAAATTCTCACTTTGGGAAGCGAGAGCAATTACTTCGTTCTATTGTGTTGAAATGAACTGTCAAAAATGACTAAGCTTTCAGTTATACTCCTGGGCATAAAGGTGAACTGAACAGAATCATGTTCCAAAAGAGAGCACTCACATTGCCAGGGATTGAAAGTGGGATAAGATCTATAGAGGAACCGGGAATCCTGAGAGTCTGACTCAAACCAAGGCCACAGAATCATCCTCAATTCTGTGCTCTGTTTAAGCTTTTGCTGAAACTGAATTCACTATTTTTCTCTTCTTCGGTTATCTAAGATCATGTGAAAGACCAAAATTCTTTCAGAAGTAAGGATCCACAGAAGGGTACCCATGGTGCCTCCAAGTAGTTTTCACAAGTCGATAACCACCCCCTTAACCCTAAGGTGAAGAGGCACGTGGGTGACAGACTTCCACATTGAAGATGACAATGTGAGGATAGTATTTTCACAGTGATTCCTCCTGAAATCATTCAAAAGCAGCGAGGCTAGTGAAAAACTCATTCAGATTCTATTTGAAGCGAAACTAAGAGACAACCAAAACCCAAACCACAAAATTAGTGGAAAGTTGCCCGAAAGGGTGGGGATTGAAGAAGTATGTGTCTGAAAGAAGAGCGAGAGAGGCTGTCGGAGCTGCAGGCTCAGAAAATGTAGCACTGTGTGTGTTTCAGAGGTAGAGAGTACTTCCTGGGTGGTGCCTGTGCATAGCTCACCTACAGTGGGAGGAGATGAAGGAGCTGACAGCAGGGCATCTCTTGCACAAGCTCCGTGCCAAGATGCAAAGGTGGGCAGATGCAGAGTCACACAGACAAGTCACATGTCAGGAGGCAAGCTAAGCATAGGACAGATCTTGTATTGTGAAAAAGAAAGAAAGAGAGTGATTGTATTGTGAAAAAGAAAGAAAGAGAGTGAAAGAGAGAGGGAGGAGGAGGGAGAAAGAGAAGGAGAGGGGAAGGGAAGGGAGGGGAGCGGAGGAGAGGAAAGGAGAGGAGAGGAGAGAAAGAAACCAAACTGAGAAGTGAAAACTGGACAAACACAAATACTCTGGGTCATGAAGAAAATTCTAGTCAGACCAGAACATACTCCCATCCTGGCACAGACCTCCTGAAATGAGCAGTAATTCATGGAGAATGTCAATGCTTTTCATGTAGTTCTACATCTAGTGTTCGGAATAAGGTCTTCTCTTACAGGGGACTATAGCTACATTGTTGCGCAACTGAGATTATCAACCTTGGCGACCCATTAGAACTGCCTGGGGGACTTGACAGACACCCAGAGCCGGGCCTCTGTCATACCAAATACATCAGAATTTCTGGAGAGGATCCTAAGCAATGGTATTATTTTATACATCTGGTTGCTGCTAATGTGTGGCCACAGCTGAGAACCAGTGCTCTTCATGTCTCATTCTCTCTGGCCTTATCTGACCTGTTCCACGTACCAGGTTCCTACCCCTAGACCTTGCCTGTGTCACTTAAACATGGATCATTCCTGCCCCCAGGACCATTACACAGGCCATCCCCCACCTGTATCACGCTTTGCCCTGGTCTTTTCCTGATTACTTCTTTCTCATTCTTCAGGTCATCCCACAAGGGCCTGCCCTGACCATGTACTTAAATATTCTCCCCATCCTTATGCTTCCTTTCTTCATAAACTTGCCACGATGAGAAATTTTCTTGATTATTGTTTTCACATTGATTGGCCGTTTCCTCTCAATTGGAATATAAGCTCGAAAAGATAAGACCTCCTTTGTGCTGTGCACTCTGCTGCCCTCAGCATCTAGAACAGGGTTTGGCACCCAGCTGGTACTCATTGAATCAAAAACAGCAGAAGTGCCTTCAGCAGGAACCTGGTAGCCTTTGCATATAACTGATTCATATAAGACAAACCAACTCAGCATTCCAGAAAAACAGTTTTAGAGAGAGTCAATCATGAATTCCATTAAGCAACCTCTATATACAAGAGGAAGCATTTCCATACAGCTACCTAAAAGGGCATTAATTTTCTTAGGCAATTACTAAGACAAGAACTGAATTTCTCATTTATTCTAGCAAACATAAAAAACTAGTCAACAAAAGCAACTCATGTGTCTGATGGAGATATTCCTTGATCAATATTATTTAAATACATCATGAATGACAGACAACTGCTATTATCATTCACTCCATTGCACTGTTACCGTATTTTACCAAATTTATGATGCCCATTTTTTGCATTTTAATTAGCTCCTAATTGGGATGCATATTAGCATTAGTGCCAGATTATAGTTTAATTTGCAGAGGTACGCTTTACTGGCATAAAAACAGTGGTGTTCTTAAAATCATCAGCCTTAGCTTTGATGAGATAATAGTATATGAGAAAGTCAGGGCTTTTTCAAGAGGTTTCCTTGAATCATTACTAAGCCTATCATTTTTTTTTTTTAACTTAGAACTACCATCTTGAATCTTCCCACTGGTCTTCTCTTGCCAAATCAAGTTATCTTTCTCTGTCCTCATCTTTGACCTCCCCAGAGTATTTGGTAACCCTGAATAACCCCATCATTCATGTATGCCACCACGGAGGATATGGATTTCTGCAACTTCGAAGTTTTTTTTTACCAGCTGAGGGTAAGGAGCTGTTCAAGTTTGTGTTCATCACCTCTTTTCATTTTTTGAAACTTTACTCTTGGTACCATCACCCCTTCATTCTTTCACACCAGGACCTAAGTGAATTCCTACACCACCACCACCGCTCACAAAAAATTTTTTTAAAAAAGGCAAGTTCTTTATTGCATTGGTTTGACTAAAACTTACATTAGATTTGTATGTTGCAAATGATCAAGTACCCACTCTACAGTTTTGAATGGAAGAAAGGCAATTTATTAGCTGATATAACTAAAAAGTATAAGATTAGAGTTGATTTAGGCATACCTCAATTTACGGACTTGACATTACCCTGAATTTTACCTCATCTTAGCTCCAACCTTTGCTGCATTGTGTTGTGTTCATGGCTGCTCACTAACCAGGCTTGATTCGCTATCAGATTCAAGTCAAACAGACAAGAAAGTCTGTCTTGTCAGACACTGAAACAAAAGTTGTGGGATTGTTCTGACTGAAGCTGGCTGGCTTAGATGGAGTCATTCTAAAATAATCTCTGGCCAAGAGAATGCCATGGTCTGCTCAGCTTGGCCTAAGTCATCTGACCTGCCCCTCAACCTGGTAATGGGATTGACCCGACTGGACTGAACATGTGGACTGAAAGCAAGGTAGGGGTGAGTCCCCAAAAAGAAAATGCAAGGGTCATTACCGGAAATGGAGTTAATGGATGTTGGGAAACAAAAATCACATGCTCATACACTTTTTGGAACCAATGTGTTCATTTTGACATTTTTAATTCTTTAATCTCTCAATTTTAAGTGAAAAAATTTTTGATTCTTTTTTAAATATTAGTAAACCAATGGGATTTTTGTGCTATAGTATTGAAACCAGATTTTCTGCAACTGTGGAGATGCCAGATTTTCTTCTTGTTGCTGAAAGTATCCAGAATCTAATGCTTGATTATCAAACAGCTTTATTTCTTTCATGGTAAGTAACTAGACTGTCATGCATAGGCTGTGCTTAGGCCAGCATCCCTCATTTTTTTCCCCTTTAATTGCAGCCTTCCTTTTCCAAATAAATTTTTAAAAAGGAGTTTTTGATCAATTGCTAATTGGGGGGTCAACTACACACATTAGTTGAAATAATTTACATTAAACTTTGGAAAGTTTCTGGCAGGGCCAAATGGCAAATGGCAGTGCCTTTAAGCTAAAAAAATAAAACAGAAGAGAAGTTTTGGGGAGAAGTAAGAGTGGTAATTAAAACATGGTAAGTTTTCAACATGATGACTTTGAAATATCCACACCTATAAGTCCTTAAACACAAGGGACCCAAGCCAAAAGCTTCATTGTTACACCTCATTTCTTAAGGTCATTCTCTTCGCCACTCTCTCTTCTCCCAGGCCTCAGCATTGAATCTGCTGTCACCTCCATGACCTCATGACACAGCATTTGTGTTGTCATGAGCCCTCTAGCATCCAGCTTTCACATGTTAGAAAGAAGGTGTTTGAAATAGTAAGACTTTGAAGACTTTTCAGTAGATAGGGTGAAGGTCAGAGGTCAGGAGCTCCAGGACCCTCAGGAGGACACAAGCAGAACAATGGTCAGAAGCAAGTCAAGTTCAGCCTCATGGAATCTCCAGTATCTTTAACTTTCAGACTGTGCAGTATCCCTATATGTTTGTCAAGACTATTAGGCTGTATCTATCTATGGAAGTCCTTTCTCCCTTGACATCTGTCATTAAGAGTTCCCAGGCAAGTTGTTGGCAAAAAGTGTGGCTATCAGAAAACTAAACTGTAAGAAAATAATAATAATTTGGTTTGATTGTGTGAAAGTGCTCTTGTGTAGTCTGCCTAGGAAAGTTAGTTACTAGCTGAGTACATTAATGACTAGGCATAAAGCGAGTCAGAATGCTTTTATCATATTTGATATACCACAAAGTAAGCCAAAATATGTTGGAAAGGCTACACTTGTCATAATCGGTGATTCATGTATTTTATTTCATTTTGAAAAATTCACTAACAGCATTAAGAAACAATTATAGTAATAGCTGCCATTTGTATATGTTTTACTGTGCCAAGGGCCTTTTGTACATTATCACATTTAATTATTTTACTAGCCTTAAGCAGGGAGCTAATATTATCCCCAACATTAATAGCAGAAAACAGACCATTAAGAAAATAACTTAGTTACCTAACATTATACAAGCTATTACTTGTGAAAAAGCTGAATTTAAACCTCAGTTGATCCTAAAGCCTAGAATTTTGGGCTATTTGTTTATATTATTTGTAGAGAAAGAATAAGAAAGATTTTAAATTAACACCATGTAATACTAATCATAATCAGACTACAGAATACAGAACATCAGCCAAGCTGTCAAGCCATAAAGGCTATCAGTATCCACACCTGATCTAGCAGGGTTTAGGAGTTGAACTAAAGTCACCAATAACTGTTTCAAGGTTTTGGTTCATGGTCTCAAAACTTATTTGTGAGTCAGTAAAAAAACAGAGGACTTAGGTCAGTGACAGGTACATATCTCGATATGTGTTGGCTCATATACATTTACATTATGTTCACACACTATTGTGTCAGTATATTGAATACATTTGAAATATGCACAAATACCAGAAACTTCAAAAGGCTAAGGTGGCGATGATTTCTGCTTTTGGAGAATCAGCTACCACTAGGTCTCTTCCGAAAACACTTAACTTTTCCTTTGTGTGCTTCCATAGCCTTTGGTTCCTATCTACACTCTTTTGCTAACCTCATTATTGAGTAAGCATTTAGCTCTCTGCCCTCTAAGCTAGAAAGAAAGCTACCTCAGTAAGCACAGAAATTGTGGCTTACTTGTTAAATTTCTTCATTTAGCAGATATTTAATAAGTACCTAGAGGCTAAGGAAATACAGGTATCGAGACTCAGTCCCTGCCACCAAACTTATGATCAAATAAAGAACAAACAAGATTTAGGGAGAGGCGCCTGGGTGGCTCAGTGGGTTAAAGCCTCTGCCTTCAGCTCAGGTCATGATCTCAGGGTCCGGGGATCGAGCCCCACATCAGGCTCTCTGCTCAGCAGGGAGCCTGCTTCCCCTTTCCCCTTCTCTCTCTCTGCCTACTTGTGATCTCTCTGTCAAATAAATAAATAAAATCTTTAAAAAAAAAAAAAACAAGATTTAGGGAAGTAAATAAGCAGTGACAGATTGGTCTACACTGAATGCTGTGAGGACCTTAGGAGGGTACCAGCCTTGCAAAAAAGAGGAATTAGGAAGAGAAGATTTAGAGAAGTCTAAGTACTAATACAGAATAGCCATTCCTAGGTAGTAGATCCTCAGAAGAGAGATGTGGTTGTTAAATGCTGATTTTTTTTTTTTTGAGTTTGAGAAGATTGAGAAAAATCACTTCTATTTACTGCCTCAGTTCTAAACCAACTGAGAGACAAAGAGATGAGGCAAATAAAGGTTTATTTTTTTATTTTAAATTTTATTTTATTTTTTCAGTGTTCCAAGATTCATTGTTCATGCACCATACCCAGTGCTCCATGCAATACGTGCCCTCCTCAATACCCACCACCAGGTTCACCCAACCCCCTCACCCCCCTTCCCTCCAAAACCCTCAGTTTGTTTCTCAGAGTCCATAGTCTCTCATGTTTCAGTTCAAATGTCATTTTTGTTACAAATAGAGCTGTTGGAAAATGTATTCTAGATGGGCAACAATAATGGGCTTGCTGATGTTACATCCCCCGCAAGGGCTCACCCACCCCTCAGGCCCCTCTAGATGGTCACAGGTCCCTCCCAGGGCCTGAGGATCAGTGTCAAAAGTGTACTCTCTGCAGGCATGAATGTCCCTGAAGAGGGAGGAAATGGACCATACGGACACACTTTCTTTTTCTAACTCATCAGTGAAAAGAATGAATCCACTTTCTCTGGGAAGCAGTGAGTAGAAGTGACAGAGAGAATCTAGAAATGTTACTACACTAGGAGGAACCTTCTCAAAGAAGGAGTAAGTGTTCCTTTGTAAGTGACTATCCTCACAAATTTCAATGTCTGACATAGTTTCCAATGTCTCTGGGCACAGATCTATGCCTCCATCTGCAGATTTCCAATATTCTCTTTTTCAATTCTGTTTTTTTCCACCAATTTATTTTATATCACATGTTTTCCTTTTCATAAATCATTTACTTTATAGTTCTTGGTCAGAAATTTCTGATCAGGGTAAAAAGACTTTAAGGACATTCATGAAATATAATCTAAGTATTCTTACTTGATTACTTTTCAATAAAAACAAATACACTTATGTTTTATAAATGGATGCTACCTTCTCTTTGATCAAATCAAGTATATGAAATGCCAGATGAATGCAACAGGAAATAAACTAAAACGAATATTAATTTTACCAAAAAAAAAAAAAAACCACCAGGTACCTTTAAATACTATTGTGCCTTATTCAATATAAACTACAAATGCAAATCAGACTAGAATTACATTTCTCTGCAGGAACTCTTAATGACAGATGTCAAGGGAGCAAGGACTTCAAAGTTTAGTCTGAAATTATTTCAACCTAAAATTTTAAACAAAATGAAACTATTACCCAGTTACATTTTCAGACATAAAAGGACTCAGATGATCTACTTCCCAAACACTGTTTCTGAATGATTATTTGAGAGTTCAGTTCATCGAAGCAAGGTGCTATATGAGGAGAGGACATGAGAGCTGAGTCAGAGAAGATTCACTCAGATTCTCCAGCTCAGGAGAGCAATGAGATCTAAGGAAGACAGCAGCTGTGCGGGAAGCTGGCTTGGCAAGACGGAGGAGGGGGATCCTGGGGTACAGGATGCTGAAGAAAAATATGATCCTATACCACGGATATTAATATCAGAATTTCAGCAGAAGTTTGACAATGTGGTAGAAGTGCAGAAGGCAAGAAAGTGAAAGACCATTAAAAAGAACTGGAGGTGTCTTGGAGTGGAGGTGATACACCTCCTTGTAGTAGATACACCCTCTTGTATTAGAAAGCAGTGCATTTCAAGAAGAAAGATGACATTGATTCCAAACAATAGATTAAAGGTGAAGACTGAGAGACAACTAGGATAAGCTGAGGAAGGCAAATTTAGCAAAATTTCTTATTTTACAACAACAACAAAAATAATACTCAGAAACTCCAACAACAGTAGCTCTCTGGGAAAGCCACAATGTCAGTATGAGGCAATTAAAATATTTGGACGAATATTTAAAAAAAAGATTCCATTCAAACTGATAATAAAAGCATTGAGGAGCATAGGTGTTTGTGTCTGAAGGAGCATATGGTTAAGTAGTTGGGTAGCTAGTTGTAAAACTGTGAACATTGTGTATTGCATTATTTTTTTAAATCAACCTGATCAAATCACAGGAGATTATAGTTTCAAAATGGAAGGTAAATATGACCCCTTTGAGCATGTACAAAAAGTACAGGGAAATTATAGAGAGTTGGAGATAGGAGTGGCAGGCAGTGGGGCGCCTGGGTGGCTCAGGGGATTGAGTCTCCAATTCTTGATTTCAGCTCAGGTCGTGATCTCAGAGTGGTGGGATCAAGCCCTGAGTCAGTCCCCTCATTGGGCTCCACACTGAATGAGGGTCTACTTGGGACTCTCTCTCCCTCTCCCTCTGCCCCTCACTCTCCCTAAGATAAATTAACAAAGCATAACAATATATATGATGACCCAATGCAGTGATTACCAATGAATAATCTTTGAAATTTCAGGTAGTCCATTTTCTAAAATGTAAGAGTTTTCTTTTTTTTTTAAGTCTTCTTATTTTTCCAGCATCCTGCTGTTTTCTTTCCTGTCATCCCTGACAACACTGAATTAGCCCTTTACACTAACTAGTGACTCCTAAACTTCCCCCAAAATGCCACAAGAAGTCATAAAATGCCATATTCAGTAATCTAGTGATCAGTTTATTTGTACGGCAACTCCAAAGGGAATATGAATTATCTTTCTAAAATGCGTACAATTGGATGATCTCTATTTAAAAATAATCAGAAAGTTTGGGTGAGAAGCATCCAGGTGATTACATTCATTACATTCTAGATTTAAACTTGTGTTTTCATTTGTGTAGAGAATCATTTCATTTTGGTTATGTGAAAAGTCTATGGCCATCTTTCTTGAGAAAGTTGTAGCTTTGGTTGGAGGGGCAGATCATTGACGTGGTTATTTTTTAATGCTTGAAATTTATCTCTCACAAAATATTTTAATTTGATTTCACATTTCATTTGCCCTGAAAGCAAATACTTTTATTACTGTTATACTGACCTCTTCTGGAAAAGTCTTATAATATCATCCTGTTCATATGTTAGCTCGCTCTCTCTCTCTCTCTCTCTTTTTGTGATGTTACAGTGCGCTGTGGAATTAATATCATAAAAAGCATTGAGTTTGGTGTAACTATTCAGGGTTCAGTTAATGGAGGGCTCAGGTGCTGAGCAAGGAGTTCAGAGTCTAGTAGAACGAATATGTATATAAAGCGATATTAATGTAAATACTAATAACTGTAAGTTTATAAATACCTATAGAAAGCTGATAGTGACATATAAACAGACTTTTAAAAGTTAAAGAGTCATTAGAAAGAAAAGGATGGGAGGTAACTCTAGTCACAGTTAGCCAGGCACCCAGTGGCATATAGTTTCTTACAGAACCTAAAGGATGGGGAAAGGAGAGACAGACAACGGCCCAGTCATAAAGATGTGTGTGCCCTGTCAAGAATGTGATCCCCATCCCGGAAGGCTTACCGCAGGTCTTTAAGCGGGGGAGTGATGGGGAGAGAATGACCTGTTCTTGGCGTTTCTCTGGCAATCCCAGGAGTCTAAAATGGAACATGGCAGAACCTGGAAGCAGAACCTGGAAGTGAGCCAGGAGACACTTCTGGTACTGAGCACCAGGAGACACCTGCTGGTGAGCACCCTAGTCAGATGGGGACGGGGAGAGAAGGGAACAGGCAGAGCAGGAGATACTGCGGCTTAGTGACTAGTGGGCTGGTTAGTGACGGAGGTTCCCAAATCAGCCAGTGGTAACTTTGTGGACGATGGAGTCATAAACGGAGAAAGGAAGGCTGAACAAAAGAGCAGGTTTGAGAAATGATGAGTTTAGTTTGGGAGCAAAGTGTGAGGTGGTTTGGGGGGATTTTGTCATAGGAGCTCACATCTGCAGTTAGTATCCAAAGTCACAGGAACTATTAAAAATAGGACCTCTGTGTATTGATCAACTTCAGCTGGGTCCAAATGTTGTCTAGTACATTTCACTAGTAAATGAACCCCACTCTTAACAACTTCTCTCTTTCAAACTTTCAACTGTTTCAGCCCTCATCATCCCCTATATCCTCCCTCCGCAAGCAAACTTACCTCCCACTTCATATCAAAAACATGAACAATTAGTCCAAAATTAGTCCATATCTCTACCAGAAATTCCTTGTTTTCATCAGATCTAAAAGTGGTCTCCCCAACCCAATATCTTAGGCAGCAGGACTGTCTGCCCCAAGGCAGAAGCGAGTGCAGGATTGCTAACTGGCTACAGGGGGAAGGATACTACGGGTGAATCTAAGAAGAATCCCATAGTTCTGTAAGATTACGCTTAACATAAGAGCCTAAGGACTTTCTTCTCTTTTTTAAATTGAAGTACATTTGACACACAATGTTACATTAGTTTTAGGTGTACAACATAGTGATTCAACAGTTGTATTCATTACACGGTGTTCACCAGAGAGAAATGTAGTCACTGTCACTAGACATTATGATAATAGTACTGACAGTGTATTCCCTACACTGTACTTTTCATCTCCATGACTTATTACGACTAGAAGTTTGTTCTTCTTGATCCCCTGTGCCTATTTCAACCCATCCTCCCTCTCCTCCCCTCTGGTGACCACCAGTTTGTTCTCTGTAGGAATGATTCTGTTTCTGTTTGTTTGCTTGCCATGCCCAAACCAGCTCCGTAACCTTGAATGAGCTCTTTCACATCCAGTGGACTGTTTGACTAAGTTGTTTCCTTTATTTAAAGTCTCTTATATCTTTAAAATGTTATGATTCCACTGAAAACATATACACTGAGAGGTGTATATGTGAGTTATAAGCTGAAAGCTAACCTTACATTAAAAACTTTGAAGATCTTATTTTAATAATTTTAACTATTCTATAAAATGAAAGATGTTTTTCTCTAAACCCTCCTCCTGAAGGACTGAAAAGAAAAATTGGTAGTATTAGATGAATCTGTAGATATGAATGGAGATCAAATCTATAACTTGACTAACATTTTTACAAAGCAGTCCATAAAACATTGAAAAGTTCATTGCTATAAAACCAATTTACTGATTGATGAAAAGGTCCCTCAATATGTAACCTTTAAATGTGTGACATTTCAACCGGGATATTGAGTTAGGAGTTTCAAATTTTGACTTTTCAGACAATACTGATACAAATATACATTTCATATTATCACTGTTGAGTATTTTATATATATATACATATGAAATAGTTGTGCTGTAATTTTATGTCTAACTAAATTGCTGTGTCAAGGAAAATAGTAATGTGGAGAGAGTTCATGAAAGATTTTTTTAAAAGTCTTATAAATAAATGTGTGATTAGTTGAAGCTGTATCAGCTTTTAATTTAAGGCCTGCAGCTGTTGGCATGAGAAGAATCAAATGTCAAAAGAAGTTAGAGTTATGAATAAATAGAATAAGAGAAAAGGTCTCCTGAGAGGAAAAGGAAATAAATATTAAGCATGTGGATTGTCATTGCACTGTTTCTCCTATTCAAGGTTTAGTGCTAAAATACAAATTTCAAATATATAATTTAATCTGTGTTAATTCATGCTGCTCATTAGGCTATATGAAAATAATGCAAAATAACAGATTAATGAAAAGCTTGATATTTTCTTTACATCTTCAAAAACAAATGATCTGCTATTCTTTTAAAATAAAGATAAAACATCAAGATTGCCTTGTTACATTCGCATCCTTTGTTAAACATAATATAAATTTAGTTTACTGGAAAAGAATTGCCATAATTTTAACAGGAAGACTTTATTTACCTTCTCTTTATTAGGATGATCATTCCTTAAGGTTTTCTTCTCAAATATTAAAGTTTTTCGCCTAAAAAGAGGCTTAAAGAAAGTGATCTTTAAGGAGTAACTATTATATGATAATGTGCATTTCAAGTGAGTGAGAATAGTATACACTTAGTACTAATAATGTGGTTCTAAATGTTGCATGTTAATTTGAAATGATTTCCAAGAGATTTTGTCAACATTAAATTATACTGTAAACTGGTCTGGTTTTTGCTCTTCATTTAAGGTAAAGTCTATTTTAGAAAGTTATAATTACATAAGATCATCATGATTCAGGGTTTAAATGTTGGTTTTGTAAGAATTTTTTTTTTGGCCCACTTAGAGCTGTGTCCTGGAATTGGTGCCCAAACAATTTTAAGTGTGGTATGAGCTGTTTATGTCACTGAGTAAAATTAGATACGCCTGTTGCTAATACGAGGGGATGAAACATGAGACAAGGCCAAACACGTGAGAGCCTTTTCTTCCAGGCATAGTCCTTGAAGTCTGAAGCCCCAAATCCTTCACTCATTCTGCAAGTAAGGGGAAAGTTTGAAACATTGTCTCTGATAGAGCTGGAGCTGATTGTATTTACTTCCCCAGTGGGCTTTTTAATACATCTAAGGTAAGTCATCAGTTTTAACTTGGATTTTAGATAATTCAGCTTGGATTTTAGAGCATTACAATGTACAACTTAAAAACCAAATAGGTACAAGATTTCTTGGTGCTTTTCTCTTCTTAGGTGGTATAATAGTTAAATGCTGTTTAAAATGTTGAATACATTTCTCTCAAAATGATTATATATAAGTATCAATAAAATTTAGTATAACTTCTCATTTCCACTCTTTGACTACTAACATGCTATGTATTTTTCACACTTGTATTTCTAATGTTTTTAATTTCTAGAATTCCATGATAGCATTTCTGTTATCAGGCATTAAATTGTACACTATAGTTAATCTACATAAAATAGTCTTTAAGATTACCTGTTTCTAATTCTACTCTTAAACTTTTGTGGTGGAACTACATTTGCTTTACACTTTGCCCATAGTTCTGTTGCAGACATTAAGAAATAGATTAAAATTAATGAGAGCAAGAGTGCCGGTCATTTGACAAACTGGGAATAAGAAAAAAAAAAGAGCAAATTACCAACTTTAGCTTCCCAACTATTTTTGGAGTAAAAGAAGGAAAGAATAATTCTCTCCTAAAATCTGGAAAACAAAGTGTTGCTCAAAATCCGTATCAAAAAATCAATATAGAGTAAAAGGTAAATATGTGCCAACGCTTAGGCCTACTAAAGTTGTCAGCTCTTTCTTTCTTTATGTTTCCTAATATGGAGCAGTTGGAAAACAAGTTTAAAGGGAGGCATGGAAAAAGATAATAAGGGAAAATAGAACTCAACTGGCTGGAAGATTTGCCAGCAGGATGGAGTAACTCATTAGTACAAAATGTACTGTTTAGTTTTTACTTATTTTCTTGGAAACATTTTGTAGAAATAAGTACAAAGAGGCACACTCAAGAGTTTCAAGACTAATGGTTCAAGTTGGTGTTAGTTTTATAGGTTCTAGAATTTAAGCTTTTCCTTCAAAGCCAAATGAAAAGTAGTATTTCAGCATATTTAAATGTCAAATTCCAAAGACTGACAAATCCAAGTTTCCGAAAGAGGCTGGCTAAGCTTGCAGCTGCAGGTGCCAAGGACAGGCCACCCCGAAATGTAAGAGTCACTTAAGAAACAGCCAGTGAAAAAAGAATCTGACCCCCTACTCCCCTGTTTTTGTCTCCTGAAAGCCAGAAATCAATCACCCATGTGAAATGTGCCGTCCTTGTAGCAGGAGATAAGGAGACCTCCTTACCACCAGAGGTGGGGAATTGAGAGCCAAGAAGTCTGTATAAACAACCCTTGTTATTTTTTACTAATTTACTCCCCCAGCCCAAATTCTGTTTGGAATTCCTTACTAATGGAAGCTCCCAAAGTTAAGTTCTCTTGTCCTGTCAATTCCTCACAGATTTATGGCCCCTTTCTCTAAAAAGTATAAAAACTGCCCGTCTGGGTTGTTTATTTTTCTTAAAAAAGATTTTATTTACTCATTTGACAGAGAGAGGGAGCATAAGCAGGGGGAGCAGCAGGCAGGGGAGAGGGGGAAGCAGGCTCCTCACTGATCAGGCAGCCCTGTGCAGGGCTGGATCCCAGGACCCTGGGATCATGATCTGAGCCAAAGGTAGACTTACTGACTGAGCCACCCAGTTACCCTGGGTTGTTTCTTTAGGTCTCCACCTTATTATTGGGCCTCCATGTGCATGTAGTAAACCTTGGGCTTTGTTTTATTTTCTCTGATAATCTGTCATTTTAAATCTTAAATCACCTGGAAGACCTTAAAGGGTAGAAGAGATCTTTCCTTCCCTACACAGTTAAAATGCCGAAAATAAAATGACTCCATATCGTCTTTTAAAATTCACACTTTCTAGTCATTGCATTGTTGTTGACTATGAAAATTAAATAGTAACTATAAATTATGAAAGAGTGTCCATTTGGTTTAATTTTGCATATTTTGTAGGACCTGTGGTTCCCCCTTTGCTCCCTCTTCTGCTTGGCTTCTCACAGATCCTTGCTGCTTCTCAAATGAGCCCAGTCCGGCTAAGGGCTAAGCCCACCACTGGTATGGTTTCCTCATGGGAGGGAAAAATAACAGTCCAAGTATGATTTCACTACTTGCCCATTCTTCAGAACCTGCCTCTGTGCCTCTGTTCTCCCCCCACCCTCTGGCAAACAGCATCCACCTAGCTTTGTGCTTCTCTGAACCTACTTCGAGGCCAGGTATTTCCATGCTGTCCCCAAGTGTTGTGGTTTTCCTCATCCACTGGTCTTGCCATTTCAGACTGCAACTTCATTTTCAAATTTATATCTGATTATGCCCTAGTGAAAGTTATGGGAAAATTGATACAAAATATTTAGTAATTTGTGGATTTGCAAAAGTCTCAAGACTTCTCTCGAAATCCCTCAAATTATCGAAGTCAGCTTGACTTGGCTATGACTGGTGTGTCGCGTACCACTGATGAAAAAGGAGCTGGGGATGGCGGGAGGGTCTGCTCATGCCCAAAGGAAGTGGGCTTCCTCCTAAAGCCATGGGGTGCCATTTGAGCATTTACAACAGAAAAGCAGCAGGGACAGATTTGTTCTGTGGGATGCTCACTCTGGTTGCCATAAAGAATAGATTGGGGGTATGGGGGAGGGACGGGGGAGGAGTTATGGAAGGTCCAGAGACAGCTTCTGGGGAGGACTGAGGAATGAAGGGAGAAGCAACAGGAAGAAGCCATTGCCATGGAGATGGATACCTTGAAACCTAGCCTCACCTTTGTGACTATTTGAACTCTCTTTTGCACATTCTCAATTAGTTTTACTTGTGAAACATCCCTGAAAAGCATACTATCAATGATGAGGCAGTGATTACAAGTTCAGCCTGTGGAACCCGAGTGCCAGTTTCTAACTGTGTGATCTTGTTGGTGTGAATTGCTTAATTATCTGCAGCCTCAGTTTCCTCATTTATAAAAATAGGAATAATCAGTTTCTACATCCTGACATTATAATGAGTATCAAATTCAGCTCCTACAAAACATGTAGAAAGTGTCTGACTTGTTGATAAACAGAAGCTCTCCTCATCTACCTCCCCATCATCACCACCAATAATGAGGAAACACATAATCTCTTATTCTCACCCCCGCTGACAGAAAGGTCAGGGAGGAACCTCAGAATGGTATCAGGATTTCTAACCTGCTTCTCCTGGACCCCCAGCAAGGTACCACGAGCCCTTTGTAGAAGATACGAGACTTAGGCTCTTAGTCCAGTAGGGAATATTCTCCACGTACAGTCAGGGCTGCTGAGGAGGAAATGCACCTTCCAGAACAAACAGAAAACTCTCCCTAATACTC
Source organism: Nasua narica (assembly GCA_028533885.1). NCBI lineage: Eukaryota > Metazoa > Chordata > Mammalia > Carnivora > Procyonidae > Nasua > Nasua narica. The sequence continues at coordinate 68,783,931 of CM052810.1, read as the reverse complement.
TCACTAATTTACTGGAAATCCATGGTGCCTTTAGTAGTTCTTTTTTTTTTTAATATTTTTTTAAAGATTTTATTTATTTATTTAACAGAGAGAGAACACAAGCAGGCAGAGAGGCAGGCAGAGGCAGAGAGAGGAGCAGGCTCCCTGCCGAGCAAGGAGCCCGATGTGGGACTCAATCCCAGGACGCTGGGATCATGACCCGAGCTGAAGGCAGCCGCCCAACCAACTGAGCCACCCAGGCGTCCCGTGCCTTTAGTAGTTCTGAAGAAAAAAAAAACTCAACTGTTTGGGTTTCCTATGAACATTTTCCTTTCAGAAAATATTTTAGATCTTAATGAAAATCATATATAAAATATTCTAAAATGTTAATCTTGGTAAAACATAGAGGTATGATGTCCCTGTACTGGCCCACATTTGAATATCACTTTAAATCCTCACATTTCCATCCTGAAGAAAAGGTGTCTGCAAAGATAGAAGTGAATCATGACTTTGAAGTTCTCTGAAACTTCTTAATGAACTGTCAAAGCAATCGGAAAATTGCATATATACCGCATTTGATAAGAACCTTAATTAGGTCTACCTCATGAATTCCTTTTTGTCCTAAATCTTTCATATGGAAACTTGTAACTAGAAAGAATCTCTGCTTGGTTGATACATTTAAATAACTTTCTTTTCTTAAAATTTGTCCTTAATTTTATGTGGATATTTCTCAGAGTTAGCATTTAGCTAAATGCTATTTTTAGTGACTAGGCAAACTGAGGTTTTGAGGGGAAGGGGTTATAGAGCTGCTTTGTCTGAAATTTTCAGTTCAGTTATAAAACTCCAAAGACTAGTGACATAATGATAGGCTCTTTTATTCTGTTTGGTTAAATGCAGCTTCCATGTGTAATTGTAAGAATATTCTGAACTCTAACTTCCTTTGTAAATAATGTCAAACTTAAGAGTCCTGTCTATACTAGGATAGACCCCTCCCACTCACAGGGCTGGCACAAGGACAAGCTACTAAATGGCTAGTAAGGGTTTGCATACTTCTCTGGGGCATTGCCCATATCTCAACCCACATCTTTGTGTCCAGCTTCTTCTCCCACCCTAATCACCTGCTCTCATTGCCTAACACATGCCTCTCAGAGAGCATTCCCTTAATAAATCACTTGTATGAGAATCCTCACCTCAGGTTCTACTCAGGGAATCTGACCTCAGATAGATGAAGTTGAGCAATGTTCTACTAAGAAATCCATCAGCACATCTGACGGTTCACTTATTAAAATCCCAATCTTTCCAACAGCAGTTGTTTAGACAGGCTTCCCCAGGAAACATTCTGAGCTGGAGATTTGCATGCCGGTTCATGAGAGAGCATCTTTAGTAAAAACACCTGTAGGCAATTGAAGGCAGCCAAATTGGGCAGGATGATTGAATGGCAAGGTAGTTGCGACAGAGGTGGGATGGCCCTCAGAGTTGTCCTGAGAAAGAGTTGAATTGAGGAAGGGGCCTGGATCTTTTGCACCCCTACTGTGCTCAAACAATGCATGTGGGACATATTGTAGGTGGGGCAACTCTGTACCATAACATTCCCGTTATCAGTTGTTACTCCTCGCAACTGGAAGAACAAGGGTCTTGGTTCTGGAGTGACCAGAGTGTCACACCACTATTGTTCACCCGGGCGTCACTCAGATTACTTCATGTACCTAATTTGGGACTAGCCCACCCTCCACCCAAGATTCTAATCAGTCTCTTGCCCTGAGGAAACCACTGAAGGAACATCAGTGGGATGAACCGCAGGCTCTGTGGCTGCAGCTGGTCTCTGGATGACAGCTGATACCATCTCTCCTCCCACCCCCACCCCCACCCACCCCTTCATTTCCACCTAATACCTTTGTCGGCCTGCGTAGCCAACCCGTCGTGATGAGCCTGATGTTCAGCTGTGCGGGGTCTGAGCCATTGGTCATCATGCCCTGCTTTATCAGCCTTTGTCTGAGCCCTTGTCTATTTACTATCACAATGGTCAAGGAATACGAAGAAATGCTCTGTCGTTCCTTCTGGGTGACAGATATTCTTCCCAGCCAGGAATGCTGCATCCTTTCCTTCTAACTGCTGTCTTGATGTGAGGAGCTGAAACGAATGGATAGTAGCTTGAAGATTAATGGGACTCCCATTGTACTCCCTGGTAGAAGTATTTCCCACGGGGAGCAGACTTCTAGATCCACAGAGAGCCATCGTTGTGGGCATGGGAAGCATAGATTTCCCACTCAGGTCATTAAAAGCAGTGGTAAGAATGACCACTCTGACTCTCACCCTTGGTAGATGTGTTCTACCCACTGAGGATGCAGTGCCACAGTGGTGGTTGATAGGGGATATACAGACAGCATCCTGAGGCATTATCCACCCTCACAAGGAATCTCCAAGCTGGGGGTTCAACAGCAACCTCAAAATGCTACCCCATCCCCTTCTCGAGCCAGTAGCTTCCTGTTTATATAATCGGTGCTGAGAGCAGTAGACCCATGGTCAAGTGCCACAGTGCCTTTGCTGTGAAGTGGATCGTTTGATTTATTGAAATGTCATGGAGAGTCCCATGTCAATGGATCCAACATTTGTAAGTCCTCAGATGGTGATTCAGGCCACAGCCATGCAGGGAAAAAAGAAAATCCCATACCCAGCCTATGTGTCAGTTCCAATCACAATAATATAATGGTCTTGCCATCGAGTGGCTGTTTGGACATGTCAAGGGATGGTGCCATATCGAGGTTCAGTGTTGGTATCTGCCATTGGCAGTTTAGATACTCAGTAGTGGCAGTAGCTAGATCAGCCTTGCTCAGGGGGAGCTTTCGCTCGGCCTGTGCTTGGCATCTATCCCAGCCACTATGGCCAGATGGGAGCCTGGGGGCAGGGGGTGATGGGCTGGCTGGTATCGGCTGGTGGAGTCATTCTGGTTATTCAGTGCCTTTTGCACAGTGGACACTCTGGAGGATGTTAATATGTGAAACAAAAGTCTTTGCTTTTTGTACCCTGGAGGTCCACCCATGAGCTCTTTCCCAGTTCTCATTGTCCTCCCTCCTCCAGGTTTCCCTTCCAGGTCCTGACGAACCTGCCAAGCCATTCACCTTCGTTGGTGAGACTGTATATATTCCAACCTCAGCTGATGCCATTTCCACAAAAAGTGGATGAGCCGGCCTGAAGCTTTGTGCTTTGGGAAGATTTCCTCTCGGCACCTTAACTGGGCTGTGGTCCGTAGCAGGCCTTCCGTGGCTTGTATCAACATGTTGAGCCTACCCACCCTGAAGCCAAGTTTGGCCTTTTTTCTCCTCTGTAGGCTGGTCATAATGGACACCCCTCAAAGGCCAGAGGACTCAGATGGGGGAGAGATAGGCAGGTGACATGGAGCTCTCAGTCACCTGTATAAGTAGCCTACTTGTGTCTTCTGCCTGGCCCTCACTTTCTAGGAGAAAGTTCTCACTTTCAGGAGATTACTGCTGGCTCCTCACCTTGTTGTGCCTTGGTGTCGGTCTGACAAACTCATGATGGAAGTTTGGGTCATGATGGGAAATATGGGTCACATAGCTTCTTGGTGTATCATGGTCAGGTGCCTAATCTGCACGAAGGCCCAGGAGTATTTAAAGAAATGTTTTTCAAATGGCATATAATTCTCTGCTGCAGATGTCATGGCCTTATTCCAAAACGCTAGAGGTCTATATTGTGATTCTTCCACAGGCTTACCCTTTCCTCATTGTGTGGTAGCCCAATTGCATGGCCTTGGGCTCTGCTGGAGCAGGGCTGGCTGAGTCCTTGCTCTATACTCTTGTTCTGGTGTTGCTGCTGCCTCCTTCTGGGGACCAGGCCTCTCTTCAACCAAAGATTTCCAGGTCTGGCACCTGAGCAAAGAGTTGTGATTTTTACAGGGGCCAGTGGCCCTCAGCCTCCTGATCATCCATCCTTGATGTCTCTTCATTGCATAGATGGAGAGACCTCTCGTGGTGGTTGCCTGTCTACCTTCGTCCTCTTCAACTCATCTGGCACGTCTGGCTTTTGTCTTTCACTGTAGAAGCCATCACTTTCTCCAAGCTTTTGAGGGCCAACCTAGCATTGTATTAATGCCATCTTCCAAGACCCTTGCCATTTGGTCTTAAGTTCTGTATCATCGGAGGATGCTCTAATACCAAATGCTTTTCTTTGTCCACTTTATATCTTCCTTGATCCATCCCCTCAGGACTCAGTTCCAGTTACACTGTCACCTGCTGACACTTGTGGCCCTTTGGATGTAGTCCCTTTATTCCCTTATCAGGTCCTGCCTTTCCCTACCTGGTTATGTGAGTGATTTAACCCCAACTGTTGGTCAGCTGGCTAGGAGAGAACAGGTGAGGTGGAAGGTTATAACATCATCTTCAAGTGGGAGGGAGGGAAGGCCACTCTACAGACCCAGACGTTCCAGGGGCATCTGGAGTTTCCAGTTTCTTAAGTGCACTGGCCCAGATGTCTCATTCCAAGTCTCACAGTTACACTCCCACGCTGCTGGGGTCCTGGTTCCAACAGAGCGGCTTTGCCCGGGTTGAGAATTCAGCCTTCTTTGGTGCTCCATGACTCTTAGAAAGGCTGGATCCTCTGCTTGCTCTACATTTCATTCAGAGGAAGTGAGAGTCCCTTCATCAGATGCCAGAGAGGCCCTCTGATTTTTGCAGTTTGCCTGGCACCACCTCAGTCTCCCATTCTTTCTCCAAAGCCTTGAAGAAGGGCCATCAGTTCCATGGTCCTTGTGATGATTGCTTCATCTGAAACCCTCCAACCCACTAGTAAGTCTCCTCCCATTGATGTTCCATCCCATTCAGCACTAGGGGCAGTTTTAACAGTGATGCCACCATTGGGTGCCATGCCATAGCTGGTATTCCATGAACTGCCAGAAACAGGGTCCTGGTTGCCAATGATTGACAGGTGACCCAACTCCAAAATACCATTTTAGATTTGTTTCCTCAGACTACTTCTGGCCACCAGCTCTGCTACCTGTATTTTGTCAAGGACAGGGACATGGGACAGGGATGGGGGTGGGCGGGCAGGAGACTTAGATTTGCATAGACGAAGTTCATTAGGCAATGTTTTTAGGAAGAACAGCTCTGCAGGAGTGGAGGAAGCAGTAATGGGCAGAGGAAGAAGCTTAACTGTGATGCAGTGAAACTAAGCCTCTGTGATCCTAGGGATCCAGGGCTGGCTGAGGAGAGAAAAGGGGTGGTGGGTGCTCTCTGGAGTCAGACTGACCCTTCAAAGAAGTTGTGAATGAAGGCAGGGGCCGAGCCCTCACATTGCCAGATTGACCAGTCCTTAGCTTTCCTGGGAGGGGCATCATTTCGGATGAGTCCTCTCTCTTCAGCCAAAGACAGTTCTAGGGCAGGGACTCAACTGTGCATTGTGAGCAGGAAGCAGTCCTGCTGGCCAGGAGAATGAGTCTCTTGGTGATGAGGGGAGGTCTTCAAGGCATGCCACAGTGTTTGCTAGAGTGATCTTCGGGTTCTCTGTTTTCACGACAATTGGTTTGGGCATAAATTTTTAGAAAATAATTTTCTTTCTTTACTTAATAAGCATAACCAAGGTATAATCCAGTAGAACAATTTAAAACTAGCGTTTAGTGGAGAATTCATCTTTGCATTATAGTCATCCATTCGATCATCAGGTATTGGCAGTGCTCTAGGCAGTGAGACTGACCAAGAACTCACAGAGGGGGAAAAAAGTCCTGCCTTTGTGGATATGGGGCAAATGATATGGGAACATGGATGCAATATTTGGGAGATGTTGAGTAAGGTACGAAACTGGAATCAGGAGAGAACACTTCATGTTTCAGATTAATTTGCTTGGGTTTATAAGTAGGGGAATAAGTTAAAACTACCACGGAACTGCCAGGATAATTCCACCTTAAATAGGGGCTAATGTCGACTAATCATCACTTTACTCTCAATATAGACAAATTAGAGGTCATTGTTATTTTGGTGATTGCTTTGATTAAATGATATTCTATTATCAAAACATTTTAAATGAACAAAATCATAAATATTTCATTGAAAATATATAAATGAGTCATTTATATAATAAGTATTTGAGTTTTGATCGATTCTATTAACAATATAGAGCTTTTCTGATATGATATGAGTTGTATCTATAGTAATAGTTTCCAGAACCTTGTCAAGGTGTGGCACCATCACATTCTATAAATATATATTCTTCAAAATACTAGTATGATCTGACTTCAAAGTCAAAAGACCATGAATTTTGTCCTTAGTATGTGATAACAGCAAGTATAACACTGTGTGCTAATCATTATTCTAAGAACAGTGCATTTTCCCTTTGGAGCTATGATGGCAAATTCCAGGGAAATAAAGGCTTCCACATATGTAAGATTTATAAATATATTTGGGGATCTATCAGAGCAAATGTTATAAGGTTAACTGGATTGATTGTGAATGTTAGGTGTCCAATGATATAAAAATGGTGTGTTTGGAATAATGATAGTAATCAGAGGCATAATAACCTTCATGAAACTTATAATTCTCATATGATTCACCTTACATTCCACCTGTTGTGAGAAAGACACCAGTGGGTACAGGCATTAGGTGGTCCTTAAGAACTCTGGGAATCTCAATTTAAGAATTATGGGACTTCAGAGAAAACTATTTCTTTACCCATAATATTAGGAAAGCATATATAAGTTAGGACACCAATTAACAGCCCAGTGAAAACTTTATGTGTTAAAAAAAAAAAGCTGCTTAAAAACAGCATAATTAAACTCTGTGTTTGGTGATCCTTTTATATAGTCTACACATTTGTGGGTAGTTTCCGAGTGATTTGACAAAACACAAACTCAACAACAAGAACTTGGGGGAAGAAAAGATAACCATATACTGTTTCCTAAAATACTACATATTAAATAAAAAAAAAACTCATGTTCACTTTGGACCATCAGAATCAAAGAAGTATATATATTAAAGATAAGAAGATAAGCCACAATCAAATACTAATCAAGCCTTTCTCCTCCACTTTCATTCAGGAGTCTTAAATTGTAAGGAACTAAGAGTCTCCCAGTAAATCTTGTCTATGATTTCCCCAGAGCTTTAAATGGAACTAAGAGTCTCCCAGTAAATCTTGTCTATGATTTCCCCAGAGCTTTAGTGGTATCACAGGTTGGAGTAGAATTTGGGGAAGGAATGCCAGTGTGAAGCAGGAAGAGACGATAAAAGAGCAAGGGGAACTGCAATCTCCAGGGAGCAGGTGCAGGGGTTAGAAAGAACTGTGGGTCTGTGGGATTCACCTCGCAGACAGAACCGGGTGCCAGAGCCCCATCAGAAAGCTCCTCAAACATAGTCCACTGGAAGTCATGACATCCTCATGAAGCCTGAGACTAAGGTGATCAGGAGTCTCTGCTGTGAGGAGAAGTCTGCTGGGCCAGATGGGTTGACCAGTTGACAGAACTGATCATCACAAAGTTTTTTTTTCCTAGAAGTAAGAAATATCTTTAGAACTCAGTCTGGTTTATATGAAAGCGAAAGGTAAATACCTAAGCTTCTGTAGTTGAAAAGCAAAAGTAGAAACAGTGCTCTTTGGATACTACTCTTCTTCCCAAATCTAACTCACTTATCTCATCAGGGTAGAGCTTTATATGATCTTGACCCTTAAAATGAGCTGTTCAGACACACAGTGCTTATGATTAACATTCGTGCTAGCAAATGGAGTCATATGCAGGGTTGCTGAGATGTGAAATGAGGGAAGTGTCAGCCTATGAATTATGACATATGCATCAGTCATCTAGTTATGCGAATGAAAAGGTCTGGAAAATAATGTGTAAATTTATCATTTCCCCCTTTTGTTTGATATGTTCTAGTTCTTTTCTTAGCTATTCATAGAGTTTCTGTTGCAGTTGGTAGGATCTCAGTTAAAGAGTGGGTAAGAGAGATAATAGGATGTCTGGATAAAGATGGAATGACTTACATTTGCAGTCATAATGTTGCTTCCTAGACATGGAAATCTATTAAACAAATACATTACAGATGAGAATATATTTTATTTGGCCTGCCTGTAACAATTACATATAATAGAGTGCTTGCTCTGTTGCTGGTACTAGGTTCTGGATATGTAACAGTGAACAAAGTATCCTTCTTGCCCTCATGGAGATAAGTCTAAAGAGGAATAGATGATACAAAGTAAACAAATAAAGGTATCCTTATCCACCCTGAGAAATACCAGGAAAGAAATAACCAGGACTCACTTGTAAGATACACAGAAAGGGGAGTGCTCATGAAAGACCATTTAAGTCAAGATGGAAGTGCCCACCATGTGGTACGGACCAAATTTTCAGTCACAAGGAAGAACATGTACGAAGGCTATGAGATAGAAAGAGCTTATTCTGTTTGAGAGATGGAAGGAAACCAGTGTTCAGAAGGGCAGAATGGGATGAAGTGGGACTGGGGAGGCTGGACACACCAGTGGAGTGGAGCTTAGTATGAAGTGCAGTGGGAGGCCACTCAGTGACCTTCAACAGGGAGACGGGGTGGCTTTTGGGCTTCCAGCAGCTCCTTGGCATAGCGTTTTGTTAACATTTCCTTAGCTCTCACTGCAGCCAACTAATTTGTCTCTCTCCACTTGATATACATGCACTAAATCAGAGGTTAATGGTAGGTATAAACCATGCCAAGAAGGTGAGCATATTTGGTACTGGATAACATCTGGTTCCAGTTAAGAAGCTAGGTCTTTGTCATGAAACTTGAATGAGCGCACTTCTAATTGGCATGAATACTGTTCTTGCTCAATCACTATTCTGTGTCTGATCTCGCCAACTTCAATTTCTGGATGTTAACATTACTCCTTAGGCAAATACTATATAATGACACTGTAAAGGGCTCTGACTTCTGAGTTTATTTAATAAAAACAAGGACAAAACACTAAGAAAAGTATGTTTGAATTGCCCACCTTTATAAACCTCCACTGTTTTAAAGTAGGCTTACATCTGAACTATGAAACAAAATATGATGTTTAAAACCACAGTTTTATTACCTAACATTTGTATGACCATGGGTTTGAGGTTTTCTTTTTCCTTAGAGTCCTTTGTTCACTTAAATAAAAGTTTCTTCCCCATTTAGGTCTCTTAGCTACTTAAAGGGCATTTATTCTCTTGGTTTGGTGTATTTTGTAAAGAATTTTTTTTTAAGCGGCAGAGTTTGCCATTTTATTTTAAAAATCAATACTATTGTAGGGGCGCCTAGGTGGCTTAGTGGGTTAAAGCATCTGCCTTTGGCTCAGGCCATGATCTCAGGGTTCTGGGGTCAAGCCCGCATCAGGCTCTCTGCTCAGCGAGGAGCCTGCTTTCTCCTCCCTCTCTGCCTGCCTCTCTGCTTGTGATCGCTTGTGATTGCTATCTCTCTCTGTCAAATAAATAAATAAAATCTTAAAAAATAAATAAATACTATTGTAAAGAAGAGAGAATAATCTGATGACCCTTCTCACCTGTGTGTGTGTGTGTGTGTGTGTCTGTGTGTCTGTGTATTTATAATTTGGGAATATAGGCATAAATGATTGTAACTTTGGATGAAATTGATAATTATAACCCACATACTTTGCTGTATTTAGATGTTCAGTGTGGAGCAGCTTGACTAAAAGATAAAAGATCTGGGTGCCTGGGTGGCTCGGTGGGTTAAAGCTTCTGCCTTTGGCTCAGGTCATGATCTCAGAGTCCTGGGATTGAGCCCCACATCGGGCTCTCTGCTCAGCAGGAAGCCTGCTTCCCCCCCCCCCCTGCCTACCTCTCTGCCTACTTGTGATTTCTCTGTCAAATAAACATCTAAAATCTTTTTAAAAAATAAATAAAAGATAAAAGATATCTATTCTTCAAGTTTTAATCATCCTAAATGTAGTCATAAAGTTGGAAGGAACATGGTAAATTTATTACCAACATTAGTATTATCAAAAGAATTTATGTATCAAAAGATGGATTTGTATAAATTTTGTAAATCTGAAAAAAATAGAGAAAAATATTTGGGAAATGCAATTTTCAATGAAAAAAAGAGTATGAGGGAAATTATTAACAATTTTTCAATTTTACTTTTTTCTCTGCATATGCATTTTAATATATATATCAATATTCTTTTTCATCTAACACTCGATCATTAGCATTTCTCTAGGATATTGTTTCATTTCCAAGCAGATAATTCTGTCATACTCTAAGAATCCAATGAATTCCTTACTCCTCATCATTTATTTAGTGTCCAGTTTTTCACCGTGATAGATAATGCTACAGTACAGATCCTGAAACATATATCTTCGTTTTCATTCTGAATTGTTTCTTTGGACTAAGTTTCCAGAATTGAAATTACTGTATTTGAGGTCCTTGTTACATAGTGCCAAGTACCTGTCTAGAAGGATTATGTTCACTTTCAGGCTTACCAGCAGAGGGTTACCATACTCATTTTTCAGACACTTTGCCAATATTCGCTGCTATCACTCTTTAAATCTCCCTTAGTCTTTGAAAACAGCTCCACCACTTGTGTTTATCTGCATTCCCTTGGTTCTCAGTGAAGTTGAACTTTTTTACTGTGGGTATTATTCATCATTTATGTTTCTTTGGTGTATCTGCATGGTTTTGCTCAAGTGTTAATTGGATTATTTGTATTTTTTTAAGGGTATCAGCCTTGTCTTATCTTTAAGGCAAATGTTTTCCCCAATTTATTATCAACCATTGAATTTTTCTTGGGCCAGACTCCTCCCCATTACTCTTTGTTTTCCTAAATGTTTGTGCCTAGTCAGAGTGATGTCAGTTATGAGGCAAAAGGGAGGCTGGAAATAGTGAGAATTAGCTAATTAACATGGAAATTAGCTATCTTTTGGAAGTCTGAAAGCAAATGGAGGGAGAACTCTTCCGTCCAGTGGTTCTCAGTGAGAGCATGACCTAGTCCCTTTTAACTGATAAGCACACTACCTTCCTCCTTCCCTGAAAGAGTGGCCCATATGTACTGGATATATATATTATTTCTCACTTTCCATTTACTCATTTATCACCTCTGTGTGAGGGCTTGTTTTAGACTCTATTCTTCTTTGTCTATGTGTTCTTTTGTCATGATCTCATTTTTCATACTGAAGCACAAAACTGTGCTTTATATCCAGTAAGTACCCCTCTCTATACATTCATTTGTCCAATACAGACTCAGCGATTGCCTGTTGTGTGCACATGACTCCTACTGGCCATGGTTAAACAGTCTTGCAATTGACTGTTCTTGAGTTGCCCTGTCATTGTAGTGGATGATGTAACATGATAGTATCTGCTGTGTGGTAAGAAATTACGCTGCTTGGACATCAGAGCTATATTCTATGATAAGAAAGGCAGTTTTGAGACTGTCAAAAATAATTTTCCTGCAGTTTTTCGACTGACATGATGGGTGTTATTAGAGATTTGGAAAGCCCCCAGTCAGCATGCTCTGTGGCCTGGCAGGACGTAACTCAAAGCAGAGCTCCATCCCTAACACTCAGATGAGTCTTCCTTGGAGAAACGAAGATGGCCCGGGAGCTTTGCGCATTGGACCTCCTCCACCCCTTCCTTGTGGTTATGGCGGGCAAACATAATCTGAATCACCTGTGTGTATCAGAGTGCGTGTGATCATCCAGCCTCAACCCCAGGCCTCATCACACATTTCAAAGACTGATTTTTGTTTTATCCATTATTGGGTAATGCACGCCTAATTCTACTCTATTATCAACAGAGCAAAGAATTTGTGTGAATCAAATCCAGTGGCATTTCTTCACACTTCCTCGTGAACTAATATGTTATCAGATTTTGCAACTGTTACATGTATGCTTGTAAAGAATAAGCACTTCCCAGTTGGACTCTATACATGTCCCTTTAAACATATTTCAGTTGTACTGTCCAAGTTTCATATCGTGCCCCTCATTTTAGAGGGCCCGATCTAGCAATAGAGGCATGCTACAATTTTCCACTATGATAATGAATGGCTTGCTTCATTATTTTTTGAACTTACTCAGTTTTTATTTCATGTATACTGATGAACAGATATATACATAAAGGTAGGTATTTCAGGGTGTTGGTTAGATGCATACAAGTCTAACATTTCTACAGCTTCCTGGTGACTCTAATTTTATATCTGTATTGTTGTAGCAATACCCCACCATAACATGCCTGTAATTATGGGAGTTTGGATATAACATAAATGATGGATAGCGCCTGTCCTCTGCTCCTGCCCCATTGTTGAGAAGTAGCTAAAGTTTTCATTTCCTTTGGGGTAAAAGGATGGGTGGTGACATGTGTTGGGCTGGAAATAAGCAACACCAGTAAATGGGTCCCCTATCACCAATAATCTAGATTACTCTTCTGCGAATAGGTTAACTGGGAGATTCTTGGAGTCACTGCTCCTTCCTCCTTCCCTTCCTTCTTAGAATCACTGTGCAGGCCCAAGGGCTCAGGATCATTCCCAGCAGGTGCCCTACCCAGAAGTGCTGGCTGGTAAAAGGATGCATCTGAACACTCTGCCAGACCCTCCTATATGTAGGCCCTCATTGGGGTGAGTTCATTAATTTTGCGGCATGATTATGTTTATAGGGTTGAACTCAGGGACCCATACTTGTCATGAGATTTCTTTGCTTTTGGTGTTCTCCAGATTCAGAATTATTTAATGCATTTCAATTACTTTATCCAGCTCAGGTGTCAATATCTGTTTTCAGCCTAATCTATCTTCAATCAGAGAAAATTCTTAACAGTTATCCTTTAATCATCGTCTTTCCTATATTTTCTCCAGTTACTCCCCTGGAGCTCCAGTGGAACACATTTAGACCATGTCATCCTTCAGATTTCCCTTCACATTTCCCCTATCTTTACCATATTCTCATGTTTTCTAAGATTTATCTTCTTACATGTCTGTTAGATACATGTGAGACATGTATTTGATATGTCTGAAAACTTCAAGCTGTATAACTCATTTTTAAATTTTAAAATAGAACTGAATTTCTCATTTCTAAAGGGTCTATTTAGTTCTTTTTAAACCTACTTTAAAAAAAATCATATTGGCTCCTCTTCAACATCATCCATGTATTTATGATTTCTGTGTCTCAAACTCCTGGCAATAGCCTATTCAAATTAGGTGTGTCAATAAATGACCCTTGAAATTAAGAATGTCGTTTAACATCTATTTAGTAGACACAGTGCTCAATTCACTATGTTATATTCCATAACAAGAATCAAAGAATATAGAAGACAGAATCCCTATCCATAAGGTGGTTTTATTTTAAATAATAAATAGGGAACCATGAATTCAAAGTGCATAAAAACTGATATGCGTGCAAAAATGTATTATACTTTATGTCTGAATCCCTGTCTATTAAAATGTTGATAACTATATTTGAGAGAATCATTTAAAATCCATTAAAATTAAGTATACCACCATCAACAACTTTGAGAGATGGTTAACAGGGAAAGAGGTATAAGTTCTTAATGATAACAAAAATTATTTTATTTTTTTAAAGAAAGTTACTTTCTTTTACTTATTTATCTATTTGACAGAGAGAAAGGTTGAGAGCGTACACACACAAGCAGGGGGAGCAGCAGGCAGAGGGAGAGAGAGAGAAGCAGATTCTCCATGGATCAAGGAACCCGATGTGGGGCTTGATCCCAGAATGCTGGGATCATGACCTGACCCAAAGGGAGATGCTTGATTGAGCCACCCAGATGCCCCAATAACGTCAATTATTTTTAAAAATAAAGGGGTCTCCAAAGGTAATTTTCATTCAACATGTAGTAAAACTCAAAATTCTTTATCTTAGGGGGCGCCTGGGTGGCTCAGTTGGTTGGGCGACTGCCTTCGGGTTGGGTCATGATCCCGGAGTCCCAGGATCGAGTCCCACATCAGGCTCCCAGCTCTGCGGGAAGTCTGCTTCTCCCTCTGACCTTCTCCCCTTTCATTCTCTCTCTCTCTCTCTCAAATAAATAAATTAATTAATTTTAAAAAATTCTTTATCTTAGAATACAGATTTTAAGTTCTAAAATAAAGCATTATTTCGTTAATTTTTTAGTAAAGGGTTTATAAATAGATCACAAAGTCTTCTGCATTGTTCCAGTGCAATTTCTTGCCAGCATGCATGCTACCTTGCTGTTGTCTGACTTAAAGTGCTGAAGAATTGATACCCTTCCCAATGCTGTGATAATAAATCTCTGAAGGAAGCTAGCTGAACTAGATAGTCTTTGAGTCTCTTCTAGCAAAAACACAATACACTATGTCAAATAAAAATGAAAGCCACCATGAACTAAGAGGAATATAAGCTAATAATTTATTAAATAACACAATTGATTTTTTTAGAAAAAAATTTAAATTGAGTGTTCCACCTAGTCATTTAAATCTCACCCGTCCAGAGTAAAATCCTTGTTTTATGCAGCATAATCAACACTGAGAAATAGCAATAGCAGGTCAACCAAAATACTTAAAGTGGGCAGTCGTAAAACACAATAGAGTGAGAAGGACAACTGGGAAAAAAAAAACAGATGTGGGAGCAAAAGTAGTGGTAACTAGAGCTCGAATCTGGAAGTACAAGAAAGCAGATCACTAGCTCCCAAAGGTGAGCCTTCAGTCTGTTCAGCTGAGGAAACGGGATCCAGCCTTTTAAGGCAGTCAGCAAAGTAGGTGCTGCACAAAAGTGGGGTAACTCATGGGGCACCTAGGGAGCTCAGTCAGTTAAGCATCTGACTCTTGGTTTTGGCTCAAGTCATGATCTCAGGGTGGTGGGATCCAGCCCCGCATTGGGTTCCACACTCAACACCAGAGTCTGCTTGAGCCTCTCTCTCCCTGTCCCTCTGTCCATCCCCACCATGCACTCTCTCTCTTTCTGTCTCTAAAATAAATAAATAAATAAAATCTTAAAAAAAAAAGTGGGGTAACTCATAAACTAAGCAGGGCATTTTCCCCAGTTTCCTCTTCCCTGGGAGACCCTCACAGATTATAGTAGAGCCTGCCGCCTCTCTCACAGCAAACAACTGATCACACTAACCTAGTCCATTGTGAGTGGGTTTCAACTTACTCATTACAAACAGTTGAGGAAACTCA
Source organism: Nasua narica (assembly GCA_028533885.1). Classification (NCBI taxonomy): domain Eukaryota; kingdom Metazoa; phylum Chordata; class Mammalia; order Carnivora; family Procyonidae; genus Nasua; species Nasua narica. The sequence goes on along the minus strand of CM052810.1, from coordinate 68,768,869 downwards.
GAACGAATTCTCAATTTATTTTATTTTTTTGTTCTTTCAATTTAAATAATATTGTCTGGGTATATGTACATTCAGTTATTATAATTAAATCAGCAAATATTTATTGAGCACATACTATGCACCAGGTACTGCTGTAGGTGCCAGGGTGATACAAAATAACAAAACAATTGAAAACCATCCCCTCTTGGGGCTTCTATGTGTGAAGGTGAGCACTTAGAGTCAAGTAAGTCAGCAAGATGTATCGTATGTCATTTGGAGTTAAGTGCTATAGTGAAAAAGAAAACAGGAGGGAACATAGAGAAACATGCAGTGGTGTTAGTGGAAGGGGGCCTTGTTGAAAAATGATTATTGAGCAGATAGTTGAATGGTTGATGTAAGGGAGAAGCCATGCATTATCTGGGAGAAGACCATCCAGGCTTCTAGGTAGAGGAAATTCCAAGTTCATGGTTGGAATATACATGGATGAGTGAGAGGCGCCTGGGTGGCTCAATAGGTTAAGTGTCGAATTCATGGTTTCAGTCAGGTCATAAACTCATGGGTCATGAGATTGAGGTGGTGAATCTGCTTGAAGATTTTCTTCCTCTGCCACTTGCTCACTCACTCGCTCTCTCTCAAATCTTACAAAAAAAAAAAAAGCATTGTTGAGTAAGACCACCATGACTGAGCAGACTGAGCAAGGAATAAGGAGGAGAATGACAGGAGATGGAGGATGGAGTCAGGATAAGCTAGACCACTCAGGCTAAGGATTTTGAGTTTCACTCTGAGTGGAATAAAAAACCACAGGAGGGTTTTTATCCAAAGGTGACTGATGATCTGGTTAATGTTTTAAAAGGACCTCTCTAGTCCACATGTTAGAAATTGACAGTGGGAGGTCTGGGATGGAAAGAGAACAGTCAGGTGGCTGTTGCAGTCAGGTGAATGACAATGGTGAGACCTCAATCAGATTTTGCACTATTTGTAATACTTTAATTCGCTGATTTGTTGATGGATTGGAAGTGATGGAGAAAGAAGGGGATTAAGAACAACCTAATGATTTTTGGCTTGATCATCTTGAAGGACGAAGTTGCCAGTTAGTGAAATGGGGAAAACTTTATAAAGAGCAGGTTGGGAAGATGAGGTCAGTTTCGGTTGGGACAGGTGAAGTTTGAGATTTCTAGTTGGGTAGAGATCTTGAGTTCAAGGTGAATCTGTGCTAGAAACTGGGGAGTCCTCACCTTAAAGATTCATCCATGGGGCACATGGGTGGCTCAGTCCCAGTTAAGTGTACAACTGTTGGTTTCAGCTCAGGTCATGATCTCAGGGGTGACAAGATTGAGCCCTGCATCAGACTCCCCACTGAGCTGCTCTCCCACTGCCCCTCCTCCCACTCATGTTCTCTCTCTCTCTCTCTTGCTCTCTTTCTCTCTCACTGTCCCTCCTTCCATCTCTTTCCCTCCTTAAGTAAATAAATAAATCTTAAAAAAAAAAGATGCATCCACAACTGGGGCAAATGCAGATGAAGAGAAGAAGTAGTCTAAGGGCTGAGGCTGAGGCTGGGAGATGAGGAGAACACAGCAATTGATAATAAGAAGCAATCGCCATTGCAGGTAGGGTTTCTGGAAATCTAGTGGAAGTGGAGGTGGTGAATATTTGGCATGTGCTGACCCGAGGTCATGTGAATGCACACCTTGCTTAGCAACATGGAGGTCACTGGAGAGCTTACAAAAGCAAGTTCAGTGGGTGGTAGGTGTGGAAGCCTGTGTGGAATTGAGCTCTAGAGAGAAGGAAGACACATAGAGAGATAGTGGGTAGAGTCAACCCACTCAAGGAGTTTTGCTGGAAGGAGGAGTGGAGAAATGGAGCCCGGGCTGTAGATATTTGTGAAGTTTCTGCTGTCTGCGGGGTATATGGTGATAAAAGCAGAATCACTATCCTTAGGAGCTACAGACTATTTTTCTAGTCTTATACAGTTTGTCTTTGTTAGTATTCTTTCAGTAATAAAGTCCTAAAGACCTCATATTTATATATTACTAGTCTTCTTTCCAACAGGTCTTTTCTGAAAATGGTTTAACAGAGATAGCAGTTTTATTTCTATTTTCTTAGCTTGGATCCCCTTTGGGGATCCTCACCCTCAGTCATTGTTTAAGAAGAGTGTTAGACCACAACTACTAAATCTTTTCTTAATGGATTCAGTATGTTCATAAGTCATAGAATGTTTTATTTAAGTCTGTAACTTAGAGGACTCACTCCATCTGTCTAACCCCATTTGCTATCACTGTCCCTGGCAGGTAGATAGCTCAATTAGTGTTTTTCAAATTCAGTAGTTCTTCCTTTCAATTTTTTTTATTCACTCATTCACTTTAAAGCCTTTATTGTGTGCCTATTATTTGTCAGTTATACTATTTTAGGGACATCGCAATGAACAAGACTCACATATAGTTTATATTCGAAGGAGGAGGCATCAATAAGCAGGTAAATAATCGAAACAAATTCCAAAGACTGAATTAGGAGTTAAGGGCTACTCTCATAGCGGAATTGCTACTGGCTCTCCTGTAAGCCACAACAAAATGGTCTTAAATGGCTATTAAGATTTTTCCTATTTATGTAAATGTGAACAAAACTTTCTATGGAAGGTAAAATAATGACCTACAAATATGTTCATGTTCTAATCCCTGGAAATGTACATGGAAAAAGATATTTTGCAGTTATGATTGTGTTAAGGCCTTTGAGATGGGGAGATTGTCCTGGATTCATCAAGTGGACCTGTTGTAATCACAAGGTCCTTATGAAGGGGAAGCAGCAGGGTCAGAGTCAAAGAAGGAGCTGAGACAACATAAATAGAGGTAGTAGCCAAGGAGTGTGGGCAGCCTCTGGAAGCTGAAAAAAGAAGAACAGATTTTCCCTAGACCTTCCAGAAGCAATGCAAACCTGGCCAGACTTTGATTTTTAGACCCCAAAGACCCATTTTTAGACTTCTGACCTCCAAAACTGTAAGATAATAAAACTGTGTTGGTTTAAGCCACCTGATTTGTGACAATATGTTACACCAGCAATAGGAAGTTCTATGTAGGAATAGAAATACATAGCAGCTGGAAAACCCATATACACACATGCTTGGAAAGCTGCTGTTTTTACCAACCTGTAATGTCACTGTAAAATAGTGCACTTGCTATAAATTCAGACTCCCTGGTCACCCTTCCCGATCCAACTGCAGTCTCTCAGCCTGTGCTTCACAGAAATTTTGGAGTTGCCACCATTATTACAGATGATGACAAGCACATTGAAATAAATGTAATAAGGGGAGGTGATGGCATGTGACCCGAGTGCCAGAAAAGGTTTCTTTAGGAAATGACGTGTGAGCTGCCACTGAGGCTAAGAAGGAGCCAGCAGAGGGTTTCAGGTGAAGAGAATGCTCAGGACAGAGGTCCTGAGGTGAGTTAACCTGGTCGCTTAAAGAGTAGATGGAGCATTGCAAGCAGAAGACCAAATGGTAGTAGATAATGTTGAAGAAGTAAGCAAAGACCCTTCATGGAGGGTCTAACCAGTGACAGAGGAGCTCAGATATTCTCAGTGTGGGAAGAGCCTTTAGAAAGTTTGAAAGAACAGAATGATAGGAGCTTGCTTACATTTTGTATATTTGGCTGCTGGGTAGAGCACGGTTTCTCGGAGGAAAAAAAAGGAAACTGGTTCCTTAACAGAGTTTGTGGTGGTTTGGGGGCAAGAGGAGTGGACACATTCAGGATATAGGTTAAGGCAAAGCTGATAAATGTGAGAAGCTGATAAATGTGAGAAGTTTGAAGGGAAAAGAAAGAAGCAAAGATGATTCCTAGGGACTTTGGAACAACTCCATCCATGAGGTGGACTCTAATGTCAGGAAGACTGAGGAGCTCAAAGAAATGAGTAAATAAGTTATTCCAGTTATGACATCAGTAAGCATTTAGGTTTTGAATAATGTGGATTTTCCTGAGTATTGGAAAATCCTATATAATGAATAGCACAGTTTTACATAATCAATTAGAACATAGGAAAATCCAATTGTTGAGTGGGAAAGAGATTTAAAGAATTATTTCACACTATGACTTATTTTAATAAGGACACCTCCAGACCATTCCTAAAAGTAAACATAAGACATTTGCACTAAAAAAAAAATCCTAGAGGAGAATATGTTATGTTCTGATTTACCATTTTACTGCATTTATAATCAGGAAAGTCTCTGTAATCTCTAATCTTCACTTTATAAATTAAAACCACTTTCTTGGGCACCTGGGTGGCTCAGTCGTTAAGCGTCTGCCTTCAGCTCAGGTAATGATCCCAGGGTCCTGGGATCAAGCCCCGCATCAGGCTCCTTGTTTAGTGGGGAGCCTGCTTCTCCCTCTCCCACTCCCCCTGCTTGCGTTCCCTCTCTCAGTGTGTCTTTCTCTGTCAAATAAATAAATAAAATCTAAAAAAAAAAAAAAACCCTCTTCTTTCCTCTGTTGCAAAGTGAAATGAATAATTCTTTAAAATCTCCTCATGGAGTTGAAATTGTTATGAAAACTCTTAATCTAATTTACATAAAACAGTGAATACTTGTAAACATTTGTATGCACATATACGTTCTGATTGTTCTCGGAAATAGGTTAATACTGGGGAACTTTATTATAGGCAAAAATTAGTGTGGTAGGTATCTTGAAGAGAGCCTTTGATTCTGAGTAATTTAGCAACTGAAGAAAGATGTGATTTAATTATTTGACATAAAAACTAAATAATTGGATTCCATTAGAAAGAACCTTTTAAAAACTTGGCAAGTTGATTATTCTAGGTTGATGCTTCAATTCCAAGTTCAACTCTGCAGAATTTTGAAAGTTGTCTGTATATATTAAAGGTACTGATTAAAATCTGAAAATATGGTTGCTAGATTTCAGATGAATTGGCCGTATCTAAACTATTTTGAATGATAGAGTAAATATCACTCTGTGCTTCACATAGTGACATGTTTCAAAGTTTTTTAAAAACTTTTAAAAATTTTTTAAAAATCATCTTAATTTTGGAAATTTATTATTGGGGTAAAAAATATTATCTTGTTGGACTTGTAGTAAATCAGTATTGACAAACAAGTTCTTTGTTTCTGTCTCTCTGACCCTCCCTCTCTACCTCACCCCTCCCTGTGCCCTACCCCACCCTCCCCCCACCCCATGGCAGATGGTCCGTGAACAGTACACTACAACCACAGAAGGCACCCACATACAGAGGCCAGAGAACCAGTGTGTCTACCAAATTGGCATTTATGGCTGGAGAAAGCGTTGTCTCTACTTATTTGTTCTTCTTTTACTCGTCATCCTCCTTGTGAATTTTGCTCTTACAATTTGGATTCTTAAAGTGATGTGGTTTTCCCCAGTAAGTAGCTTCCTTTCCTGGTAAGCATGTTCTTGTTCTGTTTGGTGTATCACTTCATCCATATTGAACTGATAGAAGTCTCTTTGAATGGAATTAATGTTCATTTTCTGTCTGGATCAGAATTCTCAGTAGCAGAATATTCATACATTTACTCTTTCTTAATTTCACTATGAACTGTAGGGTGTTGGTTTTTTTTATTTTCTATTGCGGTTTTTTATGTTAGTCATTACCTCTACTTGTGGGAAAATTGTAACAATCTTGAGTTTGTGGTTCGCTGAGTCAAAATTGCATAATGATTATTTAATCCATTAATTTGTAAAATCCTCAAATCATGTTTATCTTTCCCTAATGCCATTAGTCTGCAAATACTAACCATCCAAGTGTTACTTTCTCATTTTTTAAATTTCATTTTCATATACAATAAATTCATGTCCACATTCAGTATTTAACAAAAGCTTTGAGTAGATAAAATACTCGTAGTCCTAAGGAATTCATAGTCTATTTTAGACATCCTCATGTTTTCAAGATAGCTGGGTAATTTTATATGCTCTAATAATATTTCATATACTTTTTCAAAAAATATTCGTTTAACATAAAAATGTCTTACTTTTGCTAGATAGTCATAGTGAGAAAAATACTGCAGTGAATATCACAGGTAGGTCAATCTGTTCCTTACATGCATCTTAAAGGTGTTGAAGGTGTTGAAGAATAATGTTGAAGGTGTGATGCAGGCACGGGCTCATTCCAAGAACAATAGTTGTAGCAATCAGTCTGAAATGCCTTCCTTTGATGAGTCTCCTTCACCTTATTATAAATTTTATTTAAATACTACAAATGCATAATATATTTAAATTCACCAAATATTAGTTGTGATTTCTACTTTAAAATTTACAAAAACCATATTTTTACAGCATCACCATAGCATTTAGTTCCACTGTGCAGCTTTACTTAACTAGCACAGCATATGGTATATACATGTGCTGTATATCACCTTCATTTTATCTCTACATTTGAAGTTGTTTAATATTTTTTTCAGAGTAAGCCAAGATCGAAGTCCTCAATTGTAAACTATGGGATCTGCCAGGGATGCCTCCTTACTAAAGGGCCCTGCACCCATCCACAGTGTGCCCCTCAGGTATGCAGAATATAGAGAGAAAATTGACTAGGAAAAAGACCCTTAGAAAGGCCGGGGGGAAAGAACCCGTGCCAGGGCCCAGCAGGTGCAGAGGATGGCCAAATTTGCATAGTCCCTTGGCACCAGGAACCTTGCGTTCTAACAATCACCTGGCCATCTTGGCACGTGGTTGGCACTCAGTAAATATATCTTGAATGAATGCAGGAGTGCATTGTGTTAGACGTGTATATGAATTAACTTTATAAACTGTATGCAAATGTAAAGTGATAGTATATTTTGTGCTCTTGTCTTATCACGGAGCACTGAAAACAAGTTTGGGATATTATAAATTTTGATTACACTTAGCTAAATTGTGCCAGCAGCTGAGTCCACTTCAACTTAGGATAGCTACTCACAGAGACCAGCTAATGTTTTCCTGCCCTTGCTGCCCCCGTTCATAGCCTGCGCTTTCTAGTGAGATATGGGCAGCACGTGTGGTGTTTCCTTCCACGTTAGGAACCTGTTGCTAATTCAGGGTGCGTTAGTCCCCTTTCAACAGAAAAAGATGAACACACACTTATATTCATGGATCAAAAGGGAAGATCCACAAGATTATTCTGCAGAAAGTGCCAACATTTGATCAAAAATGATGGGTATACTTTGAGATGATATAAATGATGTAATTCTCATATGCATGTGAGCTTGATCCCTTACTTTGGGAATGTCCCATACAGTATGAGGCTGGATGTTGTAAATTAACTTATGCTCTAAGTTTTTTCTTAGTTTCAAAGATCTCTCTATATATAAGATTTAGTTTTTATTTTATTCATATGTAATTTTTTGAATGCATACATGCCAAGGAAGTAACATGACTATAAAAGAAGTTTTCATGAACTTTGGTACTGAAATGATAAGGTCAGATAAGCTTCTCAACATTTGCAGAGAGCTGTAGAATTTTGAACATGTAACAGCTGGTATATAATTCTCTACCTAAATTTATAAAAACCTATCACCTATATAGTCATTAGTCAGGGTAGACTAAAAACTATAATTTGCCAAATTAATGAAGTTTTAGAACTTTCTCTGCTTAGATCGCCAGTGTAGAACAATGAAAGGCTTATTAACTTCCACATTAACTTATCATTCAGTCCACATGTCCCCTCGACATATTTAATATTTTAGTTTGGAAAACAGTAAAGTGAACCACCAGTAACATATCTTAATATGCCAAGATCAAATTACAGGGGGAAACAAGGAAAACATCACAAAAGGAAAACACAGGGATGCCAAAGAAGATAGACACTTCAAACAGAGGTTAAATGTTGACAAGAGAACTAGTCTGAATGCAATGAAACCAAGCCTTAAACAGCTTTGATGTGCCTGGCATGGGTTCTAGAGACCCGAGATCCTGAGTTGCTCACCAGGGTAGCTCCACTCTTAGAACTCCAACTTCATGTAACAGAATTTTACATAATTTCTATGTATGACATCTGTTGAATATGAAGTCATATTTAGGAAATTGTAACAATTGGTGCCAAACATAAAGGTTCTAGAATATTCTGTGTTGGTCATCATAATCACTAAATCCATTAGTCAGGAAAATGGACACTATAAGAAATCAGTGCAGTAAGGTAGCTAATTCCCTTTTTTTCTTTTTATGCTTTCCTTCTATAAAACTAATATGCAATACTAGTTTTAGTTACAGTATTCATGGTTATAAAATGATATCCGTGAGTCTTATCAGTTAATATGTTAAAACAAGGCATTTTTAATTTTTAATGACCCAAATTTTTTTAAAAAAAACCTTTATGGTTATTTATTTACTTGCATATAGAATATTTTAGTGCATTTAATGAATATAATTTTAACAACAGAAGATTAAATGATTCTAAGCTAAAAAAACCACATTAATGGTGAATGCTAAATTTCTTTAGATACTTTTATTTGGGGGGAAATGGTATAAGTAATCAAAGCAGAATTGTAATATTGAATATCAGCATTAAGCTTATAACTCTTGTACAGTGGTTCTCAACCCTCTCAGGAGCTCCTGGGTGAAATCTGAAATTGGCCCCCAAACAGAGGCAGGGAGAGACCAAGGGAAGAGGCCAGCTACTCCAGTTAACCTCATTACCCGTATCTCATTACTGGTCTTACTAGCAAATACGTTGACTAACATTACATTTCTAAAATGAAATTTATTCAAAAAAAAAAAAAAACGACATGTAAACTACTGAAATTCAAATCATTTTTGTCTGCATCAATCCCTGCTCATTTACTGAAGAGATCAAATTTAACCAAAACAAATCACTTGTAGTAGAATATTTTCTGCTAGAATGTTTCAGTATTCGACAGATGTGAGTTTTATTAGATTGGACAGGGGGTTTATTTAAAAATATCTTACTGACGTAGAAAACGAAAAAAGAATTTCGAGCATGTGTTTAGCAACCATTACAATAGCATATTTTAAGAGGACTCTGTTTTAGATCAAAGTATGTTCCACAACATACTTAGCCTCCCAAAATCACGGAGAGGCAGGCACAGGTAGGTGCCCCCAAGGGCTGCCAAGTTCTGTGGAAGATCTTGAGCTCTCTCTCACCTTTTGTTTGCTCAGCTCCCTCTGGGCTCCCTTGGGTTGTTTCCTGAGAAAAGGCAGTGTGTTGTCAACTGCAGGGAGCCCAAAGGAATGAAATCTCTGCCCACAGGACCACAGGTAAGAGCAAAGGCAGTGAAATTTTATCTGACCCATAGGTGGTGGAAGAGATTTTCACCTCTTCGCTGTCCCTGTCTGCCATGCTTGACACCTCCACTAGTGATGTCTTGCCATTTATCTTCTGCCTGCCTTGACAGAGACCCTTGCTGGTGGCTCCAGAGCAGGCCAGCAGCCCCGTGTGCTCCATCCCTGCCTTTGCCCAGGCCTGGCCCACATCGTCGTCACATTGTCGGTGATCTGGTACTGATTACTAACGCTGCCTCCCTCTCGTTGCCATCCATTTTTCACACTGATGGAAATTAGGATTAAAAGAAAAACATGACATGGTGGCATTTTAAAGCAGCACCTTGACATTTTCTCAAATTATTTCTCTCTTTCTGGAAAGAATTATATTACATCAGTGCTTGCCAGCCTAAAAACCAAATTGAAATGTTTGATTTATGTCTTAGTCATAATAGAGTGGGATTGATCCAGAGGTCACAAACAATAAGAACATGTACTAACTTAATGGCATTTTTCTTTCTAAGAAGACAAGATATTATTAAGCCTGAGTTGAGAGGAGGAAGATAAATCTCGAGCTATTCAACGTACATAGGAATTTCATTATCCCTGGTATCAGTAACACAAATCCTATTGTCTAGAGATACAAATAACACCATAGTTGTAACTTGTATCTCAAGGATATTCCTTCAATTGTCCTTTTTATTAAAATTTTTCTGTAAGTAATTTAAGCATTTTAACAGCTGGGAAATAAAACAAAAGCACAGGGTCTCACAAGCCACAGGCACTTGTGTGTAGTGACAGTCATCAGCTTAACCTAGGTAGGAGATTCCCACTCCCGTCATGGTGGTGTTTTAACAAAGGAAATGTGCTCTAAATGTAAATGTGTTCGCTTGTTTCCCTTTTCCACCAATAATATAAAAACCGATAATGTTTTTGGGTAACATAATTTGTTTTTTCCTCACGAATGCTAATTAAGATAATATCTTGTAACTTACAAACCAACCTAATTTATTTGTTAAAATGTGACTTGTTTAAAAAAAAACACACACACAAAATCCTACTTTTAGAGGAACTGTAAGACAGTGGAAAGAACATTAGCTTAGGAGCCAGCCGGACTTGGTAAGAATCTTGGTTTTAGTTAGGATTAGGTTCAATCTGCAATTTTCTAAGGATGTATACACACACACACACACACACACACACTATACTATTTGCGATTATTTATGTTACTTAGATGCTCAATGTAAACTTGGCACAAAATTATGAACTCCTTTGGCCAAAGCATTCTTTATTCTGTGTTCAGCGTAAAATAATAGTACTTGTCATCCCATAAAACTTCTCACTGTAAAAACACCAGGGAAAGTCAAATTGAGACAAAAATCATCACTCCCCTGGTCAAATATGGGTCTCCGCATGGATGATGTAGTTGCTGTTAGCATAACGGGCAGGGAATTAAAACCATAAGTAGAACAATAAGTAAAGCTGTTTAGTCACGAGTCACCATTGCTACATAGGTTTGATATAGGCTTGAACTATATGCAATAGTCAAATGTGGAAGTCAGACCAATTTCACATATTCTATATGTACAATGTATGAAATAACAGAATTTAAAAGATGACTGTACTCAAAAAAAAAAGAGACACACATACACACACACACACATTATTTATCTTGTCTAAGAATTAATCTTAGACTCTTCAATGTCTTTCTCCGTAGTATTTTTCCATGACAAAACTCAGCATTGCCATTCCATTAAACAATCCACAACTCTTTAAAAGTGAAATTAAGTCCTACCTTTCTATCTTGGCCCAGGTCAATTCCCACACCCTCTGTGAGCCATTCTCCTGTTTCTCTAACACACTTTAATCAGACCTCATCCTGAACTCTCAAAGCTGTCTCTACTATTGGTGTATCTTTTTATGTCAGAGAAACTTCTTGAGGGGCCAGTAGAGCTTTGTGTTTTTTTTAATCCCCAGCCATATCACAGTGCCTTGCACATAATTTAGTAAATACCTTACGGTCCTAAAAAAATGAGAAGAAATTAGAGAGAACTTTCACATATGCGTATGAAATTAGCTATGATCAAGAAGGAACAGCACAAGTTTAATACTAGGTTGATTACACAAAAATCACTGTAGGATTTGCACATGGGTGATAGGATCCAAGATTACTAATCAAAAATTTGCTAATCTATTATTTTGTTCATAGAATCTCATACTGAATGGACCATGACATTCCCTCACAAATTCTAAATTTCTTTGCAACTGCACTTGAATAAATGGTGTATCCTTCAAGTTGTTTCCCTCAATTTTCCGAGATGTAAATGTGATTTGTAGAACATTGACTTTCCTTTTATGCGAACGTCTGAGTGACAGTAAAAGCATCTAATCTTAGTATAGTTCTCAGCTGTTGTCTGAAACAATATGGATTAATCAATTTAATGTAGGCTCCTCCTGCATGTCAACCTGATGCTCTTACTTTAATCCCCAAATATATACTGCATGAATCACCTGGTCCGAGTTTCACCACACTTTTGGTGATATGGGAGAAGCACATTCAAATGCCCTGGAAATTTGGCTTTAATGTCTGGGTAGTAGAAAACGGTGGTGATTATAATAGTGATGATAACTTTGTGTAGTGCTTTAGCCTGTGTAAAGTACTTTCAAATATATAAAGCATTACAAATGTATGCATATATTACGTCTCTTTATAATGCTACATTTTCCAAGTAGCAATTTAAGGGATTACCGGACAATGATTAGAGGAGAGGTTTTAACTTGATTCCTCCCCCCCAAACACCAAGTTTTATGAACACTATTTATACAATAATCTGTTTTTTGGTTTTTAAAACTTTTAATTTTAGTATTTGTGAATTTTATATGCATTTTTGAAAGAAAAAAGGTTTGAGAAAGAAACAAGAAATTACCCCTAATATAACTATCTAGATGTAACGCTGTATCACTTTTGCTGCATATCTAATTGCATAATCCAATATTTCCCATCAGTTCCTATGCTTCCTTTATCATATAACAAGCTCTTATGAGTTGAATCTTCTTCAGAACTCTATGCTTCATCTACCTGTTTGTTACTTCTTTTGACAGTGTTTTCAAACTTAATTTTAATTATGCTAAATTTATTATTGTTTTCCTATATATGTAAGAGGGCAAGGCATTCCTCTGTCCTTTTAACCTTCCAGGTATTCTGAGCACTGTGGCCTGATTAGTCTGTCTTTGTAGTGTATTATGAATGACTTCAAATACATAGCTTGAAAATACAAAATTCTTCATAAAGTTGCATGCCATCTTTATAAAGTACCATGCTAATCTTTTTTCATTTTTTCAGTTGTATTATCTGTGCTGCTAAAGGACATGCCATCTCATAATTGTTGAGTCTTTTATGCTCCTTCATTCTCTTCCTATCTCTCACACTGCTTTTATCTTATGGTGCCTTCTCTCCTATTTCCTCCCCTCGGTTCTTTTATTAGCTCTACTTTACAAGCTCTACTTTACAAGTTCTACATTTACAAGGTAGAAAAGAAGCCAGTCTGTATATTTTTTCCTAGTACCTTGTCTCCTGCACCACATAATAGGCACTACTCTGTAAATATATAGGTGAACCTTAATCGAATTGTCAGAAATTTGAAATTTGAGATCACAGAGGGAGAAAATAAGAATTAGAATTTGCATCCATATAATTTGATTTGAAATCGGCCCTTTTTTCACTTGACCACACCCCATGGGATATCATATATGATGGTTGTAAAAAGAAATAGTTGACCTGCATTCTTCCCTGACGTGATAAAGAATATTTACCACAAACCAGCAGCCAGAAATATACTTACTACTGAAACCCTGGAGGCATTTCCATCGAAGACAAAAAACAGGAAAGGTATGTTTGATAGTACTCCTGTGTCCTACCTTTTTTTTCCTGAAAGGCTTGACAAATGCAGTAAGACCATTTGTTAAATAAGGGATAGAAATAGCTAAACAGCAGATGATTTGAAGGAAAAGAATAACTTGCAAACAATTATTGTGTTATAAAACCCAGAAGAATTAAGTGAAAAGCTACTGAAACAAATACAAAAGTTTACAATATATTAGGTAATAAAATGAGATACAAAATGTCATGTTTAGCACACACCAATACTCTAGTCCAAACTAGTTAGAAAATGTATTAGAAGAAGAATCACACTTCCTGTTTCAATAATAGGCAAATTCCTGAGGACTCTCAATTTGCTGAAATACCCTTTCCTGGCAGTCCTGAAAGGAATCCTGTGTAAAAGGGTATATACAGCTCAATGAAGACTTCATATTAGCTTTATTAATAACAAAGAATAACAAGTGAAAGCTTGCTTTAGCATATATCAAAACACTCTATAAAACTAGAATAATCTAAGCTGTGCGGCTCCTAAACACCAAATAGACTCATGGAACATAAAGAGATGTTAGAAACAGAATATAAATTGGCAAATTCTGTACAAATATAATTTGTTATAACTTGTTCATTTTTCTAAAAATGTTATACTTAAAATATTTCTAAAACACAAATAAGTTACATAATTTGCAATGTTTTAATTCACTTTAAATTACATTTAATTTATAACTAAATTAAATTAATTAAAATTAATTTACTTTAAATTAAAACAAATTATGCAAATTATGTAACTTATGTGTTAAATTAATATAAATATATTATTAAACTGATAAAAACTTTGAACTTGGTCAATGGAATAGGGTAGGAAACTCAAATATATTCCATCAAGTTTCAGTCATTCTTGGTCAGTAACCAATATTTTGTCATACACTGGGATGATTTTGCTATTCAAATGAAGAGTGAACGTGTCATCCTTATTCATGTTTATTTCCCCTTGTGAAAGCTACTGTGCTGATTCTGTTGTACAAACATGGCAATACACATGAATAATGTAAATTAATGGGAAAGTGGGGGCATTACTTCATGAACCTATGGAAAACTCAGGAAACTTATTCTACTTTTAGGTATTGCAATAATACAGTAGAAAAATTATGAGCCAAAAGAATGTACACATTGTAGAATTGCCAGAGTAACTGTACATTGTATATTAACATTTATAAAAGGTTTTATTATAAAAAGGTATTTATAAAGGTACTTTGTATCATTCCTAAGATTGCTTTTAATATCTAAATGGAATTATCCATTTCTATCAGAAAACGAGTTTTCTATCGAAGTTATGTTCAGGAGCTTTTGCTTGTTTATAACTGTAATTATATTAAAGGGAGTTTTCTTCTAGGAGAGAATATATTTTTAAGTTGTCTTGGAAATCAATAGAAGATATAATTCAGTTAAAATTAAATTTATTCTAGGGGCGCCTGGGTGGCTCCGTCGGCTAAGCATCGGCCTTCAGCTCAGGTCATGATCCCGTGGTCCTGGGATCAAGCCCCACATCAGGCTCCTTGCTCGGTGGGAAGCCTGGTTCTCCCTCTCCCATTCCCTCTGCTTGTGTTCCCTCTCTCGGTGTTTCTCTCTGTCAAATAAATAAAATATTAAAAAAAGTTAAATTTATTCTACAGCAAGATGCTGGGAAGTACGAATTTCATTTAATGAAGTATACCCAGAACTGGTTTCTATACATATTTCTAGAGTCTCACAGAGTCTTACTCTTGACAAGTCAGAGGATCAACTCGACCAAACTTTATCCTTTCTTCTGCTGAACCAAAACAAAAATTTATTATCTAATCATCTGTGTGATTTAGAAGGAACAAAGATCAAAAGCTCATAAGATATATAAAATTGAGAACTGAGTCTTTTGTGGGTATTTGAAAATAGATAAGACAATTACTGATTATTCTGGCACTATTCCCAGAATCCATCTTTACACAAATATACTTATTTAATTTTTTAATATTTATTTATTTATTTTAGAGAGGGAGAGAGAGCACACATGAGTGGATGGAGGGGCAGAAGGAGAGAATATCCAGTGGAATTCCTGCTGAGAGGGGAGCCCAACATGGGACTAGATCTCATAACCCTTGAGATCATGACGTGAGCCAAAACCAAGAGTCTGACTGACTGCTTAACTGACTACCGAGCTTAATTGATTGAGCCACCAGGTGCTCCAAAATACTTACTTTAGCTTCCCATTAAGTTCTAGGAAACCTAGAATTAATTAGGAAACCTGTCTTTAATATGAAAACTCAGTATCACTGTAAAATTGAGAGAAAATTTTATAAAAATCCTACCATTTGAAGAGTAAATTTATGTCCTCGATCTATTACTGTTTTAGGATGTAGTCAGATAAAAATACTATAAATATTCATTCATGAACTAATTCTTCCTGTTCCTTTTATTTTTTAATTTAATTAATTTATTTATTTGACAGAGAGAGAGAGATCGTAAGTAGGCAGAGAGGCAGGCAGAGAGAGAGGGGGAAGCAGGCTCCCCACTGAGCAGAGAGCCTGATGTGGGGCTCGATCCCAGGACCTTGAGATCATGCCTGAGCTGAAGGCAGAGGCTTGACCACTGAGCCACCCAGGTGCCCTAATTCTTCCTGTTTCTAAGGAAAAAAATTCTTATGAACTAGAACAACTTATATTTGATGCCTACATTTTTTACTAGCATCCTAGCAAGAAAAAAAAAATGAAGCTATAGAGATCAAGTATAAGGGATCAAGTATAAGAGCCTTGTATACCAGTAGCTTATTTGTATTTTATTGTGTATACCAATTAAAAACTATCACAGGTTTTTAAAGAGGGAAGTAAACTGTTATATTAGTATGTATGCATGTATTTATTTGTTTATTTATTTTATTTTTTTAAAAGATTTTATTTATTTATTTGATTATTTATTTGAGAGACAGAGAAAGTGAGAGAGAGCATGAGAGGAGAGAAGGTTAGAGGAAGGAGCAGACTCCTCACGGAGCTGGGAGCCCGATGTGGGACTTGATCCCGGAACTCAAGGATCATGACCTGAGCTGAAGGCAGTTGCTCAACCAACTAAGCCACCCAGGCACCTCTGTATGCATGTATTTATTTATTTGAGGAGGGGAGGAGGGAGAGGGAGAGAGAATCTTAAGCAGGCTCCACACTGAGTGTGGAGCCCAACACAGGACTCAGTCTCACAGCTCTGAGATGTTAGATTAGTATTTAAAGAAATTATTTCAGGAATACTAAAGAGGGGTACTGAATGTTAGATTAGTATTTAAAGAAATTATTTTAGGAACACTAAGGAGGGGAAGAAGATATGTACGAGGGCTTAACATATATTAAGTATATACATAGTGCCAAGGATGAAACTCCAAGGAACACCAACTTTTAACAAGAAAGCCTAGGAGGATGTTGTTCAGAAGTAAGTGCCAAAGGAATGGTCAAAGCTCTAAGATAATAAAACAAACAGATTTGTCCTAAGCCTCAAGGGTAGGTAGTATTAAGAATGATAGGTTGGTCAACAGTCTCAAATGTTGCAAAGTTTTCCAGTAGAATGAGAATTGAGAATGAGCATTGGATTTATTAATAATAAAGTTATTAGGGACTTTATGGAGAGTAATTTCAGCAGAATGATAATGGTGGAGGCCAAACTGTAGTGGTGCAGAGACCGAGTAGGAGTTGAGGCAGTGGGAATTGAGTGTGGACTCTAACAGAAGGGGAGTCATACATTATATGTATATTGAACTTTACTAGACACCACCAATTTTTAAAAGTGGTTGTACCAATTTATGCCAGCAAGATATGAGAGTTCCTGCTGCTCCATATCCACTTGCTCCTCACTAACACTCAATATTTTGTATAATTTTTTCAGGCTTATTGAGATAGAATTGACAAATAAAATTGGAAGATATTTAAAGTGTACAACATGCTGATATGTACACATACATTGTGATGGGACCCCCCCCAAGTGAGTTAACGCATCCATCACCTCCCATATTTACCTTTTGTGTGTGAGAGAGAATAAGTTCTACTCTATTAGCAAATCTAAATTACAGAATACAGTGTTATCAACTATAGTAACCATGTTAACAGTAGATCCTGAGACCATATTCAGGTTTTTTAACCAAAAGTTTGTACCTTTTACCAACCTCTTCCTACTTCTCCCTACACCCTAGGCCCTGGCAAGCACCTTCCTAATATCAGTTTCTATGAATTTGATTTCCCCTTTCTTTAGATTTCACATAAAGACATACTATGCAGTATTTGTCTTTCTCTGTATGACCTATTTCACCTAGCATAATACCCTCCAGGTTCTTCCATATTGTTACAAATGACACAATTTCCTTCTTTTTTAAGGCTAAATAATATTCCGTTATCTTAGGATACCACATGAGAACAATGTATAATCTGCACTAATGGATCAAATGTCTATCTGATCTGATGTACAATTTACACTTTTCTCTTACTGATTATCTGTCTGAATGATACATCTGTTGTTGAAAGTAGAATTTTGAAGTTCCCTGCTTTTATTATATTGCTATCTATTTCTCCCTTCAGCTCTGTAGGTACTGCAATATTTCGTGCATATTTACTAATGTTATATCTTCTTGATAAATTGACCCCTTTAGCACTGTATAATAACCTTCTTCATCTCTTGTTACAGTCCTTGGTTTATGGTCTGTTTTTTCTGATATAAGGATATCTTTTTGGTTTCCATTTGCATTGAATATCTTTTTTCCATCCCTCTACTTTCATCTAGATGTATCCTTAAAGCTGAAGTGAATCTCTTGTAGGCAGCATATAGTTGACCCTTGTTTTGTTATCCATTAAGCCACTCTGTGTCTTTTGATTGTAAAATTTACTCCATTTACATTTAAAGTAATTATTGGTAGGTATGAATTTAGGACTGTCATTTTGTTAATTGTATTCTGGTTGTTTTGTAATTCCTTTGGTTGTCTTTTTCCTCTCATTTCCTTCCTTTGTGATTTAATAAGTTTCCATAGTGTTCTACTTAGCTTCCTTTGTCTTTTATGAATCTACTGTAGGTTTTGGCACTGGTTACCATAAGGCTCACAAAAGCATAGTTATAGGGATACCTGGGTGTCTCTGTCTGTTGAGTGTCTGACTCTTGATTTCAGCTCAGGTCATGATCTCAATGTCGTGAGACTGAGCTCTGCATCAGGCTCCACAATGAGTGTGGAGCTTGCTTATGATTCTCTCTCTTCCACATGCTGCTCATGCTCAATCTCTCTCTCTGAAAAACAAACAGAAAGCATAGTTATAACAGTCTATTTTTTTTTAAAGAAAGGTAGGAGTTATATTGGAGCTCAAGTTAGGACAACTGCCTCTGATACACTGTCTTTACAAAGAAGAGAATCAAAAGGGAAAGAACTTTTGATACAGAGTTATGTGGTTTTTTTACATAAAGAGTTACAAATAAGCATGATGAAGGACATTCCATAAAGTTACAGATTTTATCTTTTTTTTAATTTTATTTCAAATATAGTTACTATGCAATGTTACATTAGTTTCAGGTATACAATACGATGATTCAGCAATTCCATACATCACCCAGTGCACATTATGAAACTGCACTCCTTAATCCCCATCATCTATTTCTCCCATCCCAGCACCCACTTTCCTTGCTGCTGGTGCTCTCTTCTAGAATTTTTGTGGTTTCAGGTCTCACAGTTAGGTCTTTAACCCATTTTGAATGTATTTTTGTGTATGTATAAGAAAGTAATCCAATTTCATTCTTTTGCCTGTGGTTGTCCAGTTTTCCTAATACCATTTGTTGAAGAGACTTTTTCCCATTGAGAATTGATCATGTAACTGTGGGTTATTTCTTGAGTTTTCTATTCTGTTCTATTGATCTGTGTGTCTATTTTTGTGTCAGTACCGTACTGTTTTGATTACTACAGCACTGAAATATAACTCGAAGTCTAGAATTGTGGTGCCTCCAACTTTGCTTCTCTTTTTCTTTAGGATTTTTTTGTTCTAGTTCTGTGAAAAATGCTATCAACATTTTGATAGGGATTGTATTAAATATGTAGATTACTTTGGGTAATTTGGACATTCTAACAATATTTGTTCTTCTAATCCATGAGCATGGAATGTGTTTCCATTTCTTTGTGTCATCTTCAGTTTCTGTTTTTTATCAATTTATTAATTTAGTTATTTAAATTAAATTAATTAACATATAATGTGTTATTTGTTTCAGGGGTACAGGTCTATGATTCATCAGTCTTCTATAATAACCCAGTGCTCATTACAACATATACCCTCCCCAGTGTCTCCCACCCTGTTACCACATCCCTCCACGTCCACCACCCCTCCAGCAACCCTCAGTTTGTTTACTAAGATTAAGAATCTCTATGGTTTGTCTCCCTCTCTGGTTTCATCTTGTTTTATTTTTTTCTCTCTTTCCCTATGATGCTCTGCCTTTTTTCTTAAATTCCACATATCAGCGAGATAATATGATAATTGCCTTTCTCTGAATGACTTATTTCACTTAACATAATACCCTCTAGTTCCATCCACATCGTTGCAAATGGCAAGATTTCATTTTTGTTGGCTGTGTAATATTCCATTGTGTATATATACCACATCTTCTTTATCCATTCATCTGTCAGTGGACATCTGGGCTCTTTC
The DNA here is from genome assembly GCA_028533885.1 of Nasua narica. NCBI lineage: Eukaryota > Metazoa > Chordata > Mammalia > Carnivora > Procyonidae > Nasua > Nasua narica. The sequence goes on along the minus strand of CM052810.1, from coordinate 68,749,133 downwards.
CATAGTTTGGCTATAGTGGACATTGCTGCTGAAAACATTTTGGTGGAGTCTTTTGGGTTTTCTATATATAGTATCACATTGATTGATTTATGAATATATCAATGTAATACTGACCTTGCAGAGTGAATTTCGAAGATTTCCTTCATCTTCTATTTTTTAGGAATAATTTGAGAAGAATAAGTATTAACTCTTCTTTAAATGCTTGGTAGAATTTGCCTGTGAGCTGTCTGGTCTTGGACTTAGGTTGGTTGGGAGTTTTTCATTACTGATTCAGTCTCCTGGCAGGAAATCAGTCTCTTTAAGTTTTCTATTTCTTCCTGCTTCAGTTTTGGTAGTTTATATGTTTCTAGGAATTTATCCATTTCTTCTGGTTATCAAATTGGCATATAGTTTTTCATAATATTCTCTTATAATTGTTTGTATTTCTTTGGTGTTGGTTGCTATTTTTTCTCTTTCATTTATGATTTTGTTTACTTGAGTCCTTTCTCTTTTTTTTATGTTTTTGACTAGAGGTTTTTCAATTTTGTTGATCTTTTCAAAGAACCAGCTCCTGGCTTCATTGATTTGTTCTATTGGTTTTTTAGATTCTCTATCATTTACTTCTGTTCCATTCTTTATTATATCCTTCCTTCTACTTGTTTTGGGTTTCACTTCGCTCTTAGAACTGCTTTTGTTACATCCCAAAGGTTTTGGACAGTTGTGTTTTCATTTTAATTTGTTTACATGTACTTTTTTATTTCTTCTTTGCTTTCCTGGTTGACCCTTCATTGTTTAGTAGCATGTTATTTAACTTCCATGTATTTCTGGTCTTTCCAGATTTTTTTCTTGTGGTTGATTTTAGTTTCAAAACATTTTGGTCAGAGAATATGCATGGTATGACTTTGATCTTTTTAATTTTGTCAAGGCTTCTTTTATGCCTTATATGTGATCTACTCTAGAGAATGTTCTTTGTGCACTTGAAAAAATGTGTATTCTGTTTTAGGATGGAATTTTCTGAATATGCCTATTAAATCCATCTAGTTCAATGTGCCATTCAGAGCCACTATTCGTTGCTGGTTTTCTGTTTGGATGATCCATCTATGAATGCAGGTGGGGTGCTAAACTCCTCTACTGTTATTGTACTACTATTGATTAATTCCTTTGTGTTTTTTATTAACTGTTTTATGTAATGGGTGCTCCTATGTTGGATGCATAAATATTTACAATTGTTATATATTCTTGTTGGATTGTCTCCTTTATTATAATGTAGAATTCTCCTTTGTCTCTTGTTAAACAGTCTTTGTTTTAAAGTCTGTTTTGTCCGATATAAGTATTGCTATTCTGGCTTTCTTTTGACATGTCTTTGCATGATAGATATCTCCACACCCCCTCACTTTTAATGTGTAGGTGTCTTTAGGTCTGAAACAAGCGTCTTGTAGGCAACATATATAGATGGGTCTTGTTTGTTCATTTGTTTGTTTGTTTGTTTGTTTGTATGTTTTATCCACTCTGTCACCCTATCTCTTTTCATTGAAGTGTTTAGTCCACTTATATTCAAAGTAATTATTGCTGGAGGACATTAGGAGGAAAGGAAGGGAAAAATGAAGAGGGGGATATTAAAGGAGGAAATGAACCATCAGAGACTATGGACTCCAGGAAACAAACTGAGGGTTTCAGAGGAGAGGGGGCAGAGGGATGGGTTAGCCAACACTACATCAAAAACTAACAATACACTGTATGGTAACTAACATAACATAATATTAGAAAAATAATTATTTACAGATATATATTTATTGCTATTTTTTACTTGTTTTGTGGTTTTTGTAGTTTTTCTCTGATCCTTTCTTCTCTTTCTCTCTTTCATGGTTTGCTGGTTTTCTTAATGATATACTTGGATTCCTTTCTCTTTATTCTTTGTATACCTATTAGTGGTTTTTGATATGGTTACCATTAGGTTTGTATATAACATTTTCTGCATATAACATTCTATATTAAGTTGATGTTTGCTTAAGTTTGAACCCATTCTTTATTCCTCCCCCCCACCATGTTTTAGGTATATGGTGTCATATTTTACATCCTCTTATTATATGAATTCCTTGAGTGGTTTCTTACAGAAATACTTGTATTTAGTGCTTTTGTGTCTTCTACTTTTCATAATCTCTCTTATGATCTTTCTGTCCACTCAGAGTCCTCTCTAATATTTTTGTTGGAGCTGGTTTAATGGTCAAGAACTCCTCTAGTTTTTATTTGTCTGGGAAATTCTTTACCTCTCCTTCTATTCTGAATAAATAGCCTTGCTGGATAGAGTATTCTTGGCTATAGATTTTTCCCTTTCATCACTTTGAATAAATCATGCCACTTTCTTCTAGCTTGCAAAGTTTCTGCTGAAAAATCCAGTAATGGCCTTCTAGGGTTTCCCTTGTATGCAGCTGTCTCCTTTTCTCTTGCTGATTTTAATCTTTTTTTCTTTATCACTACTTGTTGCCATTTTGATTACTATGTATCTTGGTATGGGACCTCTTTTGGTTGATTTTGTTGGGGGATCTCTGTGCCTCCTAGATTTGGATAGCTGTTTCCCTCCCCAGATTGGAAGTTTTCAGCTATTATTTCTTGAAATAAATGTTCTGCTCCCTTTTAACTCTCTTTTCCTTCTGGGATCCCTATAATGCAAATGTTATTGCTTTTGATAGAGCCACTAAATTCCCTGAATCTATTCTCATTTTGCATAATTCTTTTTTCTCTCATTTTTTCAGCTTGATTACTTTCCATTACCCTGTCTTCTAGTTCATTAATTCATTCCTCTGCTTCTTCCAGCTTGCAATTCATTCTATCAAGTGTATTCTTAATTTCATTTATTGTGTTCTTCATCTCTGATTCATTCTTTTTTATCTCTGTGTTAAGGGTCTCCCTGATGTCCTCCACTCTTTTCTCAAGTCCAGTGACTATCATTATGATCATTATTTTAAATTCTCTGTCAGGCATGGTACTTATATTCATTTCACTCGTGCTGTGGTTTTGTCCTGTTCTTTCATTTGGGACATACTCTTCTGTGTCGTTTTGCCTAACTCTCTATGTCTTTTTTTCTGTGTTAGAAAAGTCAGCTATGCCTTGAAACGAGTGGGAAGGACATCCACTTTTAATTAGGTGGCACTGGTCCTCCCCATTGGGGAGGCTGGCTGGCAGGGGCTGCTTCATAAAGCATACTGGGCAGGGGTGCAGTTTTAACAACAGTTTAACAGTGCATACATCCACTGCAGAGGTCAGGAGATGCAATTTTCGCAAGTTTTGTGTGTCTTCTGGGGGGTGGGAACCCACAGACCAGCACTGAGGCAGGCCTGGTTGGCCAGAGGTTAAGATGCAGTATAAGCAAGTTAGGTAGTGAGTGCCCGCAACATGCTGGTTCCTACAAGTGGTTATGTGTTTATGATGAGGGGCAGGGGAGGCAAATAGTGCCTTCCAACCCCTTTGTTTCTGGAGAAGTCCCTTAGCAAAGTCTGAGATTAGTAATTTACTCTCCCTCCCCTAAGCCCTTTCAAACTATTACTTCCAAGCTGTATATCTCCATGGGCTATTTGCTGTGCTGTCTCTATAAAGACGGGCTTCACTTTGTATGACCTTCTGGTCTCTCTCAGAGCTGAATAGCTGATTTTTAAAGTTCCAAGCTTTAAGTCCCAGTGGTTGTAAGCATTCACAAAACTCGGGCCCTCTGATTTTCAAAGCCAAATGCTATGGAATTGCTCTTCCCATTTTAGGCTTCCTGGTGTTCTAGTCTATTTCTTGCCCATATCTGCACCTGCAGCTCTCTTCCTCTGGTGGTCAGACTTATGAGGTTCAATTTATTGAGTCCTCACCCCTTCTGCCCTCTTTGATGTGGCCTCTTCTCTATGTTTAGTTGGGGATTTGGGCCAGTTTTTGGGTCCTTTCCTGAGTTGTTTGCTCTGGTTTGAAATGTTATCTAGTTGTATTTGTAGGATGAGGTAACTTTAGGGTCTTCCCACTCTTCCATCTTCCCCAGAAGCTCTATCTATAACAGTCTGTTTCAAATTAATTACAATTTCAATGCATACAAAAGCTCTACATTTTACAGCCCTCCTCCAATATTTTTGATGACACATTTTACATCTTTTTACATTGTGTGTAATTATTGTAGTTATAGTTATTTTTACTTCTTTTGTCTTTCTCTTCATTCTAGAGTCAAAAGTGATTTACTCACCATCATTACATTAGAGTATTTAAATTTACCATATGTTTACTTCAGCAGTGAGTTTTATACTTTCATATATTTTTCTCTTACTAATTAGGACCTTTTTGTTTCAGCTTGAAGCACTCCCTTTACTATTTCTAATAAGGCCAGTCTAGGGCTGGTGAACTCCTTCAGCTTTTTTTTTTTTAAGATTTTTTTTATTTATTTGACAGAGAGAGAGAGACAGCAAGAGAGGGAACACAAGCAAGGGGGGTGAGAGAGGAAGAAGCAGGCTTCCCGCTGAGCAAGGAGTCCTATGCGGGGCTTAATCCCAGGACTCGGGGAAGGCAGACTTAACAATTGAGCCACCCAGGTGCCCCCTCCTTCAGCTTTTGTCTGTCAGCAAATTCTTTATCTCTCTTTCAGTTCTGAAGAACAGCTTCACCAGGTAGGGCATGTATTCTTGGTTTGAAGTTTTTCTCATTCAGCACTTTTAATATATTATCCCATTCCCTTCTGGCCTACAAAGTACCTGCTGAAAACAATCTATTTGTAGTTTTATTAGAATACCCTTATATGCAATAGGTTGCTTTTCTCTTGCTACTTTTAAGATTGTCTCCTTGTCTTTAACTTTTGACAGTTTAATTACAATGTCTATGTCTGTCTCTTTGGATTCATCTTATTTGGTAATTCTTGAGCTTCTTGGATCTGAATGTCTGTTTCTTTCCTCAGGTTAGGAAAGTTTTCAGCCATTAGTTATTTGAATAAGCTTTCTGTCCCTTTCTGTCTCTCTTCTCTTTCTAGGACACCTATAAGGTGTATATCAGTCCACTTGATGATGTCCCATAAGTCCCTAAAGCTATCTTCACTCTTTTTCACTCTTTGTGCTCCTCTGATTAAATGAATCCCACTGTCCTTAAAAAAATGCATTTTATTTATTTTATTTGAAAGAGAGAGAAAGCACAAGCAGGAGGAGCTTCAGGCAGAAGGAGAGGAGAAGCAGGCTCCCCGCTGCAAGGAGACTAATACAGGGCTTGATCCCAGGACCCTGGAATCATGACCTGAGCCAAAGACAGACATTAACTAACTGAGCCATCCAGGCACCCGGTAAAGGGGAAAACTTTAGCATCTAGATACAGACTGATTAAAAGCTAGACCCTCAGGCAGCAGCAGGGAATGTATGTCGCTAAACCCCATCCAGGGAGAAACTGGGAAATGGGCATTTTTGCTTGCTCCTTTTGTGCTAGGTCTGGGTGGTTAGCCATGGAGGGGCACTCCTGAGCCCCTGTAAAGCTGCTGCTTTGTTTGCCATGGTCCTCTGAGATTCTTGAATGCAAGCCCTATTGCCTATGAGCCAGGTAATCTGCATGCTCATCCTGGAGTAGAAGCTATAGAAGCTGGGGAGCCAGATGTGTATACAAGTTCCTTCCAAGGTGATACTAATATCTTGCTTTTATTTTAGAAAACTTGAGGGAGAAGGTAGAAGTGTCCACCGCCTTCCCTGCTGAACTCTGGGGAAGATCACAGCCAGACCATAGATGTGTGCTAAATCAGAAGCCTGGTTCTCAGGCAGTAGCTTTTATTTTTTTTTTTTTTCATTTAAATTCAATTAGCCAACATATAGTACATCATTAATTTTTGATGTAGTGTTCAATAATTGATTAGTTATGTATAATACCCAGTGCTCATCACATCATGTGCCCTCCTTAATACCTATTACCCAGTTACCCCATCCTCCAACCCACCTCCCCTCCAGCAACCCTCAGTTCCCCAGAGTAAAGTGTCTCTCATGTTTTTTCTCCCTCTGATTTCTTCCCATTCAGTTTTTTCCTCCCTTACTCTATGTTCCTCTTATGCTATTTCTTATATTCTACCTATGAATGAAACTGTATGATAATTGTCTTTCTCTGCTTGACTTATTTCATTCAGTATAATACCCTCTAGTTCCATCCATATCAATATAAATGGTAGATATTCACCTTTTCTGATGGCTGAGTAATATTCCATATCTTCTTTATCCATTCATCTGTTGAAGGACATCTCAGCTTCTTCTACAGTTTGACTGGTGTGGGCATTGCTGCTATGACATTGGGGTGCCCCTTATTTTCACCACATCTGTATCTTTGGGGTAGAAGACATGAATAGACACTTCTCCAAAGAAGACATACAAATGAAAAAAAAAAAAAAAAAGACATACAAATGGCCAACAGACACACAAAAAAAGGTGGCATCTTTTAAAGTATGCAGATGACTGTTAGTGAGAGTCTGGGAAATGGTTACTTTTGCCTAGTCCTGCTGCAGTGAGCCCTGGGAGATAGCCATGGTAAATGCTCATGCACCCATTAAGAACTGCTTCTTTGTTTGCTATAGTCTTGTGGGACTCATGGATGAAGCGCCACTGGCTTTCAAAGATAGGTGTTTTAGGGGGCCCATCCCTCAGATAGAGGTCTTAAAATCTAGGGTGCTGGATGTGGGATCCCAATCCTTTGGTCCTCAGAAAGAAGACTAATGCTGGCTGACAAATCAGGTTGGAACTGGAAAAATTAATTTTATATTATTACTTTTGGTAACTACCAAGTATGATTTTAAGTTGTCCCATCCATTCAGTTTTTAAATTCTTTTTAAAGAATAAAATTTTAAAGACTAGTTCAACAGTAAAAATGTATATTTGTTCTTTAGCATTTTTAATAAATTGTCTTGTTATTAACAGTTTCACATGTTCAGAAAAACACTGACATTTTCATTCTTAGTCTTTAGAGTGTTGACATAAGTTGATTGTTTCACATCACATTTTCTGCTACTTAAAGCTCAGAAGGGGATTTTATTCAAATGACATTTGGACCTAATTGATATGTAAGTCAGGACTATGTGTGATGGTGACTAGGACTTAACTTTCTTAAAATTTTAGTGAGTTCAGCTTTCTGTGTGTGACCACAATAGCAGAGAGCCTAGAATATAATAGATCTTGCTGTTTCTGAGCCAGTCTACACAAATTAAAATTGATTGAACCAGGTAATTTTTCTATTGTATTTGATTTTGTTATAATCTCATAAATACAAAAATTCCAATATTTCTTATTTTATTCCTAAACAGTTTAGTTGAAGAGCCACTCTAATAAGGTGAAGGTCTAAGCTCCTCCAACCCTACATTGCCCTCTATATCATATATCTTGTATTACGTTATACTTAATTTATCTTCTCTATTGAATTACGAATACTTCCAGATAGAACTTTTTGTCTGTAATAGAGTAGAATCAACAAACATTTGTTATGTGCCAGTCATAGCATAGGCACTAGTAATACAAAGATAAGTGGGCAGAGACTTATAGAATGGGCTCCCATCCCTGAGCTGCAAGGACTAAATCTCATACATCTTTGCCTCTAGCCCAGAGCAAATTTTTTTAAGATTTTATTTATTTGGGGGCACCTGGGTGGCTCAATTGGTTAAGCCACTGCCTTCAGCTCAGGTCAAGATCCTGGAGTCCCAGGATCAAGTCCAGCATCAGGCTCCCTGCCCTGCAGGGAGTCTGCTTCTCCCTCTGAGCTTCCCCCTTCTCATGCTCTCTCTCTTTCTCTCTCCCTCTCTCATTCTGTTTCTCTCTCTCGAATAAATAAAATCTTTTTTTTAAGATTTTATTTATTTGTGAGAGAGAGGGCACAAGCAGAGGGAGCAGCAGGCAGAGGGGGAAGCAGGCTCCTCACCAAATAAGGAGCCTAATGCAGGACTCAGTCCCAGGACCCTGAGATCATTACCTGAGCCAAAGGCAGATGCTTCACCAACTGAGCCACTGAGGCATCCCCAGCCCAGAGCAGGTCACCAGATGGTCAGATATACAACAAACATGGCAATCCTCTGTCGACCCCAAATTCCAGCCAGTGGCAAATGTTACTAATTAACAATTGCACTTTTTCACCCGTGGCCAGACTTAGACCTAAGGAACTTCTCACATAACACTTAAGGGTCTCAAGATTCTAAAAATCTAAGTGTCAGGGCCCTACACCACAGCAAGTTAAGCACAGCTTCTAGGGTTAGGGACTGGGCATCAGTAGTTCTTACAACCCCCCAGTTGGTACCAATGTGCAGCCAAGAGTCAGAATCATTGTTCAACCCTTGCCATTCAGTGTGGTATCTGGAGCAGTAGCAACAGCATCTCCAGGGAGCTGGTTACAAATGTACACTCTCAGGTCCCACCCCAAACCCACTGGCTAGTAGTTGCATTTTATCTAGACCCCAGGTGATCTAAATACACCTTACAGCTTGACAAGAACCAAAGCAGCTTCTGCCGCCTTATTTTCAATTGGTAAGTGTGGTATGCTAAATAATGGCCCCAACGATGTCTACATTTTAATGCCCCAATTGTGAATACGGGACCTTAGATGGCTAAAGAGATACCCCAGATGTGATTTAATTAAGGGTCTTGAAATAGATTATCCTGGATCATCCAGGTGGGCCCAGCATAAGGGGAAGGCAGGTGGATCAGAGTCAAAGAAGGGGGTGTGATGACAGAAGAAAGTCCAAGTGATGTGGGCCATGAGCCAAGAAATGCAAGTGGCCTCTAGAGTCTGGAAAAGGCAAGAAAAAAGATCCTCCCCTACAGCCTCCGGAAGCAACACAGCCCTACCAACCTCCAGAACTGGAGGATAATAAATTTGTATTGTTTTAAGCTACTAACTGTGTAGTAATGTGTTACAGCAGCAATAGGAAACCTATACGGTAAACAAGATGAAATGTGTCATCCATGCCCAGTGCAAGATAATCGAAAAAATATATATTGGCCCCTCCCCCCAGTTCCTGGCACAGAGCTCCTAAAACCCTTGTAATTCCCAAGTGATAAAAGAATGGGGAGCATCTTTTGTTCTAATGAGGTGACTCTGGGTAGGCTCCTGAATGACTCTGGCATGGGGGCGAGTCACCAGAAAGACCCAGCCATACAGCCATAATTAGAAGCTTAGAATTTTCAGCCCTACCCACACCCCATCCTCAAAGAGGAGAGACGGCCTGGAAATGGAGTTAATAATTTCTCATGCCTGCATGAGGAAACCTCCTTAAATCCCAGTCATAGGGGTTTTGCGGAGCTTCCAGATTAGCAAAAATATCCGCACTTCCAGATTAGCAAAAATATCCTCCAGCTCAATGGAGACAGAAATTCCTGCACGCAGGACCTTCCCAGACTGCATCCTATGTATTTCTTCATCTGGATGTTCATCTGTATCCTCACCATATCTTTAAATGCACTGTTGATATAAGTGTTTCCCTGAGTTCTGTAAGCTGCTTTAGCAATTCGGTCAAACCAAAGAAGAGGATTTGTTGGAACCTCTGATAAATAGCTGGTTAATCAGAAACACAGGTGACTACCTGGACTTGTCACTGGCATCTGAAGGTGGTGGGAGCAGGACAGTCTTATGGGACTAAGCCCTTAGTCTGTGGCATTTGATGGTATCTCTGGGTGGTTAGTGTCAGAATTGAGTTGAATTCTTGGACACTCTCCTGGTGTCTAAGCATTGCAAGGTGTGGGGAAAACCTCTGCACATTTGGTTACCAGAAATGTCAGAGATGAAGTGTTCTCTATGCAGTACAGGAGCCTCACAGGAAGAAAAGACATTACAAGGGGAGCTGAGTTTTTCCTACACAGGAAGAAAAAAACTGAGGGTTTCCTTATTACACCCAACTAGCCTTTAGAAGGTATTGAGTGGGGGCAGTGCTGACCAGAGAAAGAAGACAGAGGATAATTTATTTCATACAAGAAGGGAAAATTATCAAAGCTAGTTACTTGAAACAAAATTAATGTGGCAAATTCAAAAGGATATATGGGTTAATTAAACTATAAGAAATGAAAGGGGGAAAAAAAGAGAAGCTGGCAGAACTATCAAATATTTTACAATCTTTTGATCTCCACAGTGAAGAAAGTCAAAAACAATAGGAAAATGACCAAATGAATTTAAGTTCTAGAGAAAGTTGGTCAAATCATGTTCTACTTTGATTGTTCTAGCTGTAAATGCTAAACCTGCGAGTAAGAAAATGATGGTTAAAGGCCAGAGGAACATTTGACCCGTTAACTCCAGCTTTGGGAGGATGAGAGGAGTAATTTGGAAGTGGTTTGAAAATTCTTTCTCCCTCATTTCTTTGAGGGGATGAATTTGAGTCATGACATCGTCCTGCTCATTCTACCTACTGCCATTACATGGAAGGCACTTTGAACTACAGAGCTTATCCTCCCAGTATTCTGGGTAACCACCTAAGGATTTAATCAAGCATCATCCTGCTGGGACTGCTCTTCCCTTCCCCTTACTATTGCTCAGAAGTGTTGACCCCACTTGGAGTGAGTGTTGGGAGCAGAGCAGAATCAAAATCTGGAACTTGGTTGATTTTTACCAAAAGAATGAATACATGAGGGTACAATCACGTTAGAATTGACAGCAGAGAATACACCAATGGAAGGAAAGCCAGAATTGAGATGTCATAGAAACATTAAGCTGATAGTGTGGTATAATGTAGGATCTAAATGATACTGAGTTTTATTGGCTGAACTTCTGTTTTTTTTTTTTTCTGGAAATAGACCATTTAACAGTTCAACAACCATGTAATAACCACTTAAGTGCATCAGATATTAAACCAAGAGGTGAGAATAGATGTGGTTAATTCCTGCTTGCAAGAAGTATTCCAGGTATCTATTACTATTTATTAATATAACTCTAAAAATGAATGGCTTAAAACAAAAACTACTCCATCATAACTTTTGATTTTGTAGGTTAAAAAATGGGGCAGGGCTAAAGTAGGCAGTTCTGTTCCCCGTGATGTCAATTGAGGTCACTCATATAATTAGCTGGCATTAGGGCTGGTTTGGAGGGTTCAAGATGACTTCATTCACATATCTGGTGCCAGTGCAGGGGTGGCTGGAAAGCTGGGCTCAGTTGGAATTAACAACTGAAGAATCTGTTCTTAGTCTCTCCGGCATATGATCTGAGAGTACCTAGACTTCTTACATGGTAGTACTCAGGGCTTCTAACTTAGTCCAAGGACCTGAGCAGAAGCCACAAGGCTTCTTTTGATGTCATGTTTACTGTTAGCCCAGCTTCATGGGGGAGAGAATTATACTCTACTTCTGAAAGAGGAGTAACCGATACTTCTGTAGAAACAAGCAGGCTCATGTATTAGTAATCAGATATGTGCTAATATAGAGCTATGCACAGGGTACTATGTACAGGGATAACTGAAATGAGTCTTGAAGGATTAATAAGATTTAGCTGTATGAGTTAAAAAAGAAATGTATTAGTCAACAACATGAGCAAACCCATGGAAGCATAAAAGACCATGCTGCAATTCATATGATACAGTGGAGTAAAAATGAGAGAACCACCTGAAATCAGCAAGAGTCAAGAGAGAGTCCCAGGAATCCAGAGCAGGTCTGCTCCATCTCGCAAGGGTCAGGAATGGACCCGCACAGAGTGCATAGAGCCTATGGCCATGCTGCTGCAGACCCTTACCTCATAAATAAGAGTCAATAGGGAGCATCAAGCACTCACCTTCTTACTGTCCCCTCACTGTTACAGATCTGCTTCCACCATCTGCCTCAAGTCCACTGCAGTCCATGCCCATCCTCGCCTCCTCATTGCTCATCTCCTGCATTCAGATGCTCTGATTCTCTGCTCATGCACTGTCCTGTCCTACCCCCATCCTTCCCCAACTCAAGAAACCCTCTGTTCCACCCTCTGGAATTCAAGACTTTCATTAGCTTAGCAAATTTTTTACTTGGCCCACCACTTGGAGCACTTGACCAGGTTTCTTCATTATGAAATCGCCATTTTCCCATTTACAGTTACAATTAATTTGTAAGAGGATAGTTTCAAACTGTGTAAAAGATCCCGTTTTTATCAGCCCTTCCATTCATTCATTTTTGCAAGCCTGTATGGACTCATGATTTCTAATTCTATCTAGTGGGCTCTCACAATCCATTACTGTCATTTTTTTTTATCTTCATGTTGAATCTGATTTGGCTTCTGGGAGGGCTTTATAGCTGACTTTTCTGTCTTTTGACCTATCCTCATTATTCTTTGAACCCTTCCTTATCTTCTGACACAAGATGTCCCATGCCTATCATGCTCTTTCCTTACTCTGGTCCTGAAATTAGCGGTCTCTCCAAGGAGCTCTCATTCCTTTTAGTGGGGGATGGTATTTGGAAGCTAAGATTCACGTGTCAGACATATTCATTGCTACTGATGTGCTGCTACTCACAGCTGAGTCTGAGTCACCCAGACTCAGAGACATAACACACACACACACACACACACACGCACATGCACACACACACACCCCTACTCCCTTTCTTGATATGAGGAACTTGGCTCCCATTACTCTTTCATCTCCTTATCCTTTGTGTTTCCACTCTCTCTCCTACACAGATGCTTCCACATTACACTTGACCTTGACACTTTTCCTTGGGGGCTTCAATGCTGAGGGGTACTATTCACCCTTCTGAGACCTGATACCCAAAACTGGGTCATGCCTCTTCATAGATGCCCTCTTCACCTAGCTGGGTGGGACATTTTACTTAACAAGAACACTTGGCCTTAATGGAATCTTACAGCTTTTGTATTCTTATAACCACAATATTCTTATAGGACTTTGCTATGTGTGTCACAGCTCAAGAGGCCGTTTTACTGACAAAATGATTGTCAGGTCATGGGAGAGTGTACTCGATAACCAGTATAAATTTTCTTAGAGAAAAATAAGATAGTAGAAGTCCATCAAAATATTTCAGTAATTTTACTGACTGTGAACATCAAACTCTATTGTTAATAGACATTTTTAAATTGCGTTTTTAAAAAGATCATCTATAATCTGCTTACAAGAGACACAAGAGAAAAAAATGAGGGAGTTTGAATATAAAAGAAGGAAAAAGCATAAACCAGAATAATACTGACTAAATGGAAGCTAGTGTGAAATAAGAATAATATTGTTTGTAATGGCACCAAGAGACATGAAGTATTTATGTAAAAATCTAGCAAAATATGGGTAAGATTTGTGTGCTGAGAACTTCAAAACACAGATGAAAGAAATCTTTAAAATTAAATAAATGGGGAAATAGTGTTTATGCATTGGAAGATTTGATATTGTTAAGATGTTGATTCTTCCTCCAATTGATACTTATATTCAATATGTTGGTAATCAAAATCCCAGAAGAAATTTTTGTAGAATAGACAAGTTGATTCTAAAACTTATATTTAAAGCCAAGAAACAAGAATACAGGGGAAAAAAACACACAAATGTATATGATTCCACTCAAATGAGGTACTTAGAATAATCAGATTCATAGAATCAGGAAGTATAATCGTGGATACCAGGGGCTAGGAGAGTGGGAGATGGGGAGTAGTTGTTTAATGGGTACAGAGTTTCAGTTAGAAAAGATGAAAAAGATATGGAGATGGACCGTGAAAATTGCACAACAATATGAATGTACTTAATACCACTGAACTCTACAATTAAAAATGGCGAAAATGGCAAATTTTGTTAAATATACTTTATCATAATAAGTCTTCTTAAAGCAGCTTTGAAGAAGACAAAATTAGTAAACTCACACTATGTGATTTTAAGCCTTTACTGTAAACTTAGAGTAATCAATAGACACATGAGTCAATAGAACAGAATAGAGAATCTGGAAATACAACTACACATGGTTAATTAATTTTTTACAAAAGCACAAAAGTAATTCAGTAGAGAGTGGATAAAATTTTCACTATATTGTGACAAAATAATTGGATATCCGTATGCAAAATAATCTTTATCTATACCTCACACCATACATAAAAGTTAACTAAAAATTGGTCATAGACCTAACTGTATATTCTAAAACTATAAAAATTCTAGAAGAAAACATCAAAAATAGGTCCTTGGTTTAGGTAAAGCTGTCATATAAAATATCAAAAGCAAGACCATTAAAGACAAAATTGATAAACTTCTTGAAAATTAAAAAACTTTGTTTTTCAAAAGACACAGCTAAAGAAATTAAAAAACCACAAACTGAGTGAAAATATTTGCAAATTACATATCAACAAAGATATACATACAGAATATATAAAGATCCCTGAACCATCAATAATAAGCAAAGAAACAGTGAGGAAAAAAAAATTAAACAGGAATTTTACCAAAGAAGAGATGTGGATAGCAAAAGCACATTGAAAAGCGCTTGACATCATTAGTCATTAGGAAAATACAAATTAAAATCACAATACGATACCATTATATACCTATTAGAATGGGAAAAAATACTGACAGTACTAAGTATTGACAAGAATACGGTGCAACCAGAACACTCATCTGTTGCTTATGGGAATGCAAAATGGTACAACCACTTTGGAAGGCAGTTTGGCAGTTTATTTTTTATAAGGTTAACCATACAACCCAGCAATCCCATTACTAGGCATTTGTTCAACAGAAATGATAATTATATTCACACAGAAGCCTTATTTTATGATCATCAAAACAAACTAGATGTCCTTCAACAACTGATAAATGGATAAAAAAAATTGTGATATATTCATCCAGAAGAATACTATCTCTAAAATGAAACAAACTGCTGATATACAGTTTGTTTATCAAACTGAGCGTGGATGAATGTCAAATGCATTATTCTAGTAAAAGAAGGCAGTCTGAAAAGGCTACATACTGTATGATTCCGTTTATATGACATTCTGCAATAGGCAAAACTATTGGAACAGAAAGCAGTGTTTGCCAAGGAATGGGAGTGTGGGGGTGGGGAGTGACTTCAGGGAGGCATGTTTATGGTCTCTAGAACTCTTCTATATCTTCACTCAGAAGAATGTTGGTGTTTTGTACTTTGTGAAAACTTGAAAAAATGTTCACTAAAAAAGGTAAATTTTTTATTTGTGAATTATACCCTCAACATACCTGACTAAAAAAAAAAAGACAATATACCTAGACAAATAGGTATATTCTTTTATCTTCAGGCACTGAGGAGTGATTGGTTGTTTGCAGAGGTTTGTAATCAATTTTATTAAAATGTTTAATGAAATGGTGAAATAAATGGTTTTAATAAAATAAATGGTTTTAATAAATAAATATTTATTTAATTAATAATAATAAAATTTATTGATTTTATTAATTAATTAATGATAAGATTTATTTATTTAATAAATAAATAAATGGTTTTAAAAAATGCTGAAAGGTGGCTTAGGTCATCTCATGTCAATTTCCTTATTTTTCAAATAAGGAGATAAACGATTAGCCAGAGGAGGAAATGACACATGACAAGGAACAATGAACTTCTGGAATCTGATTATGTAAATTAGCTACTTCAGAGGCTGGAATTACCATTACTTTTTTATTGGTGTCTTTTTCCCAATATAACAAAATAGAGTCCAGAAAAACTCCTGGCATGTGTTTCACTGAACCCAGAAATTCAGCAGATTTTCAGATTCGATTATATAATCTTGAGATTTCACTTTGGTTAACTCTAGGACAAAAAATTCCTGATGGAATTGTTTGCTAAAAATTGGTTTATTATCCATAAATGAAGGAGTTCATAATATTGCTAATGTTGGCTTAATTGCATAAACTGTGCCTTACAATTGCATGGTTAGATTTTGTGAGAAACTCTCAAACAGTAGCTGTCAACCTTTTCGAATTTAGAGCCCTTCCTTTAAACCAAGCTACACGCTGAATCACACGTGTCAGGGAGACTCGGGAAAGCTCCCCTGCCTGTGGTGGGGGTTGGCTCAAACCCAGAGCACTGAGGTACTTCCATTAAGCACAGTGCAAATTACGCTGCTCCCACACCCGAGTTTGGGATGAGGACCATAATGGTGGTTCACAGATAACCAGGCAGAGTAATTCCAGATTTAATCTGGTTCTCGTTATGGGGACTTATCAATCAGTGGAGATCTTCAAAAGAGAAGTCTATGACATCAGTTCAGAGTAACATCTCTCTGTCCTGAAAATCACCTGTCACTGTATAAGTTGTTCTTAATGTTTTTGTTTCATCTTCCTGACCATTCTGCTCTCCCTTTCTTAAATCTACCTCTATCCTGGGGGAAGAGAGGAAAATCAGAATTCAATTTGTTGAATTTAGGTGCTGCCAAGACATTCAAAAGGGAAGGAGAGATAGGTGATCATATATATGGATCTGGAGCTCAGAAGAGAAATGTAAACTGTAAATTAAAAAAAGGTGAGAATTTCCACACTGAGATGGTAATAGAAGCCACGGGCATGGCCAGGGAGGGATCACAGGAAAGGGGCTGACTGAGCTTGAGGAGGCCAGCAGTCAAAGGCTGGGGAGAGAAGGGTGGATGTGTATAGAGGCCAAGGAGAAAAGCTGGGAAAGTACGGTATCCTGGAAACAAAGTTAGGATAGTGTTCCAACAAGAAAGAGGTCGGGTGCTGAAAGCTACTGGGAAAGCAAAGGGAATGAAGTTTTACAATGTCTACAAGATTTAACAGCATGATGATCTCTGGTAATCTCCAGAATTAAGTCTTCTATCCAGTCATTCTTCATGACTGAAATTCTGTGAGGACAGACATCTTGAATAGTGCTCCACATCCCCCTATATTGCTTTTCACTTAAGAGCTGGTCAGTTAACAGTTGTTATATTGTCAACTTGCCAGATAGACTTGAAGACTTTAAGGTACTGTGGGGGTGGGGGTGATGGAATTGTTCTGGACCCTATGGACCATTGTTAAAACTCATAGAACTGAAAAAAAAAAAAAACCTCATAGAACTGGACACCCCAAAGCAGTCTGTTTTATTGCATCTTAATTTTTAAGTGTTTTTAAATAGTGATGGTAAGAACCTTTATCTGGCATCATGGTGGGCTCTTGGGTGCTTATTATAAAGTGGCTCTTTAAATCTTGTATGTATTTCCTAAATAGTCCTTTGTATCACACAAGAGTTAATGAAATATTGACAATTGAAAAAAAACCACTAAAGTTTGAAATTTTGTATATAAGAGAAATACAGAAAAGTGCCAATAGAAAACTCAAGAAAATGCATCTGTATTCCTAGCTGATACTGAAACAAAAGAAAAAGAAAGCAATAACAAAATCTCTATTGTCTCATTTTCTTACCAGACAGGAATGGGTCACTTGCGTGTTACAAAAGATGGTCTTCGCCTAGAAGGAGAATCAGAATTTTTATTCCCATTGTATGCCAAGGAAATACACTCCAGAGTGGTAAGAAAATGATGAAATATTTAAATATTTTGTGTTTTATGAAAAATAATTGTTGAGCACAGAAATCCATCATATTTCAGAAGAGGTTCTTAGGATGTATACATGTACACACATTGATGTTACACTCTATAAAAAGCTTGACTAGACGGTTGTAAAATATATTTCTGAAACTACATTATAAAAAGATTCCATTTTCATGTACTTCAGATCTGAATTTGGTGGCCTCAGTAATTTAGACCATAATAAAAAAGGTTTGGTAATTAAAACCTTTATCAAAAATAATCTAAACTTCTTTTAGTGCAGGTAATTTAAATATACTTTTTCAAGGCATTTAAAATTATCTGAGAAGCTTAGAAAGAAATTAGTTTCATAGTAGTATGTTCTGTACTAATTATGCTAATTATAGATTATGGTCCTGTAGGATTCTCTGCAAGTAGGTTAAACTTTCCCATTAAATAATTGTGCGACTTTATAAATAAATCTGCTTTAATATTATCTTCACTTACCTCCATGTAATTTATAACAAGTAGAGCCAAGCGTAAAATATAATCAGTTTTTAAAATATGTTCTATTTTGCTTTAAATGATGCTATGGACTTTGTAGTAAAGACAAACATTTTGCTAAATTACTGATTAGGTGACATTATCCCAAGAAAATGTTAACTTCTTCCAACTATAACTTACCAGTTTTATGAAGAGTGCACTCTTCATTTTCCTCTCATATTTCTACATATTAAAGGATATGTCAGTATCTCCTACAAGGAGAGGTTCTTCTAACTACTCTAGGGCGATTGGAAAGGATACAAAAGTCCAATCACTAGAACACACATGGTCTTCAAGATAAACTGCACTCTTACACAGACATCAGATCACCAAGCTTAACTGACAAATATGGACTACCAAGGAGAGATTCTAGAAAGTGCAAAGCACATAGCTGTTAGTAGCTCTCAGGCAGTACTATGTTACTTCTGAGAATGTCTCAGTTGACAGTAGGAAGCAGGCAAATAACCTGAAGTGTGGCAGGCTGATACATGCATAAGCCCAATTCTGTAAGCTTCTTCAGGTAATATGCTTACATTAAAGGTAATGGCATTTCAGTGTATTAAATACCATTGTCATATGGGAACACGGGGAATGAACCTAAGCTTTTAGAAAGGGGAGGTTAGAAGTGAGCAAAGAATTTAAATATTAGAACTTAGCCTTTTTCCTCCAGAGTTGTGTTGGCTGATCTCCTATCATAACTTTGAAGAGATAAGACTGGTAGAATAGCCTGGTGACTGAAAGATTAGTTCATAGCAAATTTAATATTCTAGATTTAGTAATACTTTTAGTTTTATCAGATTTTTTTATCTCCAATATACTTTAAAAAAAACAACAGAATTATATAAATTATTTTAAATAATCATGTATTAAAGTCTTATAATGATGCATTGATGCAATATGTCAATTGATACATAAAATTACAGAAACATTTGGAATGATGTGACTACAGAGATAGTATCTGGTAACTAACATGGCTTTCTTTTTTTTTTTTTAAAAAAATGCATGGAGTAGCAGGGATAATTTATTTCAAGTCAACTAACATGGCTTTTTAATGATAGTATTAACTGAACAAAATTATGTTTTATATTTTCTGTATGCACTTATGTATTAGTTATATTTCCTTTTCAAAAATGAGTCTAGGAAGTAATAATTTTCCATCAAACTACAGAAATGAATTTGCAAAATTTGACACATATTCATTCATCTATATCGCTGAAGTGAGAGAATATCTTTTTTATAAATATAATTCAACATGGTACCCTGGCCTTTAACATGTTATTACTCTTCACAATTAATACATGAAGTCCTGTCAAGATCATGCCTGGAGCTCATGATTTAAAACCATTTACCCTAAAAAAAAAAAAAAAAAAAACATTTACCCTGCCCATTGACCTAAACACATAGCAATTATATTCAATAAAACAAAAAGATTGTATTTAGAAACATATAGACATAGTCAAAAATTAAATGAAGCTGAAAGACACAGTGGAAAAGCTTTACTTGAAACGATTGTCTTTGAAGTTCACAGTCCTGGAAAGTGGAAGGGGCAGCTTACCATCAAAGCCCACAGAGGAACGGAGACCAAAATGGTACCTGATGGGACTGCTTGGGACTCCAGCCAGACCCACTGTATGAAACAGCAACAGAAAAGAGTTGCACCTACTGCCCGGGCTTGAATAAAGCTGTGTATCTGTGGTATGGAACCTATAGAGATGCCAGACCAAGACCTGAATGTCACTAAGGACACAAGCCCTGAGCCACTATTACAAGATTGAAAAACATGGCGGTCTGAATGAAACCAAGCTGGGTAAATCTAGAAATTAAAATATATCCACACAGGGGCTTGAGACTGAAACTTGAAACCACATAAGGAAAACTGCATCTAAAAAAAAGGATACCAAATAAACTCTTCAAAAAAGAGAATTAATTTCCAACTAAGTAAAAATAATCATTCTGAAAATGGCTGGAAAAACACACTTAAGAATCTCACAGAGATAAAGCTAGCTTTGAGTAACTTTTATTAAAAGAAGAAATTTTAAAACCAGAACAGGTAATACAATATAGAAATAATAGGGAACATATTTTATTAAGTTGCTTCTTTTATTAAGCAACTGAAAAACTTGAGAAAGTTATGAAACAATGGTTTTTGCTGTGGTCTGGAAGTCACACACTAAAACTTAACCCCTAAGGGGATGGTACTAGAAGTGGGGGAGCTTTGGGGTGATGAGGTCATGAGGACAGAGCTCCCATGATGGGATTAGTGCCCTCATCAGAGTGGCAGAGATATCTCCCTCACCCCTTCCGCCTTGTGAGCTGGAAGGCACCTTATGTGTGAACCAGAAAGTGAGTCTCACAGGACACCAAATCTGCCAGCACCATGATCTTGGACTTCCCAGTCTCCAAAACTGCGAGAAAAAAATCTTTGTTGTTTACAAGCTACCCAGTCTCTGGAATTTTGTCATAGTGCCAAAATAGAGTAGGATGATTTTCAAATATTGAACACCGGCAGTCAGGACAGTTATCTCTGAGAGAGGGAACCAAATAGATGAGCCCTAGGACTGCCCCAGTTTACTGTGTGGAGGGAATTTCTAAGGCCACAGTGGGGGAGGGGACCATTGCAGAGGCAGGTGTTCTTCCCAAGTTGGGAGTCCAAGGAAAAGCAGCCAACCTGAAGTTCACAGGGCAGAGTACCATGAAGGAAGGGGCTGCCACCACAGAAAGCCCAGAGATTGCACATGGTGCCGCCCTTCACCACCCTGCGCCCCAAGGTTAGAGGGAAGAAATTAGTAAACTGTAAATTCTTGTTATCATGCTAGTCATTTTTGAATAGTGCAAAAACAAGGATTAAGGTCACATTATTGGATAAATGTGAGATTCTGAGAGATCCATCTGCTTCCACAAAGCAATTTGGAGAATTTCAGACATGCCAGAGTTCCAAGGCGCTCCTGAAACTTCTTTCCTTCTGAAAAATCACATTATTCCCTGCAACTTTGGAAGGCACTTGGCACTTGGTTCCCTCTGAATGGACCATAAACACACCTGAATCCAATAGCCAAATTGTTGCATTCTTTAAAGAAAATTGTTTATATAAAAACAAAAGATCTATAAAACAAAACCACCCATTCAGAGCTATGAGGCCACAGAAGGCACTTGTGGCACACAAAGCTATTTTATCTTTGAACAAAAAATTCAAAAAAAACATAGGCATCTGACAAATTTTTAAAACTCTTTTGAAATTGTGAAAAGACTTTACATTTTGAAAATAAGTAACATGGTATTTATTATAGAAGAACTAACCATTGTCTGATTTCTCTTCCAAAAATATATCATGTCTTAGACATAAATAATAAGAAATGAAATTTTAATTCCTTAGAATAGAAAAAACACTGATTAAAACTTGATGATTTTTGATCTTCACCTGGAGAACTAATTTGGTACATTGTGACCAGTGCAGACAAGTAGCAGAAACCCATAAGAGTATTATAACTTATGGAAAAAATTAGGACCTCTATAGCAGCAAGGAAATGAATTTTGCCACCAACCATACTAGCTTAGAAGACCCTGAGCCTGGAATGATTCCTCAGTCATTGTAGTCTCCTTGAGATGCTGAAGAGGGAACCACTGGTAGTTCTGCTTGGACTCCTGAAGCACAAAAACTATGATATAATAAGTATGTGTTGTTTTAAACTTTGGGGAAAAGTACATTTATATACTCTTTTAACATAATATAATCCAGGATCTGAAAATACTGTATAGGGCCACAGGATCTGTGACTATGGAGAAA
Organism: Nasua narica; assembly: GCA_028533885.1. Classification (NCBI taxonomy): domain Eukaryota; kingdom Metazoa; phylum Chordata; class Mammalia; order Carnivora; family Procyonidae; genus Nasua; species Nasua narica. The sequence continues at coordinate 68,727,463 of CM052810.1, read as the reverse complement.
TTATCTCCTATAAATCCTAAATTTATGTATGAATATAAAGATAGTCATTTTAAATAATATGTGTTTGTCAAATTTTGGAAATGCCTTTCTAGGATTCATCTCTGCTTCTGCAGTCAACTCAGAATGTGACCGTCAATGCACGCAACTCTGAAGGAGAGGTCACGGGCAGATTAAAAGTGGGTGAGTCCAACTTCGCAGTGCTTGGCATGTGAGTGGTCCGTGAAGAGCTGTGTTGAATGGATACATTTTTCTCTTCTAAAGAATTCCAAGCTATTTATGAACAATTAGAGCATGAATTTTCTAAATATCATGCTGTGTTGACCATAGAAAATAATTGGCATCACAGTGGAAACAGTCTGAAGTATTGCAATTAAAGTTATTTTGATTCTAAGACATAGAGGACTATTCAAGGTGGTAAAAGAAACATAATGATTATTGCAGAATGCAAAAGAATCTGAGACCAAAGGAAAGGAACCAAAGTAGCTGGCCTCAAAAGAACAGAGAGGTGCCTGGGTAACTCAGTGGGTTAAGTATCCAACTCTTGATTTCAGCTCAGGTCATGATGTCAGGGTCATGAGATCGAGTCCGAGTAGAGCCCTGTGCTCAGCAAGAACTCTGCTTGTCCTTCTCCCCTCTCCTTGATTGTTTTCTTTCTATCCCCCTACCCCCTGCCCTCTCCTAAATAAATAAATAAATAAATAAATAAATAAATAAATAAATAAAATCTTAAAAAAGAAAGAAAGAGACCATGAGGTGAGAACTAAAAGATGCTTGCTTGCTCTTTTTCCCTCTCTCCCCCTCCCTCCCCCACTCCCTTCTTCTCCCTCCCTTTCTCCTCTCCCACATACCCCTCCTGTCCAGTATAACTTTGCCCATTGTTCTCACTTCACCCACAGGACCTCTCTGGCTTTTCATGTGATTGGCTGTAGTTCACAGCTCCAACCAGCTTAGTCTTCAATTGTACAAATTCTAAAATCACAACAAAGTACACTAAGTGGTCCTTGCATCAGCAACATGCACCCATCCAACCAGCTAAAACCAGAGAATAAACTTACCCTGGAGTGAGATCACATGGAATCTCACACAGCGATAGAAAGGATTAGAGAGATAGATGGAAGAAATGGCAAAAGAGCAAACCACCCAGTGAAAGGAATACCTACATATTCTCTATACTATTACCAGTCTATAGATGTGCCAAACCTAAGAAATCAGGTGGCCCTTTGGGTTATGGGAAGATGGATGAAATACAGACTGGTAACTTTCAATGTCTGATACAGACTGGTAACTTTCAATGTCTCTTTTTTGATGGCTGTTTTTACAAAACAAAATAATGTTACATTGGAAACTGCAGCCTCACAGTTAGCCTGATGATTCCTTTTCATCATACTAACACAAGAGTTCCATATTTTATGATCTTTAATCTTTATAACTTATTCTAAATAATGGATCATACTTCTCTTTTGCTTAGAAGTTTGATCACTAAGTCAGTGAAATTCTCAGTAGACCTAGAAGACAAATCTGAGTTTATCCAGCATACATGTTATTGAAACTTGTCTAAATCAAATCGTATTTTCTTGATGAATTACATAGTGTTATGATTTATCCTTTACCATTATTTCATAAAATTCTTTGACTGTAGCTTTTGAGTGTTTGAGGGATTTTTGCTCATATTTTTGTCATTTGTTCCACATTTATTGGAGGCCTATATGCTACTTTCTAGATGCTGTCAAGTAAGTAATACATATAAATAATATGCATGTCTCTCTTAGGAGCTCCAAAAGTAAAAGATTCCCTTTATATTCTTATAAAAACGATTTAATACAAATATGTCCTCATTCATTTTTTGTTGAATGTAGATTTTCATATATCATACAACAGAGTTTGACATAATACAAAACTGTCTCCAATTGCATGAATGAAAAAACTGAAGCACTAGAAATCTCATTTGCTCAAGAACACACAGCTATATATCAGAAAATGCCAAACCAGGAAGTAGTAGAAATTAGCAGTTAGCAAGAATTCATAGTTAGCAAGAAAAGCAAACCCCAGGACTTAATTTCCCTCAGCCCAGAGTATAGCACTCCCTCTCTCCAATCAAATTTCCTTAAATTATGATGCACCAGTAACCACCCTAGTTCCTGCAAATATTGTTATCATTTTTGTTACCAAAAAATAAATTTTTAAAAAAGAAAGAAAAAAGAAAAACAAAAACAAAAAAACAAAAAACTTCCCCATTAGAATTACTTTGGTTTAAAACATTAACCTTAAATCTTCAGTTTTAACTTTGGTGTTTCCTGCTTGATATAGCATTAAAATTAGTGATTTCTTAATAAACTTTGGTTGGAAACCCTCTGTTATAGTAAGAACCCTGAACCATGGAATGTGACTCAGCTCACCAAGGTTATTTTCAGGTAAATGACTTCCCACAATCACAGTCATTCCATCTTCATACTTCTTGGAAGATGCGAAATTTAGCCAACCTGGATATTAAAATGTAATTTATATGAACTAGTCAAATTAATCCCTCTTAATTAAATGAGCAGTTGTTTATTACTAAACCACTGGAAAAAAATGTCAACCAGTATAGTCAAAACCAAAAGTCTTAAGTCACAAAAGAAAGCAAACATTGACAAGCAAGCAATAATAGCTAGCATTTCAAATTCTTGAACTGAAAGATATTAATTCATAGCAACAGTAACAGAATCTTCCTAATTATAAGTGCAGCTCTGGTTACCACAGTTAATTTTCTTTTGATTTCAAATAATAGAAATGAATTCTGGTTAGCTTAAAAATAAGAACACACCCAGAAATTTGTAAGCTGCACTCAGATGGGCTGGTCTGGTTTGGCAGTTGGATTTTCTGAGAACGTAGCCAGGCCACAACCAGTATGGCCTGCCAAAGCCCCAACTTTCCAGCCACTGGTAGTAGGTACAGAATTTGATCAAGCAGGACCCCTGGCCTCTAACTTGAGGGCTTTCTATACCATTGTAGTCACTACCAATCAAACCAAATTACAGATTTCAAATTACAACCAAATATTAGGGAAGCTGTAATATTTATGGCACCATTTGGTCACTGGCACCCAGACAGCAAAGTCATTTTCCTGGGTACCGATGTTATGCCCAGATTTTGAGATCCCCAAAGACCACCAGGGAGCTGAGTCCGATGCAAAAGCAAAAGAGCCCTTTCTTTGAGCTAGCTCGAGCTCAGTCTCCCACACTCACCGATGCAGTGGCATGATGTAGAGAAAGAGAGCGAGTTTCAAAAAGCGCAGCAGTTTTATAGGGGCCAGTGGCCAATGAGATTGTAACACACACAGAAAGTTGTATAGTCATGTTAGGTCACATGCAGGTGGCCAACTGAATTACAATTTACCCTATAGTAGCTGTTTGAACTAGCCTATCACTCTGATCAGAGTTGGCGCGCAAGTTTGGCAGGCAAAAGGCGGGATTTACATTCTTTGGTAGTTAGGGGTTCCGCATTCCTATTGGCTAACTCAAATTAACTCACAGGCGGGCTGGGCCAACTAGTTCAAGGGAGGGCTGGGCAATATTCTGACATTCTGTGGTTTTTCTCAGAAGCAGGTCATGTGGGGGTTATACACAAGATGGAGGGTGTAGTGCAAAACGGAGTTAGCCCTGCTCTGCTCCTTCACTGAAAGCTACCCTCTGCTACAGTCGCACTGTCTTAGATCCAGGTCTTCAAAAAGCAAAGTGGAGAAATAAGAATCTCATCAATCCAGGGACACCTGGGTGGCTCAGTTGGTTGGGCGGCTGCCTTTGGCTCCAGTCATGATCCTGGCGTCTTGGGATCAAGTCCCGCATCGGGCTCCTTGCTCTGCAGGGAGCCTGCTCCTCTCTCTGTCTCTGCCTGCCTCCCTGTCTGCTTGTGTTCTCTCTCTGTTAAATGAATGAGTGAAATCTTAAAAAAAAAAAAAAGAATCTCATCAATCCATCAAGTTTGTTAGGGCTCTTGGAACTTTTGCATTGCCATGATTAAACTTCTGGAAAAGATTTTATATACTCAAAACATGACTAATGTAAGGAATAGAAATGTAAAATATAAAATGTGTATACTCAGAACATGACTAATATAAAGAATGTAAATAAAAAGAAAGTGAATAGAATATTGCAGAATTTCATGCACACTCTTATTATGGGACAGCAGAGCACCTGCCGCCAAGCTATCTTTGGATGTAATGATTGAACTCAGCGGAAGAAACATTAGAAATGAGACCAAAAATACCAGTGTTATCGCAGCTGCATGTTTCTCTGAAGTCACCAAGATGTTACTGCTTTGAAATCCTTCCTAGGGAAATAGGAGGAAGGGGGCAGTGACTCAGAATCTGAAGATGAAGGACCTTCTTCTAGTGCAAGGTGCTGCAGCAAAAAGAAGTTTCAAAAACAGCGTTGCACCAGGCTATGAATGTGAGAGTGTGTGTACTCAAGAGGCAGAAGCAGAATGATAACTGAAGCGTTTGACTTTTAGCAGTTCACTTGATTCATGATTCCCTGAGGTTCAGCAAGTAAATTACTAAAGCATGCAACATGCTTTGAGAAGAGGTTTAAAATGAGGGTGATGCTTAGGGACCTTATGTCCAGATTGGTGGGAATTTATGGGGTTTTTCTCTTTAACTTGGTCTTTTGTTGCAGAGTTTCTGCAGCCCCTTCAAAGAGAAATAACCAAGAGTCTTCTGTTTGCTGCACAAACACATCATCATTGCTCAAAACTGAGGCCAACAATTTTGTAATTGACAAAAAATGTAGGGAAGTCATGATGGTAGTAAGCAATGCTACCACAGATAGCAGCTCGATGTCCTCTGGCCGAGACCCCTCTGAGATCTGACCCAGTGTGAAACACACAAAGAGAAGACTGTGATGACATCTTCTAGAACTTGGATTCAGCTCTTCTGAGCACTAAATCCTCAGATGTTGCAGAAGAAAGTCTGGGGTGAGCCTATAGAGGCCTTAATAGAAGCAAGAGTGCAAAGGGGTGCCTGTTGGCTCAGTTGGTTGAGCATCTGACTCTTGATTTGGGACCAGGTCATGGTCTCAAAGTCATGAGTTAACCCCACATTGGGCTCCACACTCAGCAAGAAGTCTGCTTGAGATTTTTCTCTTTCTCTCTCTCCCTCTGCCACTCTCATGCTCTCTCTCTAAAATAAATCTTTAAAAGAAGGAGAAGGAGTAGGAGAAAGAGAAGGAGGAGAAGAAAAAAGAGGAAGAAGAAGGAAGAGGAGAAAGAAGAGGAAAAGGAAGAGGAGGAGGGGTGAGGAAGAGTGCAAGAATATGGCAAATTCAATGCTAGATCGCATCTCTGGAGCAGACATTCTAGAATTGAGAAAGAGGAAAAGAATGACAAAGATGAGTAGGAAAGTACCAGTCTTGGAGAGAGGAGGATGCTGATGGCGAATGGGCTGATGTGTACCACTCTTCCCTGAAGAACAGCAAGTACTTGCCAAAAATCTTTTTTTTTTAAGAACTTCCCAAAAATCTGACCAGCATTCTCACAGAGGAGTAGAAAACCAAAACTACCACCCTCAGAATAAGGCTAATTCTAACCCGGAAAGACTTCCAGAAAATCCACCTAGATTTTCCTCCAGCTGAGGAAAAAACAAAGTGCTGCCCCAGGAAATCAAAAAATGAAATATACTGAAATACCACCAATGGGCCCAGAGACAAGTGACTTCCACTTCAGGACGCTGAAGTTTTCATAAGAGGTCAAATCTGTACAGCAGACAAGATTAGCAACCACAGTGGCTGGAAACACAGACAGGGAATGGTATGTTAGGAAGAAAACCCAAATGAAACCACCTTCCAGTTCCACAAAAAGAAAAAACAAAAACAAAAACGACAAAGGAGAAGACCTTTATGATGAGGCATGACAGCCAGAATGCCTGGTCTGAAAAGTAGGTGTTCCTTCAGAGAAAAGTTGACATTACAAGATTCACGTTTGAAAAAGAAGAGATACAGAATGAATTCCTTCCCAAGCAAGTTTTCATTCTGGGGATAATATTAAATTTGTATAATTTTTCCAAAAACTACTAAATCAAAAAAAATATTTGTTTATGTTTTAAAGTCCCAAAGTACTACATTTTGAAAGCTTTACATTAAAAAAAAATTAAAAAGAACTTTTTGAAGGGAAATACAGTGTTTATTTGGGAGGATGTGCAGAGGGGTGAAGGATGTCTGCAATATTACTATGTCAGAGCTATACAAAAGGATATGGGCAGAGACGGAGATGGAAGTATATATATATATACACACAGTCCTATTGACCCCGTAATCACACTTCTAGGGATCTACCCTGAAGATACCACTTCAACGAATACATGTGTAAAGGTTATGCTTTGTGGCAATATTTCTAATTGCAAAGCATTGGGAACAACTTATATATCTGTATGTCGGGTGAATGGTTGGACAACCACAGTACATCCACATGACAGAGGACCGTGCTTTCATAAAAAAGGATGAGGAAGATGTCTAAGAATTGATATGGAGTAACTTCCAGGATGTATTTGTAAGCAATAGAAGTAAAGTGCAGAAGAGTGTTTATTGTATGCCACCCTTTGTGGAAAAAAGAAAGGGATATAAGAAAACATGTGTGTTTACTCATTTATGAGCAAAAGAAATGAAGGAGAAACCTGAAATGCAGAGACTGGCTCCTTGCCAGATGAGCGTGGGAAGAGGGTGGGGGATGAGCCTGAGATAGAAGGGATGAGGAAGTCACATATCCAGTTAAAGCTATCAAGTATTCTGTATGTCAGGAAAAACTTGGTTGTATTTTCACTCGCAAAACCCTTAAGCCAGTTTCACAAATGTAATTGGTCAAATCGTGAAATCTTCATTTATTTGTTTCCTTCATTTTTCATTTCCTTCTTTGTACCAAAGACTTTCATTAAAAATTTTACTTTACCGGATAGTTATTTTTACCACCAAGATAGAATTTGAACTTTATTTATTAAAGAACTCTGCTACAAAAGAGGATTATTTGTTTAGCTCTAATCACTGTTCAACTAGGTCAATAAGAACTATTAGAATATTAATAAAATTTAAAAGACTAATTAGAAACTCAGTTATTTTAGGAGATGATTATCCCTGTGATTATGGACTTGTCATCACTTGGAGAACAGTGTTTTCTGAAGTGGAAACATGTTTAAATTTAACATTCAGTGTCTCTATTTTTAATAAAACAAAGACAGAATTTTATTCACCTCTATGCCTTTGTTCAAGTATTTCCCTCTACCTGGTGTGCCTCATTCTCCCTTCTTTCTAGAGGGTCAGCTCAGACATCATTTCCCAGGGTGCCATTCTGACCCCGAGGATAGACCAGGGATTCCCTGTCAGGGTTCTCATTGAACACTGCCTTCCTTGTATCACAGCACTTCCAAAATTGTCCTGAAACTAGGTTCATATGCTTTTTTCTTCATTGGACTAGGAACTCCTATAAGTTGTGAGTTACACCCCACTTGTTTATCTATTCTCAATTTTCAGCACAGAACCTTGAATGTAAAAAAATGCCATAAATTTGTGCTGAATAGTACAGACTTATTTTTTTGCATTTTCTTTTTATTTATTTATTTAATTTTATTAATCTCTACACCTGACATGGGGCTCAAACTCATGACCCTGAGATCAAGAGTCACATTTTTGGATTTTCTTTGCCTTGAGTAGGGTTTATATGTCTTTGCTACTCATGAAAATTATACTCCTAAAGTCATTGACTGTTTCATCACTGGATATGAACCAGTGGTTACAGAAAAAGTATCAGTCCTGTAGTTGAACCCTTTTTACTTAATAAAGCCTCCTAGAACTGTTCTGTGAATCTCCAGTAAGCTCAACAGTAAAGTCTTACTGGATAAATTATTCCGGGTTTTTTCTCCCTGTCAAATTTAAAGGCCTATAACTTCATATTCATCTTGTAATGCAAAGCAGTATTTATATAATGACTATGTAAGATACAGCAGTGACCCAGAAGAGATGAATGGTGGTGCTGAGTCCCTTCGTGACTAAGACTGGGTGAAAGTGTAGAAGACCAGAAATACAGGCAACTATCCAAAAAATAAAGTCTGGCTTTCTTTTTTTTTTTTTAAGATTTTTTATTTATTTATTAGAGAGAGAGAGAGACTGAGAATGAGAGGGGAGAAGGTCAGAGGGAGAAGCAGACCTCCCGCAGAGGCGGGAGTCCGATATGGGACTCGATCCCGGGACTCCGGGATCATGACCCCAGCTGAAGGCAGTCGCCCAACCGACTGAGCCACCCAGGCGCCCAAAGTCTGGCTTTCTTAAGGGAAAGAAGATTAAGACATGGAGGAAAAATAGAGGAAAAATGAGTTCCACTTTATAACTGCCTCACACACACACACGCACACACACACATGCACACACACACACACAGAGATTTAAATAAAGACTCACTGAAGGCTTTTGCAATACTGGTCAATGAAATAAAGTAAGAATATGTGGGTAACCATATCCAAAACTGGTTAATGTATTCATTGAAGAGCTTCTATGTAATTTCTGGTTAGGTAGCCATCAACTTTAATGAGTATTGGGAGTGATACAGGGACACACATTCAAAGACTCTAAGATATCCATTTTCTCAATAAACTTACTCTCCCAGGTAAGACTATAAAGCAAACACACGAAAGAATTAGGGAACACATGTAGTTCCTTGAGTGAATGCTGAGAACTGAGTTCTGGAGAGATTAACCCGTTATGCTGCCAGGGTTAAAAAGTTTGGAAGCACAAAGATTAATTAGGAAACAAAATGGTGAACGCCTGAGAGCAGGCAAGGGAAATGGAACAAGGTCACGCATGCTTTTGAAGGCACAGTATCCCCAGTACCCAGCACATGGGAGCACCCACTAAACCTTTGCTGAGTAAATAATGAGTTGGCAGGCAGTGAGTCTAAAACTCATCTGATGAGATGAAATTTGGAAGGGAAAGTGATTCTTCTGTCACTGAAATATAAAGAAGGAAGGCGTGAAGGAGACAAAAATGCCATCAGGGAAAGGAAAGGAGAGACATTTGAAGATGTTCTTCCAAGATGAGGTCTGTTTTCTCCAGGGGATAAGAAGTGAGGATCTCTCCTGAGGCTAAAGGCAGAGGAGGGAATCTGAATATGATTCATCTTTTGAGTTGACTTTGACCATTAAAGTGAGCCATTCGTAAAATTGTCTTTCACAAGTCTCATGTTTTCAGAATACAAAATCCTTAGTTGGGTAATACTGGAAAGATTACAAATTTAAATGGTCTGAGTAGAAGTATGTTATTTTGGGCAAGTTGTAAACTTGAAAATCAACTTTTAGATGACTTATCTTTTCATATATTTGATCTAGATTAACACATTTTTTGTTTTTTTTATTTTTTTATTTGAGTATAGTTGACACACATTGCATTTGTTTCAGGTGTACAACATAGTGAATCAGCATATATGCATTAAGCACATATTTGACAAAATTTTAATAATATAGATTTAGGCTTAGAACTTAAAAAGTTTAATCATAGAATTTAAAAGAACTATTGGTAACAGAGTTTATATATTTAATAATTTGATATTGTTGAGTGACATGACATATAAAAATAGAGATTTGACACTATATATAGTAAATACTTCATAATAAACTGTTTTAATGAATTGTTCAGGTCCCAAAATGGTAGAAGTCCAGAGTCAACAGTTTCAGATCAACTCCAAGGATGGCAAGCCACTTTTTACTGTCGATGAAAAAGAAGTCGTGGTTGGTACAGATAAACTTCGAGTAACCGGTATGTGATAATTTTTTTTAATTGAGATATAATTAACATGTAACATTAGACTCATTTCAGGTGTACAACATAATGATTTGACATCTGTATCTATTGTGAAATGATCACCATAGTAAATCTGGTTAACATCAATCACCACACATAGTTACAGATTTTTTTTCTTGTGAGGAGCACTTTTTTTATTTTAATTACAGTGTAGTTAACATACAGTGTTATACTAGTTTCAAGATCTTTTATCTTAGCTACTTACAAATATGCAATACAGTATTGTTAACTATAGTCACTATACTTACATGACATCCCCAGGATTTAATTATTTTATAACTAGAAGTTTGTTCTTTTTGACTCCCTTTACCCATTTTGCCCAGCCCCACGCCCTGCCTCTGGCAACCACCAATCTGTCCTCTGTATCCATGAGTTTGGCTTCTTTTTAGATTCCACACGTAAGTGAGCTCACACAACATTTATCTTTCTCTGATTTATTCCACTAAGCATAATGTGGTCGTGATCTACCCATAGTTGCAAATGGCAAGATTTCCTCCTTTTTTATCACTGAGTAATATTCCTTTGCATATATAAATATCATATTTTCTTTACCCATTTTTATGTAGTAACTCTTGAGAAAAATAATATCCCATAGGCTACACCTCGACAAAAGCATGTTTTGCTTTTGGCAAGTTTACTCTGGAATTTTTCCAGCAGTAAGAAAAAGCAGTTTGAATTTGTTGACTCTTCTCCATGGCATTTATTTTTTATTTTTATTTCTTGATACGCTCCTAGAAGAATGAAATCTTCCTCACAAATCTTTGCTCACTCTTTTCTTCCACCATATGATAACTCTTTATTTCCTTTCAGTGGGTGTGACCCAAAGCCTTACTATGATTTCCTCTATCACCTGTATGATATTCAAGGATCTCTTTTCCATAGAATCTTCTTCCAAGTTTCTTTCATTTTCACTGTATCAGGCACTTGGAGTCCTTCTATTTCTATAAAAATGTGTCTCTCTAGGAAATAAAGATTGGGTGGCGTTCTGATAGAAATCACTTTGAGGACTGAAAAGAAGAAATTTTGTGGAAAAAAAAATGTTCAGAACATGTTTGAAATGTACTCGCTGAGCTTCTGTCAAGACTGTAAAACATTAAAAGGCAGACACTTCCAGGGTAAAATTGTTCCCAGTACTTTTCTGTACTGTTCTGAAAAACAATGGCAACTTCATTCTCTCATGCATTATTGCCAATACTCATAAATAAAAACTGACTTAAGAAGTAGACTCAACCCTCATACAAAGTTTTATGTAATATATAATTCCTAACAAAACAAAATATAAGCATCAGAACCTGTGTTGCAACATACACTAAGGCAATAGGGTCTGTGGTTTTCGTACTAAAATAAAGGACACTAGGAATCTATTTAAAGGAAATTGATCATTTCCTAATAAAGAAATGGGTAGGTTGCCCAAGAGTCTTGGTCATCAGAATCTACTATTGCATCATACAAAGTATACTGGCTTTCTAGATCTAGATTCTATTCCTATCACAACAATTACTAGTCTCATCACCTCAGGCAAGTTCATCTCTTTTGGCTGTTTCCCCACTTTTAACAGTGGATTGATGGAGACACCTGGATGGCTCAGTCGGGTACGCATCTGCCTTCAGCTCAGGTCATGATCCCAGCATCCTGGGATCAAGTCCCACATCAGGCTAAGGCCTTGCTCAGCAGGGAGCCTGCTTCTCCCTCTGCCTGCCACCCTACCCCGACCCTGCTATGCTCTCTCTCTCTCTTTCTCTGACAAATAAAATCTTTAAAAAAAAAAAAAGTGGATTGATGATGTCTACTCTACTAGCATTGCTGAATTAAGTGGATTAGTATATGCAGAGGACATCGGAGGTCTTGATAAAGTGTTATTGCACTATAGGGCAATGAAATCCACAGGGAAGACAGTCTAAGAAATAGGACAGATTTCTTCAAACCCAAGCCATCCTACACAGGAGGCTAGAGCTCCTGCCAGGCCTTGATGTTGATGTTAATTTTAGTGGAAAAGGTAAGAAAAATTGATAAGCAACTATATTATTTATTGCCTACATGTGTGTATCAGAATCACCCCAAAATATATGTTGCTTGGATTCATCCCCAGAGTTTCTGATTCAGTACGTCTGGGATGGGATATGAGAATTTCTTATAAGTTCTTGGACAATGCTCATGCTTCAGGGCAAGGGACCACATGCTGAGAACCACTTCCTGATGTTAACTTGTCCAGAATCAGCAGAAAATACAACATGTTGGTCCCGTGTAGCTGCTGGCACACACATGTTTCAGTTAGCCTTTTTAAAGATAAGTTATATTCTTCTTCTCTTTCCTAATTTTTTTTGTTTGAGGTACAAATTTCATCCAAACTCCTTTTCTCTCCAGTGAGACTAACTAGAGCAAATATACTGCACCTGTAATTACTGTATGCTTTCCTTGTCATTATGGCACTGTAACAATACGGAGTTCTTGTCACCAGGGCAACCTGAGTGGTGAGTGTATGAAAGTATAATTTTGATCCCAAGCTGGACTCTTCTCAGTTTTTCAGTATGTTCATAGCTTCCTTAAATTTTGTGATTAAAGAGATATAAGAAATTTTATAATTCTGACTTCTCTTCTTACTTTTTCTATTTAAAGTCTGACTCCCTCTCAATATTGTGTACAGACTTTCTCAACCTTAACACTACTGACATTTTTGGCTAGATAATATTTTTGGTGTGGGTGTGGGGTTATCCTATGCATTGTAGGATATTAGGCAGCATCCCTGACCTTTATGCAGAGATCCAGTAGCATTCTTTCCCCCAAAGTCATGACAACCAAAGTGTCTGCAAACATTGCCGAAAGTTTTCAGGAGGGTGAAGGGGTTGCAAAATCACTTTTAGTTGAGAACCACTGATTTACCTTAAACCAATCACTGTTTCTCTGGACTTTATTAACATTGATTTAATGTGTACTATCTGCTAATAAGCTAAATACTTATAGTATAAAATAATTAAGACATACTTCCTTTTACATAATGTATATATTTTAGCTGGAGACCTTTTAACATAAATTAATCGGTTGGACACAGTCTGCTAAGGACTTTGAGAGATGTTTGGGCCACGGGCTACAGGAACAGCCTGGAGAAAGGCATCATTTGTGCCAGAGTGTGACAGAAAGAGGTACAGAGTAGGTCAGACAAGGTGTCTCAAGGAAAGAGGAATTTGAGCTGGTCCTAGAAAAATGCATCAAGGTTTATCAGGAAGAAAAGTGAGGTTAATTGTTCTAAACAGAGTGTAGAGAATGAATGAATATTAATAAATGATTACTAATAGACAATTATTAAATATTAAATTATCAAAGTAGTTTTTAATGAATCTAAATATTATAAATATTATCAAATTATTTTAAAATTGTTAAATAATAGGCGATTATTAAAAATAAGAATGTATAACTTTCTGAGAACTTTTTAAGAACCAGACTGAGTTCTAATTCCAGCTGCTCCACTGAGTAGTTGTGTGACCGGGAACAACTCTCACCCCTTAGTGCTTCGTGCTACAGCCCCAAACATCTTTACCCTGTGGTCTCTCATTGACTGGAGGGTATTGTACAGAGTGCAACAAAGCAAGGACAAATCGATTATGAAATTAAATTACAAGTCTTCCAAAAGATACAGGGTTCCCGGAAGTGAAAAGAGATGTAGAAATATTGAAAACACTGACAAAGCCAGTAATAAAAGAAGATCTTGAAAATCAGACTTGCCAGCAACCAAAAGAAGTAAAAATGAACAAAGAGGATGACCTGATAGGTACTTCAAATATCCATAATTTTACTATCCCAAGATTAAAATATTTACCATTGGGAAGATTGACAGTGCCATTGATTTGACTGTTATGGTGTTTTTACTGCATGTGTTAAAAATTACATACAATTTCATATTGTGTCACTGAGATAAGCAAGATTATAAGAATAATCCCCAATGACCTCTGCCCTTATAAAATTCCCTCACCTCTGAGCATGTAAGGGATCTGTGAATATGATGAGATACCACTCCCATGATTTTATTTCCATGGCAAAAGGGAGTCTGCCCATCTGAGTATTAGTTCTCAATGATCTACCGTAATCACGTGGGCTCTTTATAAGCAGAGAGTATTGTCTGGCTGGTAGTACAAAGAGAAATAAGAAAAATTTGAAGTGCAACAAAGATTTGTTCTCTGTTGCTGTATGAAGATGGAAGGGGCCATATGAAATGTGGTGGCTTCTAGAATCTTAGGTGGTAGGCTGACACCAAGAAAATAGAGCCTCACCCCTAAAACCACAGGAAACAGTACTCTGCCAACAACATGACTAGACTTGGAGCCAGATTCTTACCCAGACACTCCATAAAAGAACCTTGCATAGCTGACACCTTGATTTTGGTCTTATGGTACCCTGAGCATAAAATCCAGCCAAGACCACTGGCTAGGACTTCGGACCTACAGAACTAACAAGTGGTTACTGTTTAAAGCAATTAAGCTTGTCATAATTTGTGACAGAGAAATAGAAAATTAATACAACCATCATATAATTCCAACTATTGGAAAAATTGCACACAAAAACAAAACTTGATTTATTCTTTGTTCATTTTATATGATTTCATAGTTGCTATAATTATAACTACGTTTCGTTAAACATAAAATACAATAAGAATATCCTTATAAACTTTTAATTTTTAAAGATAAATTTCCAGGGCGCCTGGGTGGCTCAGTTGGTTAAGCAGCTGCCTTCGGCTCAGGTCATGGTCCCTGGGTCCTGGGATCAAGTCCCACATCAGGCTCCCTGCTCAGCGGGGAGCCTGCTTCTCCATCTCCTTCTGCCTGCTACTCCACCTGCTTGTGCTCTCTCTCTATGTTAAATAGATAAATAAAACCTTTTTAAAAAAGATAAATTTCCATTAAAGCTGTTTTCCACTACTTACTATAAAAGTTTGGTCTTGTTTTAAATGGACTGACTCCAAGTAGCCTTTGGAGTTTCTTGGAGCAGAAGCAGCAGCAGTTGAGAGCCAAGAAAAGAAGATTTGATAAGAGAGACAGGGCCAGTTTAGCTCTAGGAACTGGGAAAGAAAATTAAATGCTTTGCTTCATTTTTCTCTTTCCTGGTTACTTCATAACTGCCCTAATAGGCATGAGATGTAAGAGAAGGGATCAAGCAACTCTTTAAGGTAATGCACTCCAAATTCTTATGCTGAGTCCTCATCTTGACTCTTGCATAAAGAAATGTTTTCTTGTCATTACCTTTGTCTCAAGTACTCAAAGAATAAAATGAGGGGTCGGCTCGTGGCTAGTGACTGTACAGGTTACCGGGGGGCCGCGGCGACCCCACCCAGCCATGGAGACCTCAGCACAGTAGGAGCAGCAGCAGCCCGTGGCAGCCAAGATCAGAAATATGCCCTGGGTTGAAAAATACTGGCCACAGACACTGATCTGATTTCTCATCAGGACATTTTGAGTACCATTCAGAAATTTATTAGTGAAGACTGCCCCTGCACCTGCTTCTCTATGGTCCTCCGGGGATGGGGAAGACCTCCACCATCCTGGCCTGTGCGAAACAGCTATACAAGGATAAGGAATTTGGCTCCATGGTCTTGGAACTGAATGCTTCAGACAACCGAAGAATAGATATCGTTTGGGGACCAATCCGGAGATTGCTAGCACAAGGACAATATTTAAGAAAGGCTTCAAACTAGTGAGCCTGGATGAAGCAGACGCCATAACTCAGGATGCCCAGAACGCCTTGAAGAGAGTGATTGAGAAATTCACAGAAAATACCAGGTTCTGCCTCATCTGTAACTACCTGTCAAAGATCATCCCCACACTGCAGTCCTGGTGAACAAGGTTCCAATTCGGCCCCCTGACTCCAGAACTCATAGTCCCCTGCCTGGAACATGTCATAGAAGAGGAGAAAGTGGACCTAAGTGAGGATGGGATGAAAGCACTCATGACCCTTTCCAGTGGAGATATGCGAAGGGCTCTGAACATTCTGCAGAGCACCAACATGGCCTTCGGGAAGGTGATGGAGGAGACGGGCTACACGTACACCAGGCACCCCCTCAAGTCTGACATTGCTAATATTCTGGACTAGACATTGAATCAAGACTTGATTCATGGCCTACAGAAATATTACAGAGTTGAAGACGCTGAAGAGGATGGCACTACATGACATCCTGACCAAGATCCACTTATTTGTGCACAGAGTTGACTTTCCATCCTCAGTTCAAGTACCTTTATTGACCAAAATGGCAGACAGAGTGCAAACTCTCTTTTGGCACCAATGAGAAGATTCATCTGAGTTCCCTCATTGCCGCTTTCCAGGTCACCAGGGACCTGATTGTCACAGAGGCCTAAATGCCAAGCCCATTCACAGTGATTCACAGGCCCCGAGGTGACTGGACGACAGGGGACTGAGTTACAGATGGATACTAAAGCCACAATTGCCCCAAGCTTTGGAAAACCCTACTCCAGGCATAGGTGGGCAAAGGTTTAAAAAGTACCATGTTTGAGGCTGGGTAGAGCAGGTACAAAACAGTTTTAATGCCCAGCTCTCTTGCTGTACTACCCACTTGTGTTTTACAGGGAAAAAGAAAGTGCAATGAGATTTTTTTTTTTTAAAGCCTTAAGGCTTTTACCCTTCAGTTGCTTGGAGGACAGGAAATCAGCCTGTTCCATTTTGGTCTAGAACCTAAGGCTTCCCAACCTCCTGTGGGGCCAGCATCTTCTAACTCCAGGTGAACAGAAGAGCCCCACACTGAAGTGCACAAACCTCAATGGGGGCATGGTCTCTAGATCTATAGGTGTCAATGAAAAAGAAAAATAGGTGTGCACTGATTTCTGGCCCAAACTACTGTACTCTTATAAACTGGCTAAGCTGTCTTACTTTAAAAACGTCTTTTTATTTCTCCTCTAAAAAAAAATAAAATAAAATGAAACCTCTTTAATTCTTAAGGAGATTCCATTTGCAGATGATATGACTTGTATGTAGAAAATCCCTTAATGATTCAACCAAAAAAACTGCTCGAACTTAATCAGCAATTTCAGTAAAGTTGCAGGATATAAAATCAACATGCAGAAATCAGTTGCATCTGCTTACATTGATAATGAAACATCTGAAAAAGAAATAAAGGAAACTTTCCTGTTCACAATAGCATTGAAAAATGATTTTTAAAAAATGAATAAATTTAGCCAAGGAAGTAAAAGCTCTATACAACAAAAAGTTGTATACTACCAGAGTCTACCACAGTCTACACTACCAGACTTTGTTGAAAGAAATTGAAGAAGGCAAAAATAAATGGAAAGTCACCCCATATTCATGGGTCAAAAGAATCAGTAATGTGAAAATGTCCATACTACTCAAAGCCATCTATAGATTCAACTCAGTCTTTGCCAATATACCAATGACATTCTTCACAGAAATATAAAAAACTATTTGGAACCTCAAAGACCCCTAAAAAAAAAAGACCCCTAATAACCAAAGCAATCTTGATGGGAAAAAACAAAGCTAAAAGTTTCACACTGATTTCAAACTGTACTACAAAGCTACGGTAATAAAAACAGTATGGTACTGGCATAAAAATAGATGCATAGA
This sequence comes from Nasua narica, assembly GCA_028533885.1. NCBI lineage: Eukaryota > Metazoa > Chordata > Mammalia > Carnivora > Procyonidae > Nasua > Nasua narica. The sequence goes on along the minus strand of CM052810.1, from coordinate 68,710,073 downwards.
CCAATGGAACAGAATTGAGAACCCAGAATTAAACCCCCCACATATACAGTCAACTAATATTCAACAAGGGAGCCAAGAACACCCAATGGGCAAAGGATGGTGTTGGGAAAACTAAATAAATACAGACAGAACAGTGAATTTGATATCTGTCTTACAACACTCACAAACACTAACTCGAAATGAATCTCAGACTTGAACATAAGAGCTGAGGCTATAAAACTCCTTGAAGAAAACATAGAGAAGATTCTCAACACTGGTCTTGGCAATGAATTTTGGGACATGTACAAACATCAAAAACAAAACCTAACAAAAGGGACTACATAAAACTTAAGGCTTCTGCACAGCAAAATAAATAACAAAATGAAAAACCAACCTACTAAGTGGGGAGAAGTTTTACAGACCATGTATCAGATAAGGAGTTAATAGCTGAAGTACATAAAGAACTCATACAAATGAAGGGCGCCTGGGTGGCTCAGGGTGTTAAAGCCTCTGCCTTCAGCTCAGGTCATGATCTCAGGGTCCTGGGATCGAGCCCCGCATCAGGCTCTCTGCTCAGCAGGGGGCCTGCTTCCTCCTGTCTCTCTCTCTGCCTAATTGTGATCTCTCTCTCTGTCAAATAAAGAAAATCTTAAAAAAAAAAAAAACTCATACAAATGAATAACAGTGAGAATAACAAAGACCTCATACAACTCAAAAACAAACCAAAAAAAGTCAGATTTTTAAATGGGCAAAGAAATCATATAGACGTTTTTCCAAGAAGACATCTAAATTTTCAACAGATACATGAAAAAATGTTCAACACCACTACTCATCTAGGAATACAAATCAAAACCATAATGCAGTATCACCTTATATCCATTAGAATGGCTTTCATCAAGAAAATAAGAGGTAACATGTTGGTGAGGATGTGGAGAAAAGGGAGTATACACTTTTTGGGAATGTAAGTTGTCTCAACCACTGTGGAAAACAGTATTGAGGTTCCTCGAAAAATTCAGAATAAATCTACTCTACTATCCAGCAATTCCACTTCTGGGTATATACCCAAAAGAAATGAAAACAGGATATTGAAGAGATATATACACTCCCATGTTTATTGCAGCATTATTCACAATAGCCAAGATATGGAGATGACTTAAGTGCCCATCAACAGATGAATGGACAAAGATATGGTACATACATACAATAAAATATTATCCCATTATGAAAAAGAAGGACATTCTGCCATTTACTACAAAATGGATAGACCTTGAACACATTATGCTCAGTAAGGTAAGTCAGAAAAAAACAAGTACTGTGTGATATCACTTATATGTGGACTCTAAAAAAGCCAAACTAATAAAAAAAAGAATAAAACAGTAGTTACCAGGGAATGGGGGCTAGGACAGATGTTATTTAAGGCTACAAACTGGCAACAAGTAGTAAATAAGTCCTAGAGATCTAATGCATAGTATAATGAATATAAAAATATTATTGTATAATAGTCATCAAAATTGCTAAGAGACTAGAACTTAATTATTGCACTCACTAAAAAGGACCATTATGTAGCATGATAGAGATCTTAATTATCACTACGATGACAATTATTATATATAAACGTATTAAATTAAATCTTACACGTTTATGTCAAATATATTTCAGTAAAGTAACATTCTTTAAAAAGTCTTAAGTTCCGTTTAGACTTTAGTCAGCTAGGAAACTGAAGAATTGTTTTTAAATCATATTTATGGAGGAGATTAAATAATTTCACCAACTTACTTTGAAAATGACCAAGGCCTTTAAGCAGTCTCATTTTTCTCCCTAAAAATAGAATTGGTCACCAAAGTTAGTTAGCATGCCCCTTTTGTTAACTGCAATTGTAGAACATATTACCGAAGTACCATCAAAATTTCATCTTGAAAAAAATTTTATACCATTTCCAGAACTGACTTCTGGAAGAAAATATACTTTAATTCCTTGACAGTGATTTGCTAGGCTGGGTTCATTCCCCAATATTTAGTAATAAAAACATGGTCCTGTAATGGTATCCAATTTCCCTTGAGGAAAACAAGATTTAATGATAAGCCAGTTCTATTTCTTTGCACCTGAGTAGCTAAGCAGGCTTACAGGAAGTCAGAAATGATGGAGTAGAAATGCTAGGGTCACTCACACAGCCACTGACAAAAGAGGATCTGAAGAATAAGATTTCAGCAGCTGAAAAAGTGAACATAAACAAAGATGATAAGTCCAGGGCCCTTAAAAAAACACTTGACAGATTATCTAGGAGATGCTAAGAGATCACCATATCCTTTAAGAACATATCCAAGGTCGGACCCCTGGGTGGCGCAGTTGGTTGAGCGGCTGCCTTCGGCTCGGGTCATGATCCCGGAGTCCCAGGATCGAGTCCCAGGATCGAGTCCCAGGATCGAGTCCCAGGATCGAGTCCCACGTCGGGCTCCCGGCTCCACAGGGAGTCCGCTTCTCACTCTGACCTTCTCCCTTCTCGTGTTCTCTCTCACTCTCTCTTTCCTAATAAATAAATAAATAAATAAATAAATAATCTTTAAGAACATATCCAAGGTCTCCAAACACTTTTAATGAAGCTCTGTGAACAGTTGATGACCTGGCCAGTCGGTTAAAAATCTTCACCTGAAAAAAAAAAAATCTTCACCTGAAAGGAACAAAAGACCAAATTAAAGCTGTCTTAAATGGTAAGAATACATATTATCTTACAGGAAAATTCTGGAGTTGGGGTAGCTCCAGTTTGATTAATTCAGTGGTCCAATAATATTTACTCCAGCTTTGCTTCTCTTAAGTATGTTGACTTTCCTCTTTTAATTGCGGTATGGTTCCAACAATCCTAAACATCACTTCCCTGTGGGATGACTTCTCTTAAACTCCTATAAAAGGACCTTGATAGACTCTTTAAATTATCCTTCCAACCTAAATTCTCCTCATATCAAATGCTTTATATTTCTCTTGAAAGACAGGTGTGGCTGGAATTTATTTTCTTAACCCATTCTAATGTATTGACTTTGGTTTTTGATGAGGAGTTTAAAACATTTACATTCATTTTGATAGCTATTCTATTTAGGCTTATCTATGCCTATTATTTCATGATTTTTATTTTTTCCCCAAATATGTTTATTTTATTTTTTCAGTGTTACAAGATTGGTTGTTCATGATTTTTATTTTTTTTAATAATGTTGAATTTAAATCTGAAACAAGCCTGGTATAAGGGGAGATACAGAGAAACCAGTTCATGCATGTACTTGTTGACCATTATAAGGATTTAGGATTTGTTTTAAATGCAATGGAAGAGTGAAACCATATGATAATATGTGAAACATAAGGAATGGCATGGAGGACATTGGGAGAAGGAAGGGAAAAATGAAGGGGGGAAATCAGAGGGGGAGACAAATCATGAAAGACTATGGACTCCAGGAAACAAACTTAGGGTTTTAGAGGGGAGCGGGATGAGGGTATGTTTTAGCCCAATGATGGGTATTAAGGAGGGCGCCTATTGCATGGAGAACTGGGTGTTATACACAAACAATGAATCATGAAACTGCATCAAAAACTAATGATGAAAAAATAAACATATTTGGGGAAAAAACTAATGATGTACCAACTAATATAATAAAATTTTTTTAAATGCATAGAAGAGCATTGAATTGTTTCAAAGAGGGTACTCTTTGATTTGCTGTACATTTTAAGATCAATATAATCTTTATAAGGGAGAATAGATTCCTTGGAAACTGTAAGACCAGTTAGGAGGATGTCATCTGTAGTTCAGGGAATATATCTATTGCCTGGTGACCTGGACTAGGTAACAGTGATCACTGAAGGAAGATAATGATTCTGAATTAAGAACTGACATATAAAGCCAATAGATCAAATGAGTGGCAGGAATTGAGAGAGGAGATCAAAGATGGAAAGATTATATTTGTTTCTGGATGATGATATTATTCTCTGGGTAATGGAGAAGCCTGAGGAGGAGAACACATTTGCAAGGCAAAGAGAATAGACGGTTAATGTTTTAAATGCATAAATGCAAGGTATCTATGAAACAGCCAAGTGGATATGTCGAAGTCAGTTCTTGGATATGTGAGCTCTTTATTGCACAGAGTTGAAATAGATCTTGACTAGAGATATAAATGGGAGCATCATCAACCACCTGAGCTCTGAGAGATGCCAGTGTGAGAGCCCAGGCAGGTAAAGGAAGGGTAGCCACTAAAGGAAAGTATGAGACAGATAATGTGGTGAGAGGAATGTCACAGGAGCCATTTTCTTGATGCCAAGAGAGACTGTGTTCCCAGGATTTGGTTTCCAGGAAAGATGAGAACAGAAACTGTCATTGAATGTGTCACATTGGAGGTCATGATTATCTTAACAAGAGCATCTTCTTTGGAATATTAAGGCAAAAGGCAGTTTGCAGCAGTGGCAGAATAGAATGGATTGAAAGTGGTAGAGACATCATGTGAAAGTTTGACTGTGAGGTGGGGCAGTGGAAACATTTTTTGTTTCTGTACTACTTGAAAAGCTCATTTTAGTCCATAAGTACTCAATGCGTGTGTGGAATCAGTCTTAATAGTTATCAGCGTAGACACAAAAATATAACAGATGTTTGGGTGTATTTTATGCACTGTTTGAACAGAGGTGTTCATGCTGAACTCCATTTCTGTAATTGAAAGACCCTATGGGTAAGGAAGAATAGAGCAGCCTAGAGCAATTTCCCCTTCAAGTGTTGGGTTCTGTCTCTGAAGTCTTCACTGCCATTCCAACTCATTTTGTACTGTGGTCTTACTACAGATCTTCACATGAGTATCTGTTCATCATAAATTATTTTAAGATTCAGAAGAGAAAAAAAGATGGTATCATCCAAATACTACTGATATTTTATAGTGGAAATGACCAGGTCTAATCATGGTGATACATGTCTAATCATGGTGATACATTCTTTAAAAAAAAAAAAGTTAACATTGTAAGACTGGGTTTTTTTATTACTATATTTTCCTTATACAAATAATATTTAGACAGGATCATATTCTACCATTATTTAAATGCATTATTTATATAATAATATTTTATTGTGGAACTTTTATCCCTGTTTAAAATTTACATCATATGACCCCAAACCATACGTTCTATTTTCCACAAGAAACAGATGTTGCACCAATTTATGAAGCATCTATTTTAATATATGCAAATAGGTTCTGAGGAATATTTACATTGAGACCAAATAATAATAATAGAAGTACGATCATATAATTTGAACATTGACAATTTCAATGATAGAAAAATTGCTGCTTTTATTTAAAAATAATATGTTTCCATTTATAGGCTTTATGCCTATCTTGTACTTATGTGAATTACGATGATAACATGTCACTATAATATCACTAACTGGTTAGGTTAAGTAATTGTTATACACTTGAAAACTAGTAACGGAGTTGTAGTTCTGGTAAAAGAGTGCCACTGACACTCTTAGAATAATTTCAGCTTACTGGAAAAGTTTAAAAATCTTATACATTAGTTTGTATACATCAATTACATTTTCTTATATCTGTACAAATTCAGCAACAGAATCAAAACTACTTATGCTTTAATATATAGACTAAGCGTTTAATTAGTTTGATGTCATTTGTTTTACTTTTGTAAAATGTGCATCTCTGGCTTTGTTTAGGGCCTGAGGGCGCTCTTTTTGAACATTCAGTGGAGACCCCCCTCGTAAGAGCCGACCCATTTCAGGACCTGAGGTAAGAATTTTGTTCAAACATAAACTCTCTTATGGAAGATACCCGGATATGTGCTGGAATAATATTTTAGCAGTCATTACAAGATCATGTCTTATTCCACTAATTAATTGTCATTATCCTCATAATGTTCCACTTATTAACTAGTCATTACTTACTAAAATCCAAAGGAAGTAAAAAGTGCCACTCCATGTTTAATCCACCCAAAACAGAAAATCTGCCATCTTAACTACTTTTAAGTATACAGTTCAAAAGTTTTAAATACATTCCCACTGTGTACAACCATCACTGCCTTCCACATCCAGACTTTTTTTCATTTTGCAAAACTAATACTCCGTGGCCAGTAAAGGACTCCTCGTTTTCACCTCTACCAACCCCTGGAAACCACCATTCTACTTTCTGTCTCCACAAATTTGACAACTCGAGGCACCTCCTATAAGTGAAATCATACAGTATTTGTACTTTGTGACTGGCTCATTTCACTTAGTATAATGTCTCCAACCTTTGTTCTATCTTTACATAATGTCAGAATATATAAAATCACCTAGTTCCAGATTGTAAATGTATTCTTTATAAGAGTCTCTTATATGTGTACTTATAAGTGCTTATATGTACTTCACTTTATCAATGCACCACTGAATGGCACTTATTGCTGTAACTGTTTATTTCAATATTATATTTGTATTTCTAACAAAATCGAATACTATTTTTTAACATAAGTGCTTAAAGTCTAAGTTATCACCTAAAATTATATTCCGTGTTTGAACTTGAAATATATGCAGAACAATTAACATCCTAATAATAGAGGAAATTAAGTGCAGTAGGAGTCCCGGCTTTACAGATAGAAGTCTTATGACCTTGGCCAAACTAACCTTTTGATAGTATTTCCTCTCATGTATAAAATGTTGATAGTAACGTATATATCAATGTATTCTCGAGAAGATTTAGTTAGCTAAGGGCGCCTGGGTGGCTCAGTGGGTTAAAGCCTCTGCCTTTGGCTCAGGTCATGATCTCAGGGTCCTGGGATCGAGCCCGCATCAGGCTCTCTGCTCAACAGGGAGCCTGCTTCCCCTTCTCTCTCTCTCTCTCTGCCTACTTGTGATCTCTCTCTCTCTGTCAAATACATAAAGAAAATCTTTAAAAAAAAAGATTTAGTTAGCTATTAGGTTGAAAATGTTTTGTAAACTGAAAATTGAATACAAATAATCATTTTTATTATTTTTTTTTAAAGATTGTATTTATTTATTTATTTATTTTACAGAAAGAGAGAGAGATCACAAGTAGGCAGAGAGGCAGGCAGAGAGAAGGGGAAGCGGGCTTCCCACTGAGCAGAGAGCCCGATGCGAGGCTCCATACCAGGACCCTGAGATCATGACCTGAGCCGAAAGCAGAGGCTTAACCCACTGACCCATCCAGGCGCCCCTTTATTATCATTATTAAACCAAGTAGATAATCACACTAAATGGAATAAAAGTTAAGAAATTAAGCATTTCTCTCATCTTTAATATCTAATTAAATATTAATCCAAAGCAAATGAGGATTCAATTCATCTTACCCACTTACAGAACATTTGCAGCATGAAAATAAACTGTGACTCTAATTACATTAGAACAATTTCATTAATTTTGATAAAGGATCACAAAATTAATATTACAGAATTATTATAGTTAGGAAGAAGAACATTTTACTTTTCTAGGATAGAAAAATGATTCAATATCTTTAAAAATAATCCCATTAAAATCAATTTGAAATTATAAAATACTATACATTATAGAGATGCCCGGCTCCTTTTTGAAGTAATTTACTTCACTGTTTTAAAATAGATGGATCTTGAAATTAAACCACTTATCTTATGTTGTCCCATCAGGGCATAATGTGCTGGTTATACAGCAGGCCCTTGCTAAAAAAGAAATGACAGAAGAGTATCTTCTTGCTTTCTAAAAGGTGATACTAAGGGCATGGGGAGGGTGTCTCATAACCTGGGCGTTACAGGCAAAGTAATTAAGAAAATAATGAAAGTGTAAGAAATTCCTCGAGGAATGGGGTGAGGATGGAAGGCATGAACTGACAAGTACTGAATGTCTTCAACTGCCAGGATCTGTGCACTGTCCCATAATTTATTTCATTTAACCATCAACTCTACCTTAAAAATAAGCAACTTTATCCCCATTGTATCCCCGATATCTAGATACCAGCATGTTCTAAGCAAAGATTAAAAAGTAGCCAACATAATTAGCTAGATAGATGATAGATAGATAGATAGATAGATAGATAGATAGATGCCAACGGATAATTCAGATTCAGCTCTGACTCCAAAGTCCATGGTCATTGGGTGTATTCTCTTCACCACCTAAGTGGAACCTTGAGTGATATATTCTTTGATTTACAACAAGACTCTTCTAAATGATTATACGATATTCATATTTTCTTCTGTAAATTCTTACCGTAAACTGTCTTTCATTTATATTTCTGAGTCCAGTACCATTACTACTCCTGGCCTGAGTAAAGTGAAAGTGATTCTAGAATATCTCTGGGTGCCTGGGTGGCTCGGTGGGTTAAGCCTCTGCCTTTGGCTCAGGTCACAGTCTCAGGGTCCTGGGATCGAGCCCCGCATTGGGCTCTCTGCTCAGCAGGAAGCCTGCTTCTCCCTCTCTCTCTCTGTCTGCCTCTCTGCCTACTTGTGATCTCTCTCTCTCTGTCAACTTAATAAATAAAATCTTTAAAAAATAGACTATCCTGAAAACAATGAGTGTGAATTTTATAGGGTTGAGATCATTATGCATTTATAAATATATCTCTGAAATATACATGTTTAAATATCACAAGTTTAAATTTTGATATGTGCTCAAATGGTAGGCATAGAAAGGTGACAATTATTTTCTTTAAGAAGAAAGATAATGTGTATTCAAACTATATTTACATTTCTTATAGCAAAATCATTCACAGGAAAAATATGAACTCTGATATGTTGCCTTCATTCTGACATGCTACTTTTCATTCATACGTGATACAATTCACTCGTTTTTAAAACTCAGTAAAAAGGAGCACCTGGGTGGCTCAGTCATTAAGCATCTGCCTTCGGCTCAGGTAATAATCCCAGGATCCTGGGATGGAGCCCCACATCAGGCTCTCTGCTCAGCAGGAAGCCTGCTTCTCCCTCTCCCACTCCCCCTACTTGTGTACCCTCTCTCGCTGTGTCTCTCTCTGTCAAATAAATAAATAAAATCTTTAAAAAATAATAAATAAATAAATAAATAAAATTCAGCAAAAATATACTAGACATGTTTATGTACCAAAATGGTTGCTAGTTTATGTACATGTTTATGTACCAGAATGGTTGCTAGTTCTACAGCAATAAAATGCATGGATCCTGCTCTTAATAATTTTAAAGTCTGTTGGGAAAGGAAACATGCAAACAAGTTAGAACAATACAATTCTTTGTTCTGATGAAACTCCAAAATATACTGAGGGCATAGGACAAAAAGCATAAAATCTTCCCATGGTAATCTGAGATGATGTCACAGAGAAGGAAGCATTTGAACTGAAGCTTAAGGAAATCAGTAACATTAATAACACAGGGTAAACTGTAAATCCCCTGTAACCCAATAGGGATGTAGTGGCAATTAAGTAAGTTATTATTTGTAAATTGCTCAAAAGGATGCCTAGCACATAGTCAGTAATATAAGTGTGTTTTCATTAGATAAGTAAAATGAGAGAACATGGAAACATTTACTCCTGTTTCAAACACTTGTAAATACTAGTTTCTTTATGAATGAATGAATGAGCAAATGAATATTTATAAATATATATTATATACTTACAAATATTGTCCAAATATTTAATAAATACATCCCAACTAAAAACCAAGACAAGCTCATTCTTAAGTCCCAGTAACAGAGGAAATTCATTGTCAGAGCAGAGTGAAAGCTAAAGCCGAGGTACTTATGGAGATATCAGGAGGTCATAGAGATTAGGGACTGGGACTTTAATATATTACAGGACTATGATACCAAGGCATAGCCGTGTGTGTGTGAGAGAGAGAGAGAGACAAATGCCCAGACTGAGATACCTTGTAAACCCTGGCCCCCATAAGAGATATTTGAAACAATTTGCCTAGTAGCCTAAAGATGCTGTGAACCCATCTTGGTCCACAGACTGAGTTACCCTAAGAAATCATGAACGATAGGACTTTGCTTTGGCTAAGATCAGAGGACTAAACCCATACTACCTCATTGTATAAGAGCTCAAAGCTAGAAAATTAATGTTAACTACACTAAAGTCAAACCACAGTGAAGAAATTGTTCCATTACCCATGACATAAAAACACCTATGGTAAACATCCCTTGCTTAGAATAAGTTAATAATAATAATAATGAAAAGACAAAAAAAATCAGCAGTCACTTAAGTTATCCCCTAAAACTCTAAGTAATAGAGCCAAGTGAGAATTTTAAAACAGACATGAATAAAATGCTCAAAGAGGGAAAAAAATTGAATATAAAGATAAAGCAAAGTCAAAATAGTATGAAAATGGCAGATTTTGAAAATAACAAAATTGAAATTCTAGAAATGAGAGATCAAGTAATGAAAATAAAATCAGTGGCAACTGGTACTTGGTTTATTTCTTTTTTAAAAAATATTTTATTTATTCATTTGAGACAGAGAGCTACAGAAAAGGAGAGCAGGGGGATGAGCAGAGGGAGAAGCAGACTCCCTGCTGAGCTAAGAACCCTACGCAGGGCTCCATCCCCATGACCTGAGCTTAACCATCTGATCCACCCAGGTACCACAGTCCTTAGGTTCTCATACCATTCTGCAATAAAAGGAATCAGGATTCTTCAAAGCAATGGCACATCTAGGACTGGGACAGTAAATGTAGAGGAGAAATTTGGAGCATTTTGCAGCATCAGTGAATGAGATGAGCTCAAAAATCAGAACAGCAGGGTGCCTGGGTGGCTCATTTGTTAAGCGGCTACCTTTGGATCAGGTCATGATCCCAGAGTCCTGGGATCAAGCCCTACATCAGGCTCCTTGCTTGGCGGGAAGCCTGCTTCTCCCTCTCCCACTCTCCTTGCTTGTCCCTCTCTCGCTATCTCTCTCTCCGTCAATAAATAAAATAATAAATAAATAAATCTTTAAAATAAAGATTTATAATAATCTTTAAAAACAAATAAATAAAATAAATAAGTAAATAAAATCTTTAAAAACAAAACAAAACAAAAAAATCAAAACAGCAAGAGTATATCAAAAAGACACAAGAGCCAAATGAAAAGGTTCCCAATCCAAAAGCTGTCAGTCAAAGCTGGACAATTTAAGCAAAAAAAAAAAAAAAATTAACATATTGGATTATAACCCAGAGTTGGTGAGTATCAACTCTCCATGATTTTTAGATTCCATCAAATACACTGTAAAGTGATGCGTCTTCTTTCAAAATGACTGTATTTATAATGGAGCAGAAATGGTATCTTTTGCAAATACTTAAATTTATGTAAAACACAGTGTGAACCTAAAACTGGGGAATGGGCACCTAGTTTTTCAGACTTCTTTTAGGACAGCCGTGAAGAGCTCTGCTCTGGGTTGGCTATTCTACCAAGTTTCACAAAGTGTGGGTTTCAGATGTGAACATATTGAACTTTGCCAAACTTGGCCAGCACGCCCCTCCGAGTGCTTTGTGCTGATTTATAATTCCGTGAACAGTGTGAGAGTCTCTTTCCTCACCTTCTACCAGCATTTTGCAAAGGCAGACTTTATGATCTTTTTCATGCTGATGAGTGTTATCATGCTTTATTTTACATTTCATTTCCCTGGTGACTAGGATGGTTAAGCATCTTTCACATTTTTATTGTGTTATTAAGGGTGCTGCTTCTGGAATTGACTCCATCTGCTCTGCTTCTTTAATTACTTTTTAAAACAGAGGTATAGGGATTAAAATGTATATATGTATTCTGAATATTAACATTTTTCCTATTAACATTTTTCTATTAATTTTTAATGTTTATATACTCAAGAGTTTTAATCCTTTTTTTTCATTAAATCTGGATTTTAAACCATAGTTTGAAACTTTCCTTACAGAAAGAGGAAGTTGTCAGCCCCATAGCTGATCTGGCTTTCCCTTTTATATCAAGAGACATTAGAGGGGGTGCCTTAGTAGGGGGGTCAGTTGGTTAAGTGACTGCCTTCAGCTCAGGTCATGATCCCCAAGGTCCTGGGATCGAGTCCCATATAAGGCTCCCTGCTCAGTGGGGAGCCTGCTTCTCCCTCTGCCTTTCTCTCTCTGTCTCTCATGAGTAAATAAATAAAATCTTAAAAAATAAAAAAGATACATTGTAGATCCCTGATGCTTTTAGAGGTTATTCTTGTTTGAGGTATAAGGTGTGAGGTCTGCGCCTAATTTTATCTTTTCCGGTCAGTCAACCAGAGATGCCAACAATTAGATTATTAATTAGAAATTCTACCTTTGCTGCTACAATTTGAAATACAACCTTTATAATGTATTAAATTTCTTTATGCACGTGGATCTGTTTGTAGGTTTTCTACTCTATTCCACTAGTCTGTCTATTCAGTTCCCAGTACCAACCTTGTTAAACAGGATTTAGAAGATATTTTAAAGTCAAATAGGATTAGTCTCTCTCCGCCTCTCTGTCACACACGCACACAAACACACCCCTTGTACTGACTGACTCTTTCAACATTTCTCTGTCAGTTCTTGCTTATTTTTACATATGAACTTTGAGTGCTAACTTGTCTAGTTCAAGAAAAAGCATATTCTTTTATTAGGATTATGTTACATTCATAAATTAAGGAAAACTGGCATCATTATAACATCATTTATCCAAAAACATGGTGTGTCTTTCCGTTCATTAAAGTCCATTTTTGTCCTTTCAGGAGCACTTAAAAGTTTTCTTGACATATTTATAGTTAAGTTTAACAAGAATAAGTTTAATAAGTTTACATATTTCTTGTTAAGTTTATCCCTAAGCATTTTCGCTCATCTTTGTCATAATTATAAATGAGGTTTTTATCCTATCTACCATCATATCCGCTGACAAAGTATTATTTTGGTTATGAAAGCTATTGATTGTTGTGCATTAATTTTGTTTAAACAACCTTACTGAACTTTAATTTATTCTTTGAGTCCATTTTACGTTGGCTCCTTAGGATTTTTCAGGTATGCTGTCCTAACATCTGCAAATAGATGTACTTTTACACCTTCTTTTCCAACCCTGTGTCTCCAACTGATTTATCTCACTCCGTGTCCCAGTATCAATAGAGTAGTTGAGAAACAAATGGAGGTAGTATGCATCCTTGCCTTTTGCCAGTCTGAACAGAAATGCCGCTGGTGTTCCTCCATTAAGTGAGATGATGTGAATGTATATTTTATAAAAAAAATAAATAAATATCAGTTTCTATTTTTTATTGAGTAGCTGTTAGATTTTCTCAGAGGCTCATTAGCATTTATGGAGATAGTTCTATTTATGCACCCCTTGGATGTATTAATAGAGTGTATTACATTAATGGATTTTCTAATACTAGACCAATTTTGCACTCATTGAATGAATTCTCCTTGGTCATGGTATGTTCTTTCTTTACAGTGGTGCTCAATTCTACCTGATAATATTTTATATAGAAACTTCACATTTATATACATGAATGATATTGGTCCATAGCTTTCTTTTTGGTGTGCTGTTTTTGTAAAGTTTAGGTAATGATGTTATTCACGCTTCATGAACTAAGAAGATTTCCTTCATTTTCAATGTTCTGGAATAATTTGTGGGCAGTTGTGATGTTGTGATCTCTAAAGGCTTCATAGAATTCTCCCTGAGATCATAGGGGCCTGATGAATTGTTTAAAAATAATTCCTTAATAGTGTAATTCTTCATTTATGGAAATTTGTCTTTTTAAGCCTGTATATTTAATAAGGGTCAATTTTGACTACTTGTATTTCTCTAGTAAATTATTAATTTAATCTTGGTTTTCAAATATATTTGTATAACGGTCTGAAAGTGGTATCTTGGGAATTTAATTCCTTCTGTTTCAGTGTTTTTTGAAACAACTCATTGATAAAAAAAAATTAGTGTCTATAAATGCACAATTAACAAATGAAGCATTGATTGATCTCAGCTTGCATAATCACATTTCTCATCCCAAGTGTTTATTTCTCATTTGTCACAGGTTACCATCTTGAATCTACTTATACAATGAAAGCAATCTGTGCCTTATGGTAATTGATAGTTTATGGTGTGGCTGGTATTCCTTAATTCTAGCAGTTCCCAAAAAAGTACAAATCATAAAATATCAAAACAAAACATAGTACATTTAATCAATTCAGCAAGTAAAAGCAGTTTGAAGAGTTGAAAGTTTCATCCACTAACAGAAAATAAAAGGGTGGGAGGTTGCCTTGGCTGATTCCATCGACAGAGTGTGTGACTGTCGATCTCTGGGTTGTAAGTTCAATCCCCACATTGGGTGTAGAGATTACTTAAAAAATAAAATCTAAAAAAAAAAAAAGTTTCATCCAATAACAGAGTAATGAAAATAAACCCTTAGGTACGTGGGTATATTGGACACTATCACTTGGGCATTAATGAAGGGAGTGAACTCTTTCAAAAACACTTTCATTTCTCATACTTAGGTCTTTAATCCAACCAGATTTGCTTTCTCATGTGGGGTGTATCATTATGTTTCAGTTGTTTCTCTAGGGGTTAAATTTCTGGATTTAATCCCCTACAGTAAAACTCCTAACTTTTAATAGGTGAACTTAACTATTTATATTTGTTATGGTCACTGATTTAGTTGACATATTTCTGTGGTGTCATGTTTTATTTACTATGCTTTTTCTTTTCATTTTTTTCTTCTTTCTGACCTTTGGTTGGATTATTGAACTTCACTTTATTCTCTCTGCCATATTTCCCTCTAGTGGTTCTGGTTTCATTCTTTTAATGATTACCCTTTATATTTTATATGCATGGAGATAAATTCATACTTTCTAACTAATAACTTTGTCATTATCATTCTCTTCTCAAATTATACCAAAAAATTTAGAAAGTTATTCCCATACAAACTTCGCTTTGCATGTTGTTTTTTCAACTTTGCTTTTATTCATCGCTCTGGTTATATTGTTCAGGCAATACAGATTTAGCTTTTCTCGCACACTGCATTGATTTTTTTTCCAATGTCCATCACTGCTTCTACCAAAACACTCATTTCTTCTGGTTTTAGTTTCTAAATACAAGTACAAGTATTTTCTTCAGCGAAAATTTGCATTGACAGAAACTTTTCCTTCTGGGCCTGAAATGTCTAGTCCTTTCATAGTTGAATGATGGTTAAGTTGAGATATATTTCTAGACCGACAATAATATTACATCGGCATTTTTAAGATTATTCATTACTTTTGGGTCTTTGATAAATAAGCAATTTGATTTTCATTCTGAGTACTTTTAAGACTTTCTCATATCTAAATGTTCTACAGTCTTATCAGAAAGCATTTGGGTGTTGGATATGTCTTAATTCGTACTTGGGTATTGGTGTACCTATTCAGTTTTAGGAACTCATGTTATTTTTCGGTTTTGGAAAATGATTAAACATTACCTCTTCATATCTGTGTCTTATTCTCTAGAGTATAGGCTTTCTTAACTTGTGATCTGTGGATCCTCTGGGTGTCCAAGAACAGAATTTAGTGGGTTAATGATTTTGAGGTGAAAAAGAAATCCTTCATTTTCACTGATCTCTAATTGAAATTTAGCATTCCTTCAACTATAAATGAGCGGCAGGCAACAAACCACAGTAGTTTCTTTGACTTTTTCATCTGTAGAAGGCAGAGATACTTTAATATCACATAAAGTTTAGAGTAACCATCTCAAAACACATTCCATGTTCACACTGCTTTGAAATTACACAAATTGTAAGCCCTCTGGCCAGATCTTATTTAATTACTAAATAAGCTCTTAAATTGCTGTATCACCCATTTAAGTAATTTTTACATTTGTATTTAAAAGTCACTAGTTTCCTGGACACCTAGGTAGCTCATGTCCTGGTCCTCAGGCCAAGTGTCCTGGCCTTCAGCTCAGGTCATGATCCCAGGGTCCCAGGATTGAGTCTGCATCAGGCTCCCTGCTCAGCAGGGAGTCTGCTTCTCCCTCTCCCTCCTACCTCTCGTGCTTTCTCACTCTCTCTCTCAAATAAATAAATAATATCTTTAAAAAAGTCACTAGTTTCCTTTGAAATTCTGTGCTTTATTTTATACATTTAAAAAAATTAAATATGTATTTCAAATTTTACATTTCTTGTTTTCCCACCGAAATATCAAATCTGCATTACGGTGTCCTATTCTCTTTTGATATATGGCATGTCTATTAAATCTACCAGAACACTTTAATTTTTTTATTTCATGAATTTCTACTTACCTGGTTTTTAAATCTTTTTCTGTACTGGTCTTAGTCTATGAGTGTTAATTTATCTCTTTGGATGCTCTAAACTTAGTGTTAGCCCCTTTCTGACTGCTCTATTATCTCCAGTTCCTCATGTTGACAGATTCTCCCATGTGGTTTGAAAATTCTGTCTGGGAGCTCATCCTCTTTGGCTCTTCATCTGAAAGAAATTGTCCTGGAGACTCAACATTTAACTTTAATGTCAGTTTCACATTCACTTCTGTCAGGGCCCTGCAGGGGGCACTGTTCTGAAGTCAGCATTCACGGGTATTTCTTAGGTTGGGCTTATACAAGGCCTGAACAGTGTGTGGATTGGGTTCTAAGGTAATGCATGATTGGGTTCTAAGGTAATGCATTCCAGAATGAGCACCCTGCTTTAAGGTTCTTATCTTGCTGTTTTTCAACTCCCATTTGTATGCCCAGAGCCCATTTCCAAACACTTCTCCCTTACACCCCACAATTGGCCACAACTCCTTCCCTGTAGAAATTTAAAATGCCAGCTCATAGGCATTTATCTGCCCATTGCCTCCAAGGGGGGCTCCAGCATTTCAACTCCCGTTCATCACTCTGGTTACAAGTTTCTTCTGTTCTGGCACTATGAAAATGCTCTTTGTTTTTCTGGGCTTGCTGTTGTTGTTGTTGTTTATGCCTAGTATGTGTTTTAATGTTTTTGACTGTGTTTTATCCAGCGTTTGTATGTAATTGGGGGCTTAGGGGCAGAGCTCTGCTATGTTCCTCTGTCTTGGCGGGTCTTTACAGAGTGATATTTTTAAAGCAAAAGTGGAATCTTGTCATTCCTCTGCTTACATCCTTTAAGCTGCTTGAATGTTAGATTCCTGAGGGCAGGAAGCTGGTCTGCCTTGTTTGCTACTGTTTTTCTACAAATCTAGAAGAGCACACAATAAGGACCTAATAAGGGTTAAATGACTAACTACATTATTCCCCACACTTTTAGATCAAAGATCAACACAGTGAACATAGTTTAGTGCTCAGCATGGCCTAACAGTGGACATAATCTAGCCCTTGCATGATTTGCCCAGTGCTACCTCTAGGCCAGCTTTTTTTGTCAATTTGTATTTATGTTTCTCGGTCTCTTATCCTATTTACAAAATTTAGGCTTAATGTAAGCCTGAAAGAGCTTAAAATCAAAATATTATCCATAAATTTCAGTGATTTTTTCCCCTTTGTTTGAATGGCAATAACATGACATGAGCAATATATATTACAGTCATACATACTTGACTAGTTATATTCTCTAAATTCAAAACTGAATATGGACAAAGGGTAAATATACCGTGTGTGTGTGTGTGTGTGTGTGTGTGTGTGTGTGTATGTGTACATACAGCTTATTTATTTGGTATATTTCTGGGTCACTGTGCAAAATTTTTTGTTCCTCATATGAGTGATGAGTAAATATTTATATATTTACATATTTAAAGAAGGGGTTGGATATCTAACTAGCAAAATAAAATATAACAAAAGAGAAAAAAATTTTAAGTTGTTTTATGTCTGACTGCTGTTCAGTATGTTCATGGAAATGTATACTTCCGAACATTCTGATCACAGCCTTTTTTGGTAAAATGTGTCCCAACTTGTGCTGAATTGAGATATTCATTTTCAAGGCTAGAAACAATGCAGAGGGGAAGAAATTTGCTATTCCGGAAGCACCATATTATAACATGGTTAAAAACTAGTAGTTGGTCCTATTGAGGTCATTTTGTTGTTTGGTGACAATCTTTGAAACAAACTTGCCTTCACTAGGATCTTTTTTTTTTTTTTTAAAGATTCTATTTATTTATTTGACAGAGAGAAAGAGATCACAAGTAGGCAGAGAGGCAGGCAAAGGAAGAGAGGGAAGCAGGCTCCCTGCTGAGCAGAGAGCCTGATGCCAGGCTCAATCCCCGGACCCTGAGACCATGACCTGAGCCGAAGGCAGAGGCTTAAACCACTGAGCCACCCAAGCGCCCCACCTTAACTAGGATCTTAAAATCACAAATAGATTGCCTGAAATGGACCAGACCTCTGCAAGTTGCTTACAGCTCTTCCTCCCTTCCTTTCTTTCCTCATCCCCTCCCCCCTTTTTTCTACCAATCCAGGTAGGAAAAATGTAGACAACTAGCAGACATCAAATAGCAAAATGGGCAGGCAATCAGCAGACCGAATCATCTAGATGTATCCAAGCGCTTTCCCATAACGTAAGCTTAACATAATTTGAGCAATAAATTCTATAAATGTCTCTGTTTCCTTGTATTCAAAGTAAATATAAATTTCAAAATGTGTAATGGGTCAAATTTTACATATTGAGATGTACATAAGAAAATGAAACTTTGTTTTCTGCAACAAATAGTGGTAGACAAAAACTTGCCAATTACAGGCAGCAATTCCTCTGAGCTAAACATCTACTGAATAAATATTCAATCAGTTCAAATGCAAATTAATGACCCAAGGTACTTCTTTCCTCTGAAGCCATTCCCCTTTCTCTCTCCTACCACTGCCTACTCTAATCTTACCCTGCTGTGAGAGGATTACAGACTGTTTGGATCCACTTCTCATTGATCTTTAAACATTTCAGTCAAATCAGCCTTTCAGATTGTTGGATTAGGTTGGGTTGGGTTAGGTTAGATGCTCTAAAAAATCTTTCAAGTGATCGTATTATGCCACCTGGTGGAAATTTAGTATTTTTCAGGCAGAAGCAAATAGAATTTCTCTGATCCATATACTCCTGGTTCTCTATATTAGACTTAGTCACAAGGAGATTCTGATAAATTATGCAAAAACAAAGCCAGCTGAGGCAGTCTCCATTCTGTCTCCCAACCCTATCAGTTCACTATTTTCCCAAAGGAAATCTTCACATTTGCCCTCTAATCCTCCTAAATTTAAAAAATAAATAAATAAATGCAAACAAAACATAAAGGCTAAGCTTACATTCCACTTTATGAAGAGGTAGCCAATGAATGACTTACTTACCCTTAAGTTTGTCTTTTTCCCAGATAGGTTTGTGTTTTCACTAAAAAGATAGTTCTACAAAGTTATTTACAAATAGCATTGTCTTCTGTTGTGATATGCAGAGTGCTTAACCCTGCCATCTGAAATTACCATGTGGGGGTAGAGCTGTGTAATGTTTTTATCTGTTTTTAGAAGATACTAATTTTGTAGACTCATATTGATGGGAAGTTAATTTCTTTACTTCACATTATTTCTGAATTTATCGATAAAGAATGTACACCATATTAGCAATCAAGAATGACATCATGATACTATATGCTTTATTAATTGTATTTTCTACACAAAGCCATTCAGTGAAGAATTCCTGGGGTGGCTTTTTTTTTAATACTATGTTTTGTTGTTTCTTTTCCTCATTTCAGATTAGAATCCCCCACACGGAGTCTAAGCATGGATGCCCCAAAGGGTGTTCATATTAAAGCTCATGCTGGGAAAATTGAGGCTCTTTCTCAAATGGACATCATTTTTCAAAGTAGTGATGGAATGGTGAGTTTGGTTTATGGAGCTCCTGTTGTATGTCCTGATGACTTTCAGAGCAGACAGAGACTGTCAATTCTTCCATTACCTACTGATCCAACTTCTCTCAATGTGGTGGGGTCACTGGGAGTTACCTGTAAATGATGACCATGATCAGTTGTTACCTTGAGCGCTATGCTTGCTCACATCAAATTATGTTTAAACAAAAATTAAATATGAAAAATAAGAGCTTTAAAAGCCCTCCACAATAAGGGTAAAATCTGGAACTTCAGGTCCAGAAATAAAACATCACTGGTACAAGCCAAAGCCATAATGAGGCAGGAGAGCACTCTCTCCTCGACATTGATTGCGCTAGTACTAGATCAATTCATGAATTACCTGTCTGAGTTCAGGAAAGTTAACAGGCCTCTCCAGACCTGGACCTATCTTCTCATTTGTCAAGTAGGGAAAATAAGATTTGCTTAGCTTTGTCACAAGGCTGTGAGAAAGCAATGTGGTAACATAGGGGGCAACATCTTGAAATTATTATATTAATTGGTATTAAGAGGAAAGTGTGGTTGAGGCAGCAAATGGAGGCCATGAGAGGCAGCTCATGAGTGTGGACAGGAGCTTTCCATCGGTCGGCTGCTAATGAAATGTAAAAGACCATTGAAGCCCCTTCAAGTTGTAATTTAAGAAGTTATGATGCCAAGAGCAGATAAATGCAAAAATGGAAGTCAAGCATTTTGGAATCTCATTACTAAATTATAATGTCACTGCATACTTAGAATATAATACCTTAAAAAAAACTAATTTTAATTTTGAAATAGTCTCACTTACTTCCACAAATAAGGTGCCATTTTTATGGTAGCACATGGCCTGACTCGTAAGTTGATGTCCCTTATTACTGAGAGCTAGTTCAAAGTGAGGGGATATATTCCCATAAAGATAAATGAAGGTGAGCAAGGAAGGGGTCTGTGGACTGCCAGTGACTAGAGTTTGCTGGAAGAGCAAGAAAAAAAAATAACAACTAGAAAACATTTTTATTGATTAATCATAAGAAAGTAGAGCAGAGAAGCCAACAAGGAAAAGCTAAAAGCACATTAGTGAAAACCAGGTAGCCTCACAACCCAAAGCACTAGACAATAGCATAAGTAGGTTCTGTGTTTTAAAAAAAAAAAAAAAGTACAATACACATTTCATTTCTTTTACTCTGACAGCATCCCAGACCACAAGGTAAAGCTTTGCTTCTAATACTGTTCCACCCACTGCTGCCCATGGCAGTGGTCAGCCTCCCAAGAGGGCATACAGACTGCAAGCATCGGATTATGAAAAGAGTGGAATTCATAATTGAGAGTATGGAAAATAAAGGAAGTGTCAAACCTTGTTTGCAAGAAAAAACATTATGCCCACCCATGACATGCTTTAATTCCTTCTAATAAGTAAACACCCCTACAGGGTAAGATTGGGCTACTCAGTGGGACAGTTCTTTGTGCCCCAAAAGATTTCCCAACCTCAATTCATGGCCTTCTGTTTACATTTCAGTGTAACTAAACTGTCATGGGAACAAAAAACCCAAAAGCTTTCATTTAATTTTAGTTGGCTTTGGTCTGTGTGTCTAATATGTCTTTTCATATCTAAGAGAAGGCAGCTGAGTTTTGAATATTTTAGAAGTTAGGGAAATGGTTGGTGGCTAATAGGATAAAATTAATGGCCTCTCATAGAAAACAAAATCATCAGAAATTCCAACATTCACAGGTAAAAATTATTTAGATGAATTTATTTCCGTGACTTGTATTTTATCCCTAATGGGAGTAGAGAAAGTGATTTAGCATAAAGTCAAAATAGGTCACAAGATAAATGTGAATTAACAAAACATTTTTTTCAGATAATTCTGAAAGGTATTTTTAGTACAGCATCATAAATCTTCCTAGCTCAACTAGCACAATGGGTTTAAAAAAAAAAAAAAAAAGACTTCTCTTCAGTTTGGAGAAGCCCCTGCCTGAATGGAAAATAGATAGAGGCTTTACAAGAACCTGATAATGTCTTAAGTCAGGTGTCTATTTCATTTTCTATGCAGAGAAGAAACTAATCTGGAGTACTTTGAGACAGGAGTCTCACACTATCATGTTCATTCTTCTTTACCATTTCGTCTCTCGTTTTCTCCCAAACAGCTTGTGCTGGATGCTGAAACTGTGTGTTTACCCAAGTTGGTCCAGGGGACTCCGGGTGCTGCTGGCAACTCACAAAGACTCTATGAAATCTGTGTGTGTCCAGATGGGAAGCTTTACCTGTCCGTGGCTGGCGCGGGTACCACGTGCCATGAAAATAGTCACATCTGTCTCTAAATCCCCTGCATCTTCCACAGAGCACCTGCCTCATTTCAGGGAGCTTTACAGACGCTGACCTCAAGCCTTCACACCAAGCAACTTGACATCCTGGTGGATGATGGATGGGGAGTAGGAGGGCACACTTCCAAAAGGAACTCAGAAAAATGTACCAGTGATGGTGTTCTGATGAAAATACATGGTCTCATAATGGTATGCACATATTAGACACAAAAGTCTGGCAATAGCAAAAAAAAAAAGTATTCCACTAGGTTTATTTTCATCAGTGCCATTGTGACTTTTTTTTTTCTTGTGGATAATCAATCTACAATGAAATATTGAATTGTTCTGTGGAATTAATTTATACTGTTCAGCTGTGAATATCTAACTCCCCATAAAAGTAGCATTGGTCAATATTAAAATGTCCCCAAAGTTCTACATGCTGTTCCCACTATATCACCCAAACCCACGGGTTCTCTCATTTTAAAGCAGTGTGTCAGGTTTCACAAGAAATCGTCAGGTTTTGAGGGGATTTCGGTTGATCTGATTTTCAGTATATAACAGAGGAATAAATTATATAAAATTAATCATGTTTTCTTTATATATATTCATAAGTAATAAAAAAATCAACCTACATTTTTCACAAACTTCCGTTTGTCTTCCTTCCTTTAATCCCCAGGATAGTGCTTTGAGGTAACATTTTCCCCCGAGTTACTTGGTTATTAAAAAAAGGTTCAGCGAGGACAAGTCAGAAGGTCAAGCTAGTGGATTTAAACTGAAATGTGACCCTACATGTGAACAGCTGTTTCCATTTAGAAAATCTCTGGTATGTTGTCTCATTCCATCCAAACACCAAGCTATGTGAGAACTGTGTAGATAGGGTGATATTCTTTCACAAGTGAAGAAACCAAAGTCCACTAGGATCAAACTGCTAGTAGGTGGTGGGACTCCTAACTGCCCGGCCTGTGTGTTTACCTCTTACACAATAGTAATCAGACTCTCTTCATCTTACACAATAGGAATCAGACTCTATTCATTTTTGAAAGTAGCTTTAACACCAATTGGTTGTATGTGTTGCTGTACAAATAGGACACAGTGAACCTACGAAAACAGGCTAACCTTGTGTAAGGCACTCACTCACTTTGTAAAATGCCAGTCATCACAAAGACTGGTGGGTTTGGTTTGGTTTGGTTTTGTGTTTTACCAGTTGTTACAGTTAGGATCTCCAAGTAGCACAAGATGTGGTAGGACCAACCGTATTGCAACTTTCTATTTATATATAGGATTTAGAACTGTAAACGCGAGTTCAGATTCATTTTCTACAATCTCAGAACTGAGAGAAAGTAGAAAAGTGAACTCTTGATTTCTCACACTGTTTTGACAAGGTCATTTAACAGCATAGCCCGCTTAGAACAAATCCTGGATTTTCAAACTGCTATGTGCATAAGCACTTGAAATTACAAAACAAAAATTAGGTGTGTCTCAAGTGGTTAAGAGCAAACTTGACTCTAAATATAATGCACCCAAAGGTTCACAGGGGTGGGAGTTTTTAGGTTATAAATTGGAATTCACCTTTTCCATTTAGTTAAGTCCTGATTTCTTAAGTTAATGTCTGCTTTCCTGCTTTAGCATTCCTAATGTCCTAGGAAGTAGTGCTGCCTTTTGTTTGGTCATATTTACTCTCTTGCTCCATGTTTTTACAAAACCAATGTCTTCAAGCTTGGTTGACACAAGGTCAAGAAAAAGAATCAAGGAGAAATTATAGAGGATTGAACCCTTTCGATAAAAGATGTTATTTGGAATCATCATGAAACAAGTTGTTGCAGATAGCTGCAATCTCCAGAGTGATAAGGATTTTATCTTTGGTTAGAATCAAAACTTTTAGATAGGCTGTATTATAAAATGTAATACATAAACCTATCTTTTAAAACAGATTATACAATTTAATTTAAATTTTCATTAAAAGTTCAAGGTCATGACTATGAACATACCTAATGAGATATGTACACCAATAGTCCTATAACAAAGTGGTTGGAGACCATTGAGTGTTGATATTTGAGTGACCTCAAAAAATAGCCCTTATTTCTTTTTCGATTTCTAAACCAGGTGAGTAAGTACAAGTCAGAAAGATGAAGATCAACATGTCAGATTAAATAGTAATAGTAAATAGTAAAAAAGTTTGATTTGCAGCAAAATGGTCTCCCCTAAGACCCAAATGTCACAGGGCCCTCTCCCATCCCAGGGAGAACTGTGAGACCCTGACTTCCCACAGCTCGTCCTGTGGAAGAGGGTGGACAGATGCCCCTGTTCCAAAGGCAGCCAAATTCAAAGTAAAAGGAAGGGGAGAGCTACACATGTTCGGGTCCTTACCCCCACCAGTCCAGCCACCAGGTCAATCTCCACTGCTCCGGGGACCAATGAAGGAGAGCAGAAGCTGTTCTGAAAGAGCCCCTCACGCTAAGGCTGTTAGGTAGTGTCTATCTAGTTTTTTGTCCCTTCCTTCCCTGATTTAAAACATCAATTCCTACTCCGCCTTAGCAGTTTGCCCTCTTTTAAATTCCATTTCAGATTCGCTGTTGTTTCAAAGCCAAATAAGCTTTTGTAACGGGTGTAAACTTGCAGGCGGAACAAGAAGTTCTAAGGCACCCCTAGGTCGAAATCCATTAACTGAAGAGACAGCGCAGCTTCACTTTCCGGATGGCGCGTGCAACTTCCGGTCCCCCACACCTGAGAGAACGCCTGCACGCGGTGCTCAGGGGGCTGTTTTTGAATGAATGAATAGCACTACTTTAAGCCGAATTTGTTCAGACAAGGGAATGGAAAAAGTCTCTGGGGGCCAAAGCACAAGGACATCCCAGGGGCAGTCCGCAGCTCCAGCCCCGGCCAAGCGGGTGCGGCCCGTGGCAGCCGCCCGCCCTCTGGATCACAGGGACTGGAATTCAGGTGAGGCTCTTTGTCAGGTCTACGTATTCAAGTTAGGGTAAGTATTCATAGGTTTCACGGCAGAAATATTCATGTGTTTAAGAGTGCTACCAACCCGGATGGGAATGTTTGTATTAACTTTCTAAAACCAAATTCTGAGATACATTTGGATCCAAGGGTTGTATAGAAGGGACTGAATCTTTTTTTTTTTAAGTATATGAAAAACAAACAAAACACAGAACTCCAACTAGATCAACTAGCACAATGGCCAGACAAGGTTTTCTGTGTACATTTTAAGATCAAAAAGCTAAATATGTTCCAAGTACTGAATCTGAGTTTCTTTTTTTTTTTTTTTTTAAAGATTTTATTTATTCATTTAACAGAGAGAGAACACAAGCAGGCAGAGAGGCAGGCAGAGGCAGAGAGAGGAGCAGGCTCCCTGCGGAGCAAGGAGCCCAATGTGGGACTCGATCTCAAGATGCTGGGATCATGACCTGAGCCAAAGGCAGTTGCTTAACCAACTGAGCCACCCAGGCGTCCCTGAATCTGAGTTTCAAAGTAGCAAGTACTTCTTAAGATCCCAGAAAGTTGAAGACCCAGAATATGGTTAAGTCCCAGAAGAGAAAACACTTCCTCCTGGTTTTGAAGACCTGTCCCTCAAGTATAAAGATGAACATTTTCTATCTGTTAGGGCTCAAGCATAAGTTAACCCCAGGCATACACCTCCTCCTTAGATGAGGTTAAGTATCAATTCAGCCTCTACCTATGGAAGAACCATAATACTTAATGTATCTACATCTAAACATATGTATGTGTGTGCATATATATATATATACACACACACACCCCATACCATATATTCTAATTCTAATCTTGTTTCCTAAAAAGGGAAAATAAAACTCTTAACTAAACCAGCACCTAATAAACCCAACATATATCCCGTACTTTATACTCAATCATAAAGAATGTACTAAAATTCCAGTATAAAATATAATAAAAAATTCTCCCCTAGATATTGCCAATAAATTCACATATGTGCATACATCAAAACGTTATATAGGAAGATGCTAAGTTTGATTTTCAGGAAATACCAGTTACAATAATTTGATATGTACATTTGCTTTATTAAAAGTATGGCACTTAATATAATAGCAGGAATAATTACATAGCTTCACATCCAGAAGCAATACAATAATCGAGGCACAAACATTCCTTATTACCATAAAAGTAAAAAAGTTTTAATATGTTCCATAAGCCCTTAATTGCATAAAATATTATATTTAGCATCATTTACAGCCAGCACACTTATATAAACTATCATTACCTTTTGTTTACATTCTGCAAAAAAATATGCTGAAGTAAATACAGTATAATAGGACACTCAAACAGGATGAAAATCAAATGTCAGTTCTGAATCATTCACTGGGAAAATGCAAGCTGACAATTCCTCTTTTATAAACTACTGGATATTGTCACAATGATTTTACACTTTTTTTTTCATGTTTTCAAAGTAAAATCCAAAAAAACTCCACTGTCATGTTGAAAGAAGAGATTTTTTTTTTAACTGCAGCACCTTTAGACAACGAAAGATTGCATCCTGTTCCATCACGCTATATAAATTATGATATTTGTGGAAAATATGTACAAACAGAAAGCAAATGTCCTAACCGCTGATAAATGTTGTTTTGGGAAGCAGTTCTTGGACGCAATATTAACATCTGCTGATAAGAACTGCCACCATTTTGAGTTTTCCATGTTACCTTCATGAAATAGAAAGCCTGTAAACATAAGGTGTAAAAAACCATTTAAAATAAAGATGTAAAGTGCACTCAATGCACCCTAAGAAGAACTATCTGCATACTCTTAATCAAGTAATATTCAGGATTAAAATACTGTACCATTTTTTAAATGTACTGAGTATTTAAGATGTAAAATTGCAACAAATACATAATCAGATCCAGCTGATAATAATGCATCCAAAAGAGGATTAAAGAAGTGATCAACGCCAAAGACTTAATTCCCCTCATTTGTTTAAACCAATGATATGTCCAGTGTTTCATTAGCTCCTTCAAAAATATCATGTTGATATCATGTTAGAGACAGAAATGTAACCCCATCCTGATCACAGACATACAGAGACTCTTATCTAACAAACCACTAAGCTTTGGTTATATAAAGTGCAGTTCGATAATGTGCCATCCTAACCATTCAAATACATCTAGCAATTCTGCAGCTCACCATCTTCAAAATCATTCTCTTTCAGATTCAGTCAAGGTCCTCCATTGATTTTCACGTTCACAACCACCCCAAAGTTCTTCCCAGCGGTCTGCAATGTGCTTTTTACAATTCTTAAAGAACTGGCAACGAAGCGTAAGGAAGTACAGCAATTCACATTTGTGCTATGACGGTCAAGTCAAGCTCTAGCTCTCTCTTTTTTTTAAATACCTTCACACTTTTTGTTGTATAAAATTTTCAAGTTTTATGATGATACAGGCAGTACATTCCATCACCCTCATAGCAACCTCAGAAGTGAACCGGTCATTCGGGATCTGTGGGAAAGGAAGCAAATCAGGGTACCTTGTTTTTAAACTGTCCACACCATAAGCCTCCAATGTGTGGACATCATTGGTCAGTCCTTCAAGTTGCTGACTGTACTCCTCTATTTTTTGTGCAAGTGCGGTGGGCTTGACATCCTTATCGGACTTCCCTCTCACGGCATAGTCAGCGGCGATCAGAGCTAATTTGGTAGAGAGGTGACACTTAAAGCACACCCACTCGTTGGCATTTTTATGAAGGTCATTCCTGGCAGCTGAAAAATTGGCTCTGGCTTGTCTTAACCATCTCCGTGCCTCAACCGGATTACCAACTGACTTGAAAGTAGGGGGAACAAAGAACCTCTGAGAGTAAGTCTGGCCAGCTGAAGGTGTGCTTTTTTCTTTATTTTGTTGTTGCCTCTCAGATTTATGGCTCGTTGCTTCTTGATTCCATGAAGTATAAAATCTCTGAAATGAGTACTTGTCTGACTGAAATCGGGAAGCTGAGGTTGAAAATGTCCGCCTTGAGGCTCTGTCTGCATTTTGATCTAGAAAAGCCTGTTTCTCTAGTCTGCTGATTTCGTTCTGCAAATGTTTAAACACTTCATTAGCCATGTCGTGATTCTCTGGATTTTTGTCAGGGTGCCATTTCAAATATAATCGCCTAATAATCTTTTTTCTTTCAGATTCTGGAAGCTTCCAAGCTTGCTCCACCACTGATGTCACTTCTTTTAAGATTTCTGGTAAAGAATTCACCTTGAGCTTTTTGGGGGAATGATGCTTTGAAGAGGAAGTCTTGTGGCTTTCTCTACCAGAGAAAAGAGGAGGGATGCTTCGTAGACCAGGGGCTAGGAACTCGGTAGGGCTGGTGGGTGTAGAAGGGGCACTGTCTCTGCTCTGAGAGCTTTCCTCAGGCCTTGAAAACTTATACAGATCAAGAGAGCTAACTATTTTATATTCACTATAGCCAATATCGATCTGATATATCTTTCCCAGAAAACTAGAATTATCAGCATCTTCCCTTTCAACTTCTTGTACGATAATTGCGTATGTGTACGTTGGCTGGTACGACCCATAGATATCACCACCTTCGGCATCGACAAGGTACCCAACATACTCTCCCGGGTAAAAAACATTCATTGGATCCATAAGCAGAGTATAATGGATTTCGGCAGGTATTGGGGTGCCGGGCATTGGAAGTTCAAGTTTTGATGGTTCTGAAGAGTCATATTTTACTCCTAAACTGTCAAGTTTCTCACTGATCCTGTAAATATCATTGCACCCTAGCATTGCAATTAAATAGGAGGTGTCAGAAATCAAATTGTCCGTTGCCGACTTCAGCGTCATTGCCAATGCTAACAAGAAATTGATGTCCTTACTGTCTGAGTGCTGTATGTATAGGAGAATGACTGCATTACCAAATCTCTTCAGAAAAGCAAAAGTTTCACTTCTACTGTGGGGAATGGGATTAAAACCTTTAACTCTTAATGTTGTTTGAAGCTTTTCAAAACAGGACACTTTCAATCCTTCTCTTAGGGCTTTGCAAAGTCTTATGGCTTTTTCTTCATTGGCCAGGAAAGCATTGTCGTTTTCATGCTTCATAATTCTAATCAGTCCCGTGATGAACTGCTCAGAAGACAAGAGTAACTGCAATCTACCCTGAAGAGAACACAACGCTCCAAACTGACAGACTTTGGGAGTCTCTTCATCTAACTGTTCTTCAAGTATACTGCTAAGTAAACGGGGTCTCAGTTTTTGAGGAAAGAGCATTATCAGTTTAGTATGAAAGCCATGATCCTTCCCTAAGTAGCACTGGCTAAGGTCAACCAACATCTGCACCCCAATATTCCCCTGGATTCTACTTTTGTAATGTGGAGCATCATCAAACACTAAGATGCTGGACTTCACCAGTCTGCCATCCTGGCTTGGAAGGTAAAGTGCAAGGTCTCGTACATTCTCCAGATCACCCCTCACCTTGACGGAATCATTCTGCAGACTCTTGAACAAGCCAGAAACTACTCTCTTAACTGTGCGCATTTCATTGGGATCTAGCTGTTTTCCTTCAGAATTTTTGAATATGCGGCTCAACACTTCAACATATTGCTTCGTAGAAATAATATCTTCGGTACCTAGATGTTTAAACAACTGGTGAAATGTGCCCAGTTCTAAAGGTAGCTTGTACAAGTAAGGTTTAAAATCAGACTCATATTCTAGATTTATCACTACCTCCTCGGGCTTCAGGAGTTTCCAACCATCTTCTACCATCACAAAAGCAACCCCCCGCAGTTGAAACCGAAACTCCCTTTTTTCTGCACTGAGAAATTCATATATGCTCCTTAAGACCTTTGCTCTCGTTTTCACCATCTCTTCATCCAACGTAGTTATGTTGCATATGTTTCTGCAGTTATTAATGACCTTATCAAGAGGAGGATCCAGGTTCACATTAAGCATACTTAAAACTTGTTCGAGCTGTTCTTGTGGACCAAGCTCACTACCTTCTTGTTCTCTGATACTCAAGGGTGTGGCTTTCTCTGGAAGAATAGGGCAGGATGTCCAAAGGAGCTGGAGCACATCACACTGCTTGAATTTGGGGTTTACCTGTGCTCCATTGAACTTTATGAGAGGAAGTGTTCCATTGACCTCTTGGTATTGAGGATGAAACCTAATGAATTCGGCAGGGGCCCGCTCAGGACACAAAAATGGTATTAAAGAAAGTTCTTTCAGAAAATTTCCAGATAACAAATCCATTCGTTCTTGGAATATATGATGGAGAAGGATATCAACAGTACTTTGCAACGTTTCCTTAGACCAGTTTTCCGTATTAGCTCTTACACTGATTTCCTTAGCAAACTGCAGCAACTGCTGCTGGGAAAGTATGTACTTCAGTCCGATGTTTCGTAAGAATTCCACCCATGAGGTCATAAACGTGCCTTGATTTTTGGGCTTTATAAGTTGTTCCAACTTTTTAAAGAAGTCCTTAGGAATAAACAATTTTTCAGGAAGCATAACCTCAAAAACTCTCACCGTTCTATCATAGAAATGTTTTGCTTGCTTTAGTCGACTGTTAGCATCATGGATTATCAGTAAACTTTCCAGTTTTTCAAAAAGTTGTTCCTTGATTTCTGACAGTTCCTCAATACTGGATAATCTATTCTTAAGATAGATCAAGTGCTCTAACTTTGCATCATATGACAGATTTTCAATTTTTGGTAAAAGGTGTTTCAAGTATACCTCAAGATCATCGACAGGTACACAGCCAAGAACCTCATATAGTTCTTTCAGGTGTATTTTTTCTTCAAGAAATGCAGACGATGATGATTGTGTCCATTTTTCCACTTCAGTTGAAGGAATACTTTTTGTGAGTACATAGCATGTTCCAAATTTTGCAATGCTCATGTAGCGACCACTGATGGATTTGTAGCATGGAAGTGACTTCAAAATTTTTATGTCATCTTGGGACATCAGGTGACTCAAGTTGCAGTTGAAATACATCAAAAGTGCTTCAAAGTCATTTTCTACTAATTTTTCAGTTCTAAATGTTGAAGTCTGAACCATATAATGTACAGCCTTTAAAATGCTTGTGGGGCTCTCTATGTTTGCTGTGTGACGTGACAACAGAGGAACAAATGCACTGTCCTTGGAGCAGATTTTGTTCAAAGCAAGTTGAATACAGCCAGCTTTCATAAGCGCATGAAAAACTTTATCACTTGGGGCATTTGGAAAAACTGCAATGTGCATAAGACTCAAAGGAAGCAGAACATCACCTTCAGGAACGACAAGCTGGTTGGCTGAAACAGTAAACTTCGTTCCAGGAAGCAGGGCCCAGTCTTTTAGGGTATCAACAACAATGTCAAATGTTGGCTGTGTTTCTTCTTGATCTTCTTTCACATTTACAGACTCGCTGATGAAATGCCATGCATTCTTAAGCCAAGACTCACTTGCAAAATTGTCCTTCCACTTTGTACAGTTTTTGGTCTTATACTCACGAGGCAACACAGAGGATAACAAATCTGCAAAGCTGGAAATGTCGAACACTTTTGCCACCTTACAGTTCAATAAAATACTACTGTATTTCAAATACAACGTGTTCATGAATAAGTCTTTTCGGGATGGAATCAATTCATGGTATGTTGTCAGAAACTTGGATCGTTTGGCATCAAAAGTCTGCAAAACACTGTCCAGTGTAATGAGAAGGGGCAGTCCTTCCACTTCAATCTCATTTTCTTCTGCATCCTTAAAACAATAGTCCACTAAAAGTTTTAAACTATGAAAAAGCTTTAGGTTAGTCTGCTGGAGACGACAAGGCAGCTTCCCAATGTGGCAGTTTGTGTCAGGAGAAGCAAAGGTCATTAAAAAAGCCCTAACATCAGCAGGAGTGACGTAACTGACAGGAATATCTGCATCTATAAGACAGTGGTATAGATTAGCAGTTTCATCACAGTTATAAACCAAGTTGAAACCAATTTCTAAAAGTAGGTGTTTCAGTCTGTAGACATTCTCTGCTACAGTCTTACGGGTTGTGATGTTGTAATCTGCATTTTTAAGGTGTTGTAATTCATCCTGCAGTAAGTTGTCAAAAAATGGTCTGGTTTTATTTGAAGTAGACATATTAATCCAAGTAATTATAACTGCAGAGTGTAAATCCGAGCCGTCAATATTTGGAGCCCGCACAACAGGGAGAAGACGTTTCATGTCTTCATGAATGCAACTGTAAAGGGCTTTCACTAGACAATATAAATCTGGCTGTAGGTCAAGCCTGTTAACTGGGAAAAATGATAAAAACTTCTTTAAAGTATCCTTTACAACATGAATAGGCGTGTTCTGTAAAACTGATAACGTTGGGTCAGAACCAGGGAAATAGCGCTTCTTCAGCTGGATTAGTAATTCAACGTATGCAGGCGCTATTAATGCTGTCATTAAACTGTTATTCCAGTCGCTGCGAACACCAACTCCGTTGTCGTCCCGCCACAGATTTCTCCTGGCTGAATCTAGAGCAAAGTGGCCGTTCACATGAAATGGTAATCCCGTCTCTAAGGAGAGGGGCAAGAAGCAGAAGGCCCTGTGGGGTTTTTTATAGTTGTGAGTAATGCAGGCAGCTACTCCGCCACGTGGGAACAGAGTGATATCTTGGTTCTTGTGAGCCGATATAACACTCTTAGACACTTTTTCCATACTTGAGAAGCCCGACCTATTACAAATGAGCCAGGTAGTAAGATTTCCTTCAGAGTCTTCAGTATCCATAGTATAGGTTATCTGTTGAACTGGTATGTCTTTGAGCTGTCTCTTTTTAGTAACACTATCAATGACAGATGCATGAAATTGCTTCCTTTTCAATCTGTCCCCATCAGTGATCTTGCCCTTTACAGAATACAGCACGTTCAGAGCTCCAGTGCCTTTATCTATTTCACAAATAGAAATCTTTTCCATGTGGTTAAGAAACATTAAAAGTTCTGCCCCATCTGACCGCAGCTTGTCCAAAAGATTCTGGACCATTCTGTCTGATGACGGAACTGAAGAAATTTCTGAAACCTTTGCCATTTCTGCATTACGAAGAGGAAATCTAAACATTGTGCAATTATCCAATTTGAAGTGAGTTCCCAGATAAAGATCCAGAACATCCGAGAACTGTGTCCGAAAATCCGCATCCAAATCTCTGAACATGCGTCCGGGACTGACGGATGTGGCTCCTGGTGCATATCTAGCATGAGGATCAAAAATACACAGGATGTCATTGCCAGAAATAAAAGATGGGCAGTCTGTAATATGATACACAGAATTGAATCCTATCCCGTACTGTCCAGTTTTGCAAGGATTTCCTTCTTTGGTGCCTTTTCCAAGATTCTGAATTCCTCTGACATCATCTTCTGTAAAAGGCTGGTTGTTGTAGACACAAAGCGCTGGCCCTTGCAGTGGGGCCCACTTATCATCAAATATTCTATCGACCGGATGCTGTCTGGGGTCAAACACAAAGCAGATTTCTGTGGCCTTTGCATCATCAGCATTTTGAAGAAGTTCCTTCAACATTTCCTTTTCTGAAGGATAGGCATTAAGGATACTCTTAATTCTGCTGGTCAGTTTTTCTTTCTGCCCAAATTCCGTGCCAAGCGTGGTAAAACAGATGTTGGATGCATACCGCTCTAGGGCTTTATGTCGCTTTGGGACTGCTCCGAGCTTTACAGCGACCTCCCTGGGGATATCGGCATGACAGTATTTCACGGTGGTGTCCTTGACTTTTATCCAAGGACAATCATTATAGCATAAAGATTTAGCAGGGAGAAGCTTAAGATTAGTATCTGGCAGTAATATATTGCCATAATTTTTCTCACAAAATTCTTGTTTCTTTTCTCTAATGAGACTCCATATCCCTTCACTAATTATTCGCCGGCAAAGCTGAAAACTCTCTTCTGTTATTTGCTTTGTTCCTTTCTCTTGATCAATAGATTCCAAAACAAGGGCAAAATCCTCAACAGTAAATGACTGCCTCACACCCACACTTTCAAAAAGTTCACGGAAATTATTTTTGTACTTATTAGGCAGCTGATAAAGGTATGGTGCCGCTTCAAAATTCAAATGAAAAGAAACTTTCTCTGAGTCAACATACGCATTCTCAACCAGAATGAAGCTAAAGGGCTTTAACTTTTCAACAATTGATAATTTAATGATTTCATTTTGCATCATCGCGTCATGAAGGTATTTGTAGCAGGCATTGGTGATGTTCTCCTGGTACAGTGTAATTCCATCATCAACTGATTTTGCAACTTCTTTCAACTGGTTCACAACCAGATCAACTGTTGGCTTCCTCAGTAGCCCCAAAAACTCCTTAACGGCCAAAGACACTGAACCACAGCCTCTGAAGGAATGTGAATTTTCATTCAGAATTGGTTGCAAGAGACAAACTATATCCTGATGCTCAGCTGTGTAAAGGTCAGTTGCCGCAAACATGGTTTCAGGCTTAAAACTGTTACCTTTCCAGTCCAAAGAAAATCCTGCCGGCTTTGTGAGAAATGGAAGGAAGGGGATTGTTTGATATTTTACAGCAAAATCCTTTGCTCTAGGATCTCTTATTTTTAGTTTTTCATCAATGAGACTTAACAGGATACTACTTCTTAGACAAGCAGCAGCATGATCACTTTTATTGATTTCGGCCACGGACTGTGCCCGTTCCAGCATATCATCCCATAAAATGTCATCTTTTGCCATGCCTAACTGAACCAGTTTAATCAAAATAATAGGGTTAAGATAATCCTGAGTAGAACCATAAGGAAACCGTCCGTCTTTAGTATCAAATAACTTTGCAACCCGTCCTTCAGGGTGGATTAACCTTGATGGTAAAACCAAAGGATGCCCCTCCAAAGAGCAAGGAATACATGGAGTAACACGAAGAATTCCTGAGAATTCATCAATTTTTTCATTTAGAACAAAATTCATTAAAGGATCTCTGAGTTCTGCTTCAATTTCTTGAATATTTGGGAAAAACACTTCTGAAAAAAACTGCTTCTCTGAAAATGTATTTTCAAGCAGTATCTGTTTGCAGCCAGCTTCTTCAAATCCTGATTTTACTGAAGAAGGAAGTTCAACAGCACAAAGGTTTTTTGACCCAGTCTTCTTGAGGTATTTCAAAAATATCTTGAAGGCTGCTGGACCAACATCTTTTCTTTTAAGTATAGAGTCATCTAGAAATCTCACATTCTTCATGGAAACCCATGTGGATCCATCAGAGAAGACTCTGGTCAATTCTTTCCCTTTTCCATGAGCTATATCTTCATAAAATCCTTGGCAAATTACAGAAAAATCATCATGAACCAATTCGGGATCAGGCCACACTGAGTAGTAAGTATAATCCAGTAGCTCCCCATTAATGGCCAGGTCACGCAGGACACTGAGTGCCTCCAAGTAAGCTTTCACAATAACGTGCCTCATGAAGGTGGTGTTCCATCGTCCTTTTGTGTCCGTCTTCCAGATTTCTTTTCTATTTGAAGTAACAGCAAAACACCCATTGATGTGAACTGGCAATCCTGTTTTAATTCGTAAGGGTAAATAGCAAAATACTTCTCCAACATGTGGTTTCACAGCCCACTTCTGGTCCTGGATTTCAGAAAGCAAAACTCCCACAGCCCCACAAGGAACCAGCCCTAGCCTGCGTCCACTTTCATTCAGGGAAAATTTCAGAGCCTCGCCTGTATCCATGCAGGTACATATAAGCCACGTGGTACACTCTACTGTCTTTTGTGGCAGCTCATCTGATGGCTTTTTTGATTGGCCAGACTTAGCCATCTCAAAGAGAGCCGTCAGGTCATCATCCGGACCTCTGAAAAGTGGCGACTGTAAATCAGCAATCCTTCTGAACACGTGGTGAAATTCTTCAACTGTGATCTGAAGAATGCAAGATGACTTTGGCGCATCAGCGGGAGGCTTTTTATTACTGCCAATGCAAGTCTTCATGAGCCTAGCAGCTTCTTTTAAAACACTTAAGACAGGCTCACTCAATGCTTTCGAAGAGCAGGGGGTTTTTCTGATTATTACCGTATCTTGTGCCAAGCTGGGATTGGTTTCCTCAATTTTCAAGTATTTCAAATACATTGAGTTCACACTCTGAGTGAAAATGATAAGCCGGTGTCCACAGAGACTAAATTCATCCACAAGAGAGTAAATATCTGCTGTATTGTAGCAAGTACTACTAACTTCACTCACTTTCGCTTCCTGTTGAGTTCTGAAGGACAGTCGGAAAAGAGTTCCACCATAGCTGTAAGGTGCTTCAACAGTCAAAGGTAACTGACAGCCAAAAACATCTATAAATGGTTTGAACTGATTAGGAAATTTCCTCAGTCTTTTCTGTTGTTTACTCCAATTAATTTTGATCCCAGGATTCGATTTGTCTTTAATGTGTTTACTGATGTGGTTTATGTTTGGATCGAACATTATCATGAATTCTCGACTCATGATGATGGGAATGTCGGTGATATGGTACACGGAATTAAATCCAAGACCAAATTTTCCAACTTTGTCAACCTCTTCCCTCTTTAAAGATTCTCCTAGCCTAGTGATGTTCACAAAATCTGAATCTGAGAACTGAGAATTATTGAATGACCACAAAGCAGGTCCGTGGCAAGCCGCCATGCCTGGGTCCAGCAGATTCTCTCGAATGTCCATATTTCTTCGCATATCAATCATGAAACTGCATTCTGTTGCATTTGCATCATCAGCATTTTGAAGCAGTTCTTTAAAAATATCTGACACTGAAGGGTATTCTTCCAGAATATTTTTAATTCTTACAGTAAGTGGTTCCCTCTGCCCTGACTGCTCAAATCCCATGTTTTCAGGATTGATCAGTCTTGTGCTAAGGCATGGAACTTTCAGCCATTCTGCAGTTTTCATGGGTATGTCCTCATGCACCAGAATGATTGGTTCCACTGAATCCTCCAGTAAGTCATTGAGGTCATCAACTTTGATGTCACAGTAACAGCATTCATGAATTGGCTTCATGATTAGTTTAGAAGGATTTTTGCTATGATGTATAGGAACCGGCGTGTTGGGGCTCGCTGGAATCTGATTGCTATAAAGCCATCTGATGATATTCAACATAAGGTGAAGATTTTGTTTGCTTTCTTGATCACTGAGATCTTGGTCACTTTTGAGATACACTTTCTGAATGACCATGGAAATATGATCAGATGTCAACTCCTCTATTGAACCACAGACCTTAAACAGTTGGTGGAATTTTGCCATGGTTTT
Organism: Nasua narica; assembly: GCA_028533885.1. NCBI lineage: Eukaryota > Metazoa > Chordata > Mammalia > Carnivora > Procyonidae > Nasua > Nasua narica. The sequence goes on along the minus strand of CM052810.1, from coordinate 68,672,943 downwards.
AGGCACACTATGCAAATAAGGCTGAAGGTCAAGATCGTGAAATGGTTTTATCACAGCTTGGGCAAGGGGACAAAATTTTTTGCCAGTCCAAACCCATGGAAATTTTAAGGCTCTGAATGCATCCTTCCCTTCATTTAAATGATCGTGCATGAATCCATAAATTTCAAGCAAAATATGTTGAAATTGATAGTAGTCTTCATCACTAAAGGTTTTCGACGTATACCAATCGACAACAATTTTAAAGTGTTTTAAGACAGCACTGATGCTAGGTTTGGTGAAGATCCCTAAGGCTTTCTCCAAGTTAATATGGACACTCTCAACAAGGGGAAGTGACGAGCCAACCAGAATCGCATGGGCTCCATCACACATATCTGGTGGAGCACAAAGGTTACAGGTGTCTCCCTTCCAGACTAAAGAGCCTGGATAGTTTGGTGGCCTTTCCTTGCAAGCTGGAACCCATTTTATTTTTTTCAGGGTCATCTTTCCTTCAGACGACTGCAACAGCGTGTGATTCTTGTTTAAAACCAGTAAGAGTGTTTTGGCTTTCTTTAGAAGAACATCCTGATTTGGACAAGAACTGACCTGTAAGGCTTCAACTTTTTTTGCTACTTGCACAACATCATTCTCTTTGAGACTGGCTTCGTTTTTCAGACCAATCTGTCTTAAAGAGTGAAGAATATCTGGTGAGGTAAAAACTGAAGGTGGGAAGCAAGTTTCTTCTTCACTGTAAAAGAGATCCCTTAGTACTTCTATATCAGGATCAAAGAGTTCACCAGCTGACACCATCTGTTCCTGAGAAACCTGAATGAATTTCAATGGCATTAACCAATCAAGCACATTCGGATTCTCATTCTTAAGAGAGGACAGATTCTCAAGGGTCCATAACATAAGGTGTGTTACCTCATCGTGAGAATAAAATGCATTTTCGATATCTTTTAAAATGAGTTTTAAGCAATTAGTGGTCTTTAACTTCTCTATTTTCAGCATGTTTGCCAAGCGAATAGTAGCTTCATCGCTACTGTCTATTACTGAAATAGAGAGTCGGAGATCCGGTGGAAGTTTGGCAGTATGGTGCAAGACTTTACAGCCTTTCAGTTTTGTGTAAGAGGAAATTCCCTGATCAGATAAATGGTTAATTCTCTTGAATATTGGCAATTCCTGAATTATTCTTTTCTCTTTTTCACTGCTATCAGTTAAACTAGCTAAAAATTTCCTCAGGGCATCTTTGTGTGTGGGAAGTAGCGAAGCTATCTGATTACACAGTTTCTGCAATGGCATCTTCTCCATTATCTGCAGAACTGCACTCGGTAATGGTGAGTGAATATATTTTTTAACAAGAGGATGCTGTATGGAGGCATCTAATTTTTTAAGGACAATCCCTCCAAGTTTTTGTACAATGTCTGCTAAAAATTCAGGAAGCTGTGCTTCAGATTCATCATCTAAAATGACTAATGATGGAATTCTGAGTCTAATGAGTTCCACACACGTCTGACCTTCTTCTAGTGTAGTTCTGGGGATAAGTGGCATCTCATCAAATAAAGTCAAATCCTCTGAAAAATGTATATAGAGATTCTTCCAAACCATTTTAAGCCATGAAACAGACGGGTGATTTTTGTCTTCATCAAATGGATACCACTGAACAATCAACTCTCTGCCAGGCCAGAATGTATTCATTACTTCTTTGATAAGACGTGCAAATCGTTCTGGATTTAGAAGCTGCAGCTGAGTACATGGTCTTCCTGTAAATCATATACAGAAATGTTATAAATACAACTCCACCATAACTTATTTAGCTTTCTATTCTTGCAGATTAGATAGTACTACAAATTCATTTTTTGAAGGTTTAAGTACACTGTAAAGATGCAAACATTCAGCATACCTGGGCTAAAATAATTTTTACACAATGACAGAGAATCTACATATACACTTATATTTACAATGACTTATGGGAGAAATAATTCTCTTTGGAAAGTGCTTATTTTAAATAAATATTTAAAATGCATTTATGTGTATCTTAAAAATTATCCTATGCTGTTCTATAAGTGGAATCCATATGGAAAGTAATTTTTAATGGTTATCTGTCCACAAATAAAAGCACTAAAGAAAATGTGGCTAAAGCTTAACTAAGTAGCATTCTATTTAAGGGTAAGCGATATATAAGCAAACCCAATATGAATTTCCTTTCTTCGTGTTTCCAGATGGAAACGTGGCTGCACGGGATGAAGAGAAGGGCATGGGACTGGATTCCCTGTCTCAGATGACAGTCAGCGACTCAGACTTTCCTTCCACTCACTAAAACTAGATATGTAAGGTAGCTGTCACTTAATCTTTCTGGGACCTGAATTCTCTCTGGAAAAAGGATGGGGATAAAGTTCTGGTCCATTTACATGCCCAAGTAGGGACGATAGTCACAGCTTTTCCAATGAAACTTTTACCTAGCTACTTATTACTTATTTATTAAAGTGTGTTCTTCGGAGCCCTAGGATTTTGTAGAAATGCCTCAGGGACAAGGAATGAAAGCAGTTGGGCTCTACTGCGAAGGCAGGGCTTGTCCCCCACCAAGCAGCTCTATTTCTGGATGTTTTATAAGTGAGGAGACTAGTAAGATTTTGTCTAGGGAAAAAGATTTTTGCTAATTCTTAGCCACTGGTCTAGAAAATACTACTACTTCTAAGTGTATTTTGTGTTTCAGAGTACTTAAAATACCAATAGGAAAAGATTTTTCAAGAACACTACACACCTATAGATATTTGTTAGCCCATATAGACAAATAAAAAGCATCTCAAATTCAATCTTATGGAAAACTAACAATTTTCTTCCTATGTATACAATTTCTAGACTCTTAAAAGACTAATTTAAAAAAATTATACAAGAGGGCCTCAAACCCTTTGAAACTTTGGTATGTCACTATTTTTTAACCAAGAAAGGACACCCCTATTTCACAGTCTTACATGTCAGAAAGATGACTCGACATTCTACCAAGAAAACTATCTTTCATGCTACAATAAGACATTTTAAAATACTACCACAGAAATTTAAGCAAGGGCACATTTTTGTAATTTTTCGAAGATGTCGATACCCAAATTCTGAATATCTTTCAGTTTCTACGTGTGTGTGTGTTAGGGTATATCAAGTAGGAACATTTAAGAAACCATAAAATCTTGTAAGTAGTCTGACTAGTACCCAGTACTAGTACTTACTAGTACTAGACCTAGGAGTCCCATTAAAATATAATTTTTTTATAATTAAGTTTTAACAACAATGTTCTAAAAAAAATGCTTACTGAATTGAATTAGTAGAATATCCAAATCATAAGTAAGGCGAGGACATAATACCAAAGATGCAAAAAAGAGTTAGAAATTAAAATTCAGAACACTCTGAAAACAAAACGTTAAATGTGCTCCACACTGTGCTCTATGTTAATAGCTGCCACAAGACGTGCATTTGGTAGGTAACGCTGTCCAGTAGCCTCGTGTGAAACCGGCAGTTCGTAAAACTGCACCCACCTTCAGGAAAAAGAGCTAATATTAATGTATAAATAAAATGCCAAGAAAACACCCACCCCACATATAACATGCAACTAACGCACCAGTCATGCTCAACTGAAAACACATAAGGGAACGTAAAGGAGAGAGAAAATGAAGTTAAGACACAATTCTAAACACTTAGATGAGTTCAATCTGAAGTCCTGATTTCTATTTAGCTTTGCATTTAAGCCTTTAGCTTTTCACCCTAAAGTAGAAATGTTAACACAGAAAAGTCTTCATGTCTTAAGCCATCAAAATGATAAAGCACCTCCAACAGTATCAGCAAAATAATTTTTATAGCCTTTTAATAAATGACTGTGGTTTTGTTGCTCTAGCCTTGAAAATCATCAGCACTGTCAGAAAAGGTCAACTCGACAGTACTGGAAATGTTCCTGGAGACAGAAATGTTTTATCTAAACTATGATTAGACATGATTATTTCAGAACTAGCTCTTCTAAGAGTAGTTTTTGCTTTACTATCGATCTGTTCCAAATAATAAACATCAACACACTGAGTCACTATTTAAACACCACGCTATGTTTTTGTTTATATTTATTCACATGTTTAGGTTAAGTACTAACTTTGAGAAAGATTTTGACACAGATGAAAATGGGCTATTATAGACTGCTTCAACATTTACTTAGCCACGAAATCTGAGTCCTGAACACTTTCGTTGACGGGGGGCTCAGTACACTTGACCAGACTCCTTCGGAGTCACAGCTGCAGACTCTGGGCATCCGAGGCCGTGAGCACAGCAACAGCTCCTTCTGCTTTTCTTGTACAAAAAGGGGCAGTGGCAGCTTTGATGACTGATGAGTTCTAACTACACCACGGTGCAGAGTGCGCCAAATCTCTCTGTAAATACACATGTGACAGGATGGAAGTCCATTCAATGGTAAGCAACAGATGAAGAGAAACAGAAAGAAAGGTGGGAAAGGGAAGGAACCAAGGAAGGAAAGGAAAGCGCGTGTCTGCCTGTCAAGCACTTCATCTGCCACTGGGCAGGTCTAGCGGCAGCACCGCGAGAGCCGTGGGGGTCCAGCGGAAACGTCCACTCTAACGCGGAGCCTGCCAGTGGGGTTCAAAAATCCACTGCTGGCCAAATTTCTTCTCGGGAAGTCCACACTGGCATTCTGCCCCTTCCTAGTATTCCTAGTGTTCACCTAGAAAAGGAAATGCCACGAGACAAGGGGAGAGGTCACTGCCATTACCAGGAGCACCCCTATGGCATAGGATAACTACGCTGCTTACTCCTACCACCATTTTGTTTTTCTCTTTGATTATATCTTACAAATATAGGATATATCAGGGTTTAGAAATATAGAGTAAAAATAGCTGTGGATGACAAGCCACTTACAAGCTAGAAACCAAATTTAATATTAATAGGAATCATCAATATAACAATGACTTGGTTTCTCAATTAATTTGAGTATGGGAGGGGCACCTGAGTGGCTCAATGGGTTAAAGCCTCTGCCTTCGGCTCAGGTCATGATCTCAGGGTCCTGGGATCGAACCCCACATCAGGCTCTCTGCTCAGCAGGGAGCCTGCTTTCCCCTCTGTCTCTGCCTGCCTCTCTGCCTATTTGTGATCTCTCTCTCTCTGTCAAATAAATAAATAAAATAAAATAAAAATTTTAATTTGAGTATGGGTACAGCTTACTTCAAAGAATGGATCAACTTCAAAAATAACATTTACCATAAAAACAATGTCCATTAAGCAAATACTGCGTCCTCTTATTTTCTAAGGGAAACATGAAATGGGGAAAAATAATACCAGCTGAGTCAAAATATTTTTATTTAAAAAAAAAAAGTCAATAAAATAACACACTAAGCACTGTAAGAACAATTAGGCGATTGTTCCGAATGAAAGCTGTTAGCCACTTTATTTTCCTCAGTGTGCCAAGTAGAGGGATGCTCTCCCATTCGAGCCACCACAGTAAGCCAGACGCCACTGTGGGTACCAGAAAGCCTCCTCCCTTCACAGTCATGGGTCCCAGAACTCGGTCCCCTTTACACTTTCTAATCTCAATATTTGTGTGTGTCATATAAGAGAGATGCGTTCATTCACACTTTCTCATTAAAAACCACAGCTTAAAATACAAATTTCAGCAAAATTCTTTGAGACCAAATGTTCTATGAAATGTTTTCAAATCACTTAAATATGGTTTTATTGTGGCATGTACAACAACCGCCTATATACCTATATGGCTATGGTTTCCTCTCTCCTTTAAATAGTTATCAGCACCAGAAAAAAAAAAAAAGTTAACATAATCTCTAGCTACTTGAGTAAATGAAAAAACAAGATTCAAAGAATCAAATGAACAAAAACATCGGGCTACAAATAAACACAACATTTAGTCAGTTACCATACCTGAATATCCCCAGAGAAGTTGTTGTGCTAGAATATAATTAAATCCAATCTTAGAAAAAGCCAGAATTGTCACAGTTTCACATGATGGCTATAGAAATTATTATACATCTTAAGATAGCACTGTCTATGGAATCTTATGCATCATTATGTAAAAGAAAAGCCATAAACAAAATTCCAAATATAGCAGAAAATACATTTAAGATTTAAGAATGTATTTCAATGCAACCTAAATCCAAACTACATAATGGGTGGGAAATCTTAGTTCAGAAAGAAAGCAAAGAAGAATGGAATATGAACTTTGTATGTATAAATTACATTTCAACAACATAAATAATGTCATTTTGATAAGCTCCCAATGCATTTTGTACAGATGATTATCATGTGATATTCAGACATTCCAGATAAGAATTAAAAAAGGGAAGGGCGCCTGGGTGGCTCAGTCAGTTAAGCATCTGACCCCCTTTTTTTTTCCCCCAAATATGTTTATTTTCTGACTCCTGATTACAGCTCAGGTCACAATCTCAGGGTCTTGAGATTGAGTCCCATGTTGGGCCCCACACTGGGTGTGGAGCCTGCTTTAGATTCTCTTTCCCCTCCCTCCACCCTTCTCACCTGCCTCTTAAAAAAAAAATTTAAGAAAGGGAACACTCCATAAGAGTAAATCACTCCATAAATGGAGTGTCCCTACAAAGTACATACACAATTTTTGGAGTATCTCCATAAAGTTAAGTATAATTCGGACTCTATGATAAAGAAAGGGAGGTTTTCTCATATATTTCCACTGCTTATTTATGGTAACAACATCAAAGAAACCTCCATGGCCATCTAACCCCTCCTCTGCCTGAAGCAAGCCATTTCTTTGCTCAAGTATGTCTCCACAGCTCTGGGCCATGTTTGCATATTTGGGTACCTTAGGCTACACTTGGCAGCTAACACAGAGTCCACCTCTTACCAGAGGAATTCAAGCTCTTCTAATCTGAACATCCTATCAAATACTTTAGAGGCATTCTGTCAGACAATGGTGACTGAGTGCTAGAGACAGAGAAATAAACATGATACATGACCTCAGAGCATGTCTTACAGTGTAATGGGGAAGGTGGGTATTAGATAAATTATCATAAACAGTGAAACAGGTGCACGTGTGGGGCCAAGAGCTACAAGGAACTCAGTGTGCCATGAAGACACATGGGCCATGAGACAAATGAGCACAAGTGAGCAAGATAGGGGGGCAAAGGAAACCATGTACACCTCACCCAAGGGAGGAAAAGAACAGGCCATCTCCCATATATGAGAAGGATCAAGGGAGAATATATAAGAGATTTTCTTTTTTTTAAAGATTTTTTATTTATTTGACACAGAGAGAGAGATCACAAGTAGGCAGAGAGAGAGGGGGAAGCAGACTCCCTGCTGAGCAGAGAGCCCAATGCGGGACTCGATCCCAGAACCCTGGGATCATGACCTGAGCTGAAAGCAGAGGCTTAACCCACTGAGCCACCCAGGCACCCCTATAAAAGAGATTATTAATAATAATCACAATAATAGCAAATACTGATACACCCTTTCCATGTACTGGATTCCAGGCATCTTTTTAACACCCAGAAACGGAGCCACAAAATGAAGGGCCTCAGAAGAAATGTTAACAATTTCGGCCTTTCTTCCAAGGAAAAAGAGGAAGCCTTTGAAAGACCTTCAGATAAAAAGTGGGAAAATCTTTTAGAAAGAGAAGTAGCAGTACTGCTGCTATGTTAACTAGAGAGGCAAGAAGGGATATGGGAAGACTTTCAAGGTTATCCTAGAATTCCAGGTGAGACACAATGGTCGCCTGAAGGAGGGTGAAGGTGTGGGTGGAAGACTTCCTAAGACAGGGCCCTCTGTCCAACAGGTGGTTGCGAAAGTAGTAACCCAGAATGTCCTCATGGAACAAATCCTGCACCAAAATCTTTGGAATATTGCTCATCTATATACCTGAGGTTGGCCCCTGAAATTGCTCCCTCTTCTGAAGATTTCTATATACACCTATGACATTGTCTCTGCAGGGAACACTGTAAATCATCACAAGGTAGCGTCAACGTGGACAGATGAATATGCCGTCCCTCCACCATGATGTTTGCAGTCTCTCTCCTCAACATCTGAGACAGAACATGTGCCAGCTCCTCTGTGAGGTGCCCCCGACCCACCACCCCCTCCTCATGCTGACTATTCTCAGGATTTGACACAGGACACATCCCACTAAATGGCAGTATTATTTACATTGCTGTCCCCTCTGGACTATGAGCTCCTTTGCTTTCATTCTTCACATTATCTTCCCTCCAGCACAATGCCTGGTACTCAGAGAAAATTCAGAAAAATGTTTACTGGGAGTCTTTGGTCATGAAACAGAGCAAGGCATGAGGCCATAAGTAATAAGGAAATATTAAAAATATTTCAAATATAAATAGGATCGTGTTGCTAACCTATCAGGAACTCCTACCATTTGTCTGATTTAACTGTTTTTTCTACTTATTTCCTCAAAAACCCATCTACCCTCTCTTCTAACTATTCCTCCCCAAATTCTGACAGTCGAGCATTTACTCAAGTAACTTAACCCTCAAATAACTCAAATGAAGAGGACAACATACACTCAATTTTCTCATGATTATGGAGAGCAAGTAAGAGGATAGAATATACTCATATGAAAAGTTAACAGTAAATCACAGGCACAATCCCAGGGATTTATTTGCCTTTCCATCTTTGTGCCCTGTCCCCCTCAACACCATCCCTAGCCCAGCACGTGGAAGCAAGAACATGTCCAACCAGACTTGTCAAGCAGGCAATGGAAATACAAAATTAAAATAAGCAATGGTCTCTGCTCTCAAGGATTTTACAGTCTAGCAGAGTAAAATTATGACCATGATCAAGCCGAGAGAACTGAATGGACTACGGACTGAGCTCCCTGAGCAAAGCAGAGGCACCACCTCAGAGGTGCAGGGCAAGGCGGGACATGGGGAAGCCCATGTGAAAGGCAACCTCTTGGAGGACATGTGTGGGCTGAAGCGTAAAGGATGAATACAAGTCAGAGTGGCAAAGTGGAGGATGGAGAGAGTGTCTGAAAAGGAACACCACGTACAAAAATAGAGACATGAGAAAACTTCCACTCAGGTACAAACAATTACCAAGCGCCCCCCTTGAAGCAGTTGCTGCGCTACACGGTGGTGACAAGTGCATCTGCTCTCACAAGATGGCCAGAGCAGTAAGTGCTTGGGATGGCAAGAACAGGAGGGGGACAGAGAATGAACCAAAGCCAACGAGATGGCAAGTCCACAGTCACGGAAAGCCCTGTTGCCCACAGGACCTCCACTAGGTCCAACCTGAAAGAATCAGAGTCCACTGAGTATGCTGAGCAGGGGAGGGATGTGATCGGGCAAAGAGCGAGCACTGGAGCGAGCGAATCTGGGGGGGGGGAGGTCCTACACTATGACGGAGGCAGCACAGGAACGGAGGGAGCACAGGAAGCGAGAACCTAACGCAGAGAGCCGGGAAGCAGGGGGAACAGACTTAAGGAGAGGATGAGGGCTCAGGTCATGAAAATGTTGATTTCGAGCCACTTACAGAACTCCCAAGTACAAGATGATAATAGTGGCCATTTGGCCAGTGACCTTATGTGCCCGGTACTGTGCTGAACCAGACATGTTATGTATGCGTCACGTGATCACCAAATTAATGACCGCCACAACACTATAGCATCACTTTTCGATAATCTGACCTCCTGCAATACTGCACAACTGGATAAAACTCAATTAGAAAGGCGTGACTGCCTGCCATCCTTGACTCAACCGTTACTCTCATTTCTCTAACCTTGTAATAAAACAACCCTGCACTGGATATCACTGAATCTCGAGGGCCTCGGACAGACTGTCAAGGAAGGATGTTACTGTATTACCTTGTTACTGACTGGGAAACACAGGCTCTGAGAGATTGGCTAATTTGCCAGAGTCACACAATGGAGGAGCTGAGTGTGAGCCCAGATCTGTGGGACTACAAAGTCCCAGGCACGTAACCACTACACCCCACTGCCCCTCTTGACACTGGGGTGGCAACAGGAGATGGGGCGATCCTTCCACAGGCATCGCGGCAGGTGCCTGGGCTGGGTGGGGATACTTGAAGAAAGTGAGAGCAAAATGGAAGAGGTGAGTGAGAGCCTCTTCACTAGCCCATATTCGGGGATAAACTCAGGAACAGGATTCACAAATAATTCTGGGAAGCGGGCAAAGAAGCATAAGGACACCAAAAGAGAATGGTGCCATAAGAGCCAAGGTGTTCTGAAAAGGCATGAACACCATCCAAGTTTCAGGGAGATCAGATAAAACAACAAAAGTCCCCTAGACTTAACAATAAAAAAGTCCTTAACTGGTGACCTCAGCCAGGCAATTTTATTGGAAATCTAGCAGAAGCCAAGATTCCTTTACAGTGATAATAGATGACAAGTAGGTAGACCACAAGCATATCCTACTCTTTCTAGAAGCTGAACCAGGACAGAATGCAAGAAAGGAAATCAAAGTCAAGTTTGTTCTGTTTTCCCCAAGAAGTGAAAGACTGAAACAATGTTTAAAGCTAACAGTAAAGGGGCAGTAGAGGCAAACAGTGAAAACAAAGCAATTACTTAATATTTAGTTCAGGATTCTAAATGTGATACAAGTAAAACTATCAAATAATAAGACAGATTTTACCCTAGCAATGAAATTAGAGAAGTGAAAGAAAGAAAGAAAGAAAGAAAGAAAGAAAGAAAGAAAGAAAGAAAGAAAGAAATTAGAGAAGTACCCACTGCAGAGAAAAAAAAAACTCATGTTTCAATTCTAGGCAGCAGTACTTTCAAAACTGGGCAATCGGTTATTACTGGTAATCAGTAAACAGAAGTCCACAGTGTTCTGTCAGCAAAACACCCACATAATCACTATTTAGTACAAAAAAAAAGATAAAATAATAAAACATCATATGTTGTATATGTGTGATGTCCCCTACCATATGAAGGGAGCTCCGTAAATAGCACCCGGCCTCTCTTCTCCCACACTCACTAATGCCCAGGCCACCAGAACATGGAATAACGTATCTGACTGGTCACCTCAGAAAAGAACTTGCACGACCCCAAGAAGCTGTGCAGGAGCAGCCCGCTCGGGGCAGCTGGGGTCTCCCCCACAGCCTGTGTCTAGACAAGTGAGCTAACCTGGACCGTTCTAGGTCAACAGCAGAAGCAAGCCACCTGCCACCAGTCATGATCTCCAACACCAGAATCATCAGGACGTCAGCAGTGATTAGGATTACTAAATAATCATGAGAATGGTAGCCTAAACTTAAACTGAGATAAAGAAGTGTGACCCTGAAGACAATTTCTGGGAGAACCGAGCTACACATTATAGGTGACAAACAAAAACAGTCAACCCTACCCATCTAGCATAATGGTCCAGAGAAAATTAACCAAGAACCGGAGACAAAACAATGCTTATGGTATAATCCCCAAATAACAAATCAGAATCCACAGTAGATAAGAAAATGAAAAGACACTCAAAGTGGGAAGACTCAACTTTATAAAAATGTCAAGTTATCTAATTAAATGCATAAATTTAACTCATTCCTAAAAATGTAACAACAGGTACCCCCCCATCCACCTAAGGCTAGACAAACAAGTTGAGGCCATGCCCTGTGCCACAGGGTATCTGAAAAGTTTTGAGTAAAAGCCATATTATTCTGTTGAACTTGTACCCTCTGCACCTGATTTGGTTCTGAATAACTTGAATAACTGGGCTGACTTCCAAATCCATATCCACCTGAGAAACTACCGGCCATTAACAAAAACATTCTCTTCAAAAGAAAGTAATACATCACACGATGAGAAAGAAGGGTCTACAATCAGACAACCTGGATGGTAAGAGTCAGTCAAGGAAACAGGCGTAGTAACTCGCTGAGCTCAGCTGTGCTACTAAACGCCAGGATCACGGTGTGAGTGGACAGGACCGGAGAAGGCCTGAGGCGGTGTCTGGGGGTGGGTAATCTTCCAGGTTTGGACCTACGTTTGTTCAGTTTGTAAAACTTCATTGAGCCTACATTTATGATATGTGTACTTTTCTGTATGTGTATTATATTGTAATGTCAAGTTTTTATACAAGACTGTAATACAGATTTTGAAAAATAAGGATTTCTAAAACTTTGGAGCACAGAACGGCAGAGTTCTAGGAATCCGAGTTTAGACTCCCAAAAAGGCTACTTTGAAGATGACCATTCCCAACTAGGTGAATCATCTAGGTAGTGGAAAGATCGATGTCCACTTCGCAGCTCAAAGTTACAGATTCCTATGGTAACACCGCTGCACACTCATCTTCCTTCAGTCTCATCTGCGCTCATCCTTAGTTCGCCTCCCCCATTCCAACTCGTTTCACTTCTATGAATAAAGATGTATAATGATTAGCAACTTTTCCTTTAGTCATTACCCTTCAAAAGAGAACAGCATATGCTATAAAAGACACACTACAAAAAATATGCTTTATAACCTTAACCGATGAGCCAAATCCAGAATTTTTCATGCCAGTATCTAACTTAGAAAGAGTTCAGACAACAGTTTTATAAGGGAAAGAATGCTCGCAAAACTTGAAAGGTACTTTTAAACTGAGACCCATGCTGGTTTTTCCCCCCAGACCACTCTGTCTTTTCCTAGAAAAAATTCTCAATAAAGAACACCCATCCTTTGCCAAGACCTCAAGAGTCCCCCTTCCTGACACTGCCAGCAGTCTGCAGTCCCTGGAGCTGAGCCAGCACAGCCACACAAAACTCTGGAGAACTGGGTGGTGTGGGTGACACAAGGCTGGCAGGTGCAAGCCCTGAGCTCCAGCCACACATCAGCTTCTGACCTTGAACCAAACCTCTTTCCCTCCTTCCTCTGTGTGATTCAACCAATAACAGCTATGCTCACTACTACGTGGGCTACAAGATATGAGACTGGGGGTTCACATGAGAAAAGAAATGGGAAAGCATTACAAAGCTGTGTAAGGGACACCTGGATGGCTCAGCCAGTTAAGCATCTGCCTTTGGCTCAGGTCATGATCCCAGGGTCCTGGGATTGAGTCTCACACTGGGCTCCCAGCTCAATAGGGAGCCTGCTTCTTGCCCTGCCTGCTACGCCCCCTGCTTGTGCTCTCTCATTCTCTCTGACAAATAAATCTTTAAAAAAAAAAAAAAGCTGTGTAAGAAATTACCATAAATGTACACCACCCTACCGTGACAGGGAGAGGTTTTGAATGCAAAATCACCCTTGGATTCTTTTATATGTCTGAATCTAGCACTCAAATGCTTAAAATATAACCATTACATTAGGTTGAACCATCTGAAATTATTGACTTATAGGTCTAGAATGGATAACTCTTGACAATTTCATATTGGTTCAACTTCACAGAAAACTTATAAAAACTATATTTTTAGCAATAGGTTTATTTAAAAAAAAAAAAAAAACTAAGCAACCGTAATACCTCGGGTTTGGGCAGCTTCTTTTAAAGCAGCTATAAGGTGAGGCTTCAAGCTATCCAAAATGAACCTTCCTTCAAGACCTGGGAAAAGGGACCTAAAAAGTGAAAGAAACAGCAATTGTAACCTTCTAACAATTCTAAGCTAAAGAAATTCAATTATGTAATTTCAAATCAGTTAAATGTAGTATTTTACATAAATTATAATGCACGTACCAAATCACACTGCAATACTTTCTGATTGAATACTATCTAGGCTTCCCTTTAAAACATGGTGGCATCGTATACCACAGCCAAGTCAAGAATAGTCTAAATATCTTAGAATGAAATTAACTTTATTTACTGAGATGTCCTACACATCCTCGGTTATAAAGAGTACCTTAATGTACTGTTCTCATTAAATTCAATTTCATCAAAATAATTCATTACTGACTCAATCTTACTTCATTATTAGTGCTTTAGAACCCCTATTTTCAGTGTCCTGTTATTGAGATATCCAAGAGAAATGACTGTTAGAAAAGTTTTTGGCTGACCAACATCTGAATGCTTTTTCACTTTAGAATGTAAAAATATACTCTTTCATAATTTAATGAAGTATTTCTGCAAAAGTCTTCCTGACTACAGAATCTACGCTGATGGCAACTGATGGATTTCACATAAAGGACTCTACACGTACGTGGGGGTGGGGGGAGGGAACAGCACTGCAGAAGAGTGAGCTCTACCTTGGATAGTCTTCTGAGGTAATATAAATAACATCTTGATCTGATACAGATGAAGAGAAGGGCACAAAATTTCCGTTTTGTAAAGGTAGCAGCTCCAACCCCAGCAGTTCACTGTAGGCTTGGTCAGAAAGCACGAATTCCAGAAGGTGAAGCTTGTCTTGGGCATCGCCCTGGTGCGCAGACTTCCTCAGCACCTGCCGCACCCACGCAGGCGTCACCTTCCTCACAGGCTTGGCACTGGAGGCAGCGAGCTGAACGGCAGCAGCGAGATTGGCCGGTACCTTGACAATCTGCTTCCCTGAGCTCTGGAGGTAGCTAAGCACGGTTTTCGTGTATTCCAAACTTTCGTCCAGTTCTGAGAAGTAGGCCTCCTCCAACTTGACCCAGTGGTTGCTAATGGAATACATGACAGCATTCTGGAACAGCTCGTTAAACAGAGGCTCCAACACCGGCTGCCAGTGCACCTTGACTTTGTTCGCATCGGGCCAAAGCTTATAGATGACGCCAACCGACAAGGGAAAATCGGAGCTCCTTTCTGTCTCCAGACGTTTTATGGAATCTAAGATCAGAGTCGCGTAGGCTTTAGGGACAACATTCACAACCAGAAATTCATTCCACAAGGCTGCCGGGTCTCTCCACTGGTCCAGCTCCCGCCACTTTATGCTTCTGCGATTGTCAGTCAGGCCAAAAAACCCACTGATGTGAACTGGGAGGCCCGTTTTGCTTTCCTCACCCGGCGGCAAAGGAAGAAAGCAGAAGGCTTTTCCTGAGAAATCAGCTATTGCTCCTTTTTCTTCATCATCTCTTGATAAAGACATGGCTATTCCAATGATTGGGACAAATTTCAATTCATCAGCTAAAGAATCAAGTTTACCACTAATCCCTCGCCCACCCACACTGTTACACACCAACCAGGAGGTTTTTTGTGCATCCTTAGTACTCTCATCTTCTAAAACTATATTTATATGGTATGTTACACAGGTTATGCTATTGCTTGGAATCTTTCTACAATAATTACTTATAGCAGTTTCGAGGATCTTTACAGAATTGGGCCGCTCGTGCTTTAGGGCCTTATTCTCACTCGCAGTTACCCTAAACACCAGTCTCTCAGTTCCATCAGCCTCTCGGACATGTAAGGAGACATCCTGCACACTTTTCAGGAAGAGCAGCACTGTGTCTGCATCTGCCCTGAAAGAGTCAAACAATTCAAGAACCTTCTGCTTATTATAGAGGTTACTACTAAGCTGGGAAGGTTGTAGGCGAAGAGGGAAACGGAAGAATGTTCCTGGAAAATTGGCGTTTACAAACGTTTCCTTGGTGCTTCCAAAAATGCCAATAAATGGTGCAAACTGGTCTGAAAGTTCACTAATTTCTTTGCTGTCATCTTTGAGATTCCAACATTGGCCTGATTCATGTGGACCAAAAAGCGTTTGATGAGGATCTAGCATTCCAATCTGGTCACCACTGAATATACAAGGAACGTCTGTAAAGAAAATTTCAACAGTCATGACCAACTATGAAATTCAATATACGATTATAATCACAATGTACAATTATTATCAAGATATCCTATGTGGAAAAGCAAAAACCATAAAGTGCCTCTAACAGAGTTATCTAAAAACAAACTAAATTTAGCTCAGAAATTTAATTCTCTGAACATGAAATCTAACGATTTCTCTTTTGATTCAGTAAATACCAGGCAGAGAAACTTTAGATGATTACTGTGAAAACATAAGATCAATCTTCAAGCACCTACTACACAATCAACATATGTAAAGGATATTTATACTCAGCCCCCACAGCCACCTGAACCCAATTATATAAAGTTGCATCCTACACTCAAAATAGACATTTCCACCACAGATTCTCTAAAAAGTGGGGGAGGGAAATGACAGTGCAGGTGACTCTGCCCACCACCTTACCCAGTGAGCAAAGGGTGAGTCTACAGCAAGCCCCCCCCCAGTTCACCTCCACCCTGTGCCTCCCATGCTAAGCATACCTCACCATCCACAACCCAAGTACAGTGCTGTCAAGAGACACCATTTTTATACAGTATGGCTCCTGAAACCAATAACAACTGTTTCACCTGTTTCTCAACCACAGACAGAGGCAGAAAAAAACAGGTATGTCAGATGCTCTGTACTTCGAGAAATTCTTCACTGTGGTGCCTTTCCCCAGACTTTCTGAGAGTAAGTTTGATGTGGTGACTTTTGCACCTAGCCCTCGTGCAAGATGTACCTTCATATTTAGGGTCATCAACAGCAGCCTGCACTGTCACAACCAAGGCTTCCTAAACTTCCAAGTATTTTAAGTAGGAAATGAGACATCCACCAACCCAACCGCTAAATCCATTAACAACGTGGTCGGCTGGAACTCCCGTTTGTGCTCCCTTTACAACTCGTCTGCACTCCAGTTACTAAAATTATGTCACAGAGATTCTGGACAGTTGTAAAGCATAATGCATGACCTTTACAAATCCTCAGATTAGAGCACAGCACTCCAGTTAGTATTTCCCCACAGAAGCATGGCTCATTCACAAACAGGGAACAAACCAACCCACAGTACGTGGATGCTGGTAGTCAGTAGATGCCCTGACTAAATAATTCATTCCTGTACGAGTCTCCATGCTTATGTAATTCACATACCTGTCCCCATAAATTTTTAAAACTTCCACATATCACAGACCTGAGGGGTAACTCACCAATGGTTGAACACATCAATGTTAACATTCATGTGTAACTGAGACATAATGTTGTGAGGTATGATTTAATACATGACTTATGTTACACAATGTATTACAATAATATAAATGCAATCAAAATAGAGGCTTACTAAAATTGGGCTGTAGTGAGGGTGACCCAAGACCCCACTTGCCAAGGGAAGTCCTAATTCAGGCCAGCAGTTTGAGAATGATACCACCCTCTTCCCCTCTGATGAGTGTTCCAGTTTGAACAGTAAGTTATATGGTTACCCGAGCTATAGCTACAGCTCTGCTAGCTAACTCGGTCTCTCCTTCTGCAAGTTCAATATGCAAACAGAGTTTGAAACTAAACCAAGCGCCAATTCCATTAAAAAACACTTTTTGGCACAAACTGCAGTAAACTCTGAGAGCTTTGACTCTGGAAGAATAGCCATCTACTCTTAGCGATGTCTACACCAAGAGTTCAAAGTACTTCCTATTGTAACCATGAACCAGAATTCTCATATTCTTTCTAGATTCAAAACATGTTTCAAGTAATCTTTAAAATACTCAAAGGTTTAAGAGCAAAATTTTTATCAGGAAAATGTTAAGAAACCAGAATCAAAGATCTTCACTTTGTTATTCAATTCTACTGAGTATTATACTTTCTTTTTAATTTCCAAATATTTCAAAATAGGTACAGGAAAATCCATGAAAATCCTTTTGTCTGATTCAAAGATATTAAGCATAAAATTTTTTAGAGTAGCAACAATTTATGTAGGCATTTCAAGAGCTACAGTTCAAACCTCACGTAAAACGACTTAATATGTAATATTACACTGATCCCACCAGATCATGACATTAACTTTCAGCATCACATGATGAAGCAAGCTTTCGTGTACCGACCATGGTAACTTTAGAAAACATGGAGAGTTCACTGGCATACTTCTTGCCGTTGCCAGAGAATTTGGAAAAGATGCCTTTTAAAACTATCATCTCCAATGTTAACCAAATAAATTACAAAATATAGGTTAAAATAACTTTCACGACCGTGACCCAAAAACCAAATACTATACCTGTTATATGATAGACAGAATTAAATCCAATTCCGAATCTTCCAACCTTCAGGGGGTCGTCCTTTTTCCTGCTTCTGGCTATTTCCTGAATGCCATGCCAGTCCTCTGGCGTGAAAACTGCATTGTTGTACACATACAGAGCCGGCCCTGCGTGGTGAAGCACACAAGCAGTATTCAGCAAGAAGTAAGCCGTGGCATTCAGTCCTCTGCCAAGAGCTTCCTCTACCTAAAACTGCTTATTCCACAGGCAGATGGAAAGAAGTGAATGGAATGACCGAATTCTGCACAATAATTCTGATTTTCACAATAAAAGTAAAAACACAAACTAATGGTAAAAATAACTAACAGGAAAAAAATCACTGCTGGCCAAAACTCCAAAAAGGGAAAATTAAGAATGTTATGATACTTAGACATTCAAACCACAGAGCAAACAAGGAAGTTAATCAGAATATACTATTACTTTATAAAATTTGTTCCTAAACGGTATATTTAAATCATTTTGTAAATGGGATAACCTAAAATGTCCTAAGGAGACTTGTTATCTAAAAAACCTTGTTAACATATTATTTCATAAGGAGAAAAATAACCCTTTAGTCATGTTAATAATCACCTTGTTTATTTCTGATTTTGCAGCCTCTGAATTTTTCTATACAAGGCATTACCTGTACAACTAAAACCATCATTAATGTGACAAATTTTAAAATCAACACTTCAGAATAATACTACCCCATCTTCAAAGTAGTTCTCCTAAAAGGTTAGCTGTATAATTCAAAATGTTTGAATTTATAATGTGAATTTATCATTCAAAGTATTTTTGGAACTTCAGAATCTCCAAAATTCTTTGAATATGTTCAACTATAGCAATTCATATTTAAAAAACAGTTAACATAAAGTGCAAAGATCTTAAGTGCACAGCTTGATGAATTCTTACAAAGTGAATAAACCTGTGGAGCCTCCATCCAAATGAACACAGAGAACCTTCCAGGACACCCAGAAGCCTCTCTTCACGGGTCTATAAATTCAAGCTCAGATATGGGGATGCTGGTCACTGCTTGTTTTACAAAAATGGCCTGCTGCTGTAATAGCCTAAGGATGGATAAGAAAGTAGCCAAGACTACCGAGGCTTTTCTGAGGAGGAGCACACAGGAGCTGAAGCGGACTCTGGATTTCAGACCCAGCTCTACCATTACCAACTCATCACTTCGGGCAAATGAACGCCTTTAAGGCTCAGTGTCCTCGTCTGCTTGTCTGTCAAATAAGGATGAGAACAGCATCGCCTTGCAAAGAAGTGTGGAGGCTCAAATGAACAATACAAACGAGGGACCAGCACAATGCCTCGCACAGAGTAAACCCCAAAACAGTCAGATGCTGTGACTGCTGTAAGCATTAGTGGTGTTATGAAATGTCACGTATTTATGATCAGCAAAATACTAATACAGGAATCTTACTAAAGTAAGTATCTTAGCCGCCAACAGCTAACTCTAGCTGGTCAGAAACGGCATCTGGTGATGGTTCTGGTTCTGCCTACTCCAAATGTCCATTAAAAATACCTATGAAGGCACAGAAACAGGGACCACAAAACCTCACAACACTGAACACCGGGACTGAGAGCGAGCCTCTGCCAGAATCAGAAAGGACTTGCACAAGTAGAAGGTCTACGGAAGGGAATTAGAAATCCAGCAGGGAGCACGTCACGTAACCCTACCAGGAGCAAGGCAGAGCTACCAGCCTGGAGGAAGACCTCCCTTCCTTCTCTCTGTCAACCCGAAAACCCTGTATGGCCCAGCTGCTTCTAGAAAACACCTGCCAAGTTACAGAACAGATGCATGTTCTTACAAATTCCAACATAGTGCTTCACATGAAAAAGAATTTCCTCCTCACAACTTCACTGTCCAAGGTTTACTGTCTCCCATCAGACCCCATCGATGAGTTCCCAGAAGGGAGGAAAGGGGTGACAAACACCTCTGTTCGTGGAACTGCCCTGTATGCCAGCTTCTGGAGCATGCCTGACACACATGTACACTGGCTTCCAGAGCACGCCTGACGCACGTGTATGCCGGCTTGCGGGGCACACCTGACGCACGTGTATGCCAGCTTGCAGGGCATGCCTGACACACGTGTACACTGGCCTGTGGGGCACGCCTGCCTGACACACGTGTACACGACCTTCCGCAGCACATGGGCTAGTCGGTGACTGAACCAGGCAGCACTCAGATGAGCCCACCGCAGCCCCAGACAACCACATGAGGCAGCTCAATGCATGGCTCTTCACTGGCTTCTCTATCAAGCAGGCATAATCCAGTTCTTAGTTCAGATTTCGATCACGGTATTATCTTATTACCCTCATGCTAGAATCATACTCATCCCAGAGATTTAATCTTGAATCTCACTGAATCTCCACCTCCACCTTGCAGGTTAATTTTAAAATACTGCAATCCACCCTGATTGAAAAGGTGCCTCTTGTTCTGAGAGTGAAATAACAAAAGAATAAACCTCTTGAGAGACTTTTCTGGAACAGAAGTTAGTTATCTGGGAAGGAAACGTGAGCAGCAGTCCTGCAATCCACTTTCTCCTTTTGAAAGAGAATAGGGAAAGAGAACGCAGCCAAATCTCCTTGTAAACATGCTGAGGACAGATCTCTGGGCAAAAACACTAACGCTATCTGCTAGCAGAGGAGCCTACTGGATGCTTTCAGAACTCGCTTATTATAAGTAAACCTGGAATTTACAGATTTAGAGGAGAGAGTCACAAGTTACTTAATTATCAGAGAAAAGTGTGAACAGGTTTTATGACTGAAATAGCTCCTTTCGTGTAGGCGATGGTCTGCGTGCATCACTCAAAGGCCACCTCTGCTAACTGTAGGCCCAGGTGTGTCCAGCATGGCATGAATGGACTTAACAGGAGGTGCTGGGAGTCCAAGACTTCTCCATACTCCCTTCACTGTTTCTCTTAATTAACCAAATCCTTGAAATCCTTACTGGGGTGAAAATGATGAGAACTTCTCATTTCTATGTACCTGATTTGACAGACTGAGCCTTCTATCGCCTGATTATATAAAAAAGAACAAAAACAAGGTGGATTGAAAAGATCTCATTTGCAAAATTAATTATCAATAAAGGGAAACAAGAAGATGATACCAGCTAAGGCAACATTAACATCTGAAAGTAAGAGAAAGACATTCTCAAATATGCAAGAGCATGCAGGGTCCTCAACAAATATTTGTTAAATAAAGGTATCAAAGATCATTTCTCTCTACTTTTATGTGTTAAGTTTATTTTAAATCAACTCATCATGATAATAATTTAAAGAGCCTATTTCTAAGTATGCAGCCAACCCTCAAGCAACACAGGTTTGAATTGCATGGATTACACATGAATTTTTTTTGATAAGTACTATAATGTATTTTCTTTCTCTTATGATTTCCTTAACATTTTCTTTCCTCTAGTTTACCATATTGGAATCATACAGTACATAATACATATAGCATACAAAATATGGGTTAATTGACTATGTTATGGATAAGATGTTTCTGGTCAATTGTAGGCTGTTAGGAGTTAAGTTTGGGGGAGTCAGAAGTTATACACAGATTTTTGACTGCATGGAGGTCATTCTTCCAGGGTATTGTGTATTACACACATCATAATATCAGTATGACACCAAACATAAAATTATCACACAGATGAACCCATTTAATCCACAAAATAACTTAAAGGCAGGGATGCCTGGATGGGTCAGTCAGTTAAGCATCTGTCTTCTGCTCAGGTCAAGATATCCGGGTCCTAGAACTGAGCCCCATGTTGGGCTCTCTGCTCAGCAGGGAGTCTGCTTCTCTTCGTGCTCACCCACACTCTCTCTCAAATCAATAAAATCTTAAAAAAAATAACTTGGAGGCAGATATTGTCCTTATTACCACTTATAGGCGAGTGGACTGATATTAAGCAGGGCCAGGCCATCTGCTTCATCATGGTGAGTAAATATGAGGATGGGAGTGGTCGCTGGGCACACTGGTGCCGGTGGAGACATGCCTCATGGTGGGCCCATGCAGGACCAGGACCAAAACAAGAGCCTCCTCTCCACACCTGGTATCTTGCAACAATAGTTAGAATAAATCAGGGAATCCTAGAACCTGGACAACTGACTTCATACTCCTCTCATAAAACTGGGTGACGGCAGAGAGACGGCCTGCCCTCATTACTGAGGCAGTATGGGTCAGGACTAGAATGGCGGCCTCCTGGTGCGTTAGGTCTCACTGTCTTCACATGACAAACAAATACAACTTGCCCATCACAAATCTGACCAAAGAATGAATAATCAGCTCTAATAAATGTTAAATATATAATGTTTAAAGAATTTAACAATTAATGGTGATTACTCTCCTAAATCATAACACATGTTTTCAAAAATATATGACTTACATCTCTTTAAAAGTCTGTTCAGGGAAGTCTGAATCAATCGTTCTTATTTTCAATAACCTTCCATCATTTTTAGTCATTCTACTATATATAATCATATGTAGTTATAACATATCATACATATCATCCTATTGACTTTTAAGGTGCGCCAGAAGTTGGAAACGTTCTTTAGAACACAGTACATCAAAGAGTAGGACGTTGGTATCAGGAGTTGATTGGTTATGGTTCTCTTACTTTCCTTTCATTGTCCTTATTCCCTTGTCTCCTTTAATTTTTCTTCCCAACCCACATCAAAACACCTAAAAGTAGAAAACAATACTTCTTTCTAAATGCAGAGAAGTGGTACATATGTGAAAAGGGTGTCCTTTCTGTCTTGCTAGTAATCTGAATAGAATAAGAGACTTAGGTATTTACATTGTTACTTTGAGTTTCAAGATTTTTACTCTTTGTTCTCTAAAAATACTGACTTAGCAGACTCCTGCCCATCAAAAGCAGAGAAAAACATCTGGAAAAGTGGAATTAAGTATGCCAAGAAGTACAGTACACGTGGTAGACTATTCATCAGAGTATTGTAAATTACTAAAAATTACCTGTTAACACATAAAACAAACCTGTTCCTAACTAATTATTGATTCTTACCCTGATATTGTGCCATATCTTTTGACCAAAGAGTCTCCGTTCCATACTGAGTTTCATCGTATAAAAATTTAACTTCTGTGGCCCCCGCATCTTCTGCATTCTGAATTAATTCCTAATCAAGAAACACACCAAAAAATACTATTTAATAATACAGTAATCTGGCCATCTTTGAATTTACCTATAAAATTTAAAAAGTAAGTACATTTAAAGTATCAGACCCCACTATTGGCATCATCACCTTTAAAGCCGGTGGGGATATGACTGCAAGTGACCGTCACAAGCATTGACAGTATGGTTGAGAGCTTGTGAGTCCTTCTCCAACTATACACCTAAAATGGGATTTTTAACTTGCTATCTCCTCGTCCCCAATTCAAATTCTGAGACTATTTATAATTCTCTTAATTACAAACTACCCAAAGCCTTCATTCAAAAGAAATTACTCCATTTCTGAAAACTGCAAGGATTGTTCTGTTTCTGGGACAGGTATCTTCTTCTCAAAGTAATTACAAAATACAGACCTTTATTTATCACCTCCTTACCAAACTTACTTTTTCTTAGGAAAAATGTATGTATGTACCGATTAATATTCTGCATTCTTGAGAAGTTGGGTTATGAACCTGTCTTTCCCCTGCACTAAAGCTGAAAGCTTCAGTCAGGATTGACTCATTCCTTTCTCACAAAGAAGACAGTAGTGTTGTTTGTTTGGTGGACGGGTGGTCACACCTCCGTCACGTAGAAAGGAAAGAACAAACTACAAGATTTATTACACCATCAGTAGCCACAAAAAAATCCTCAGTCTCGACAATCCAAATCACTTTGGCATGCCTACCAAAAACAGGCTGGGCTCTGGTCCATCTAAAGGAAGGGCCAGACTCTGAAATAAGAGGTCAACTCTTCATGCCAACACCATAATCATCAAACTTGAACTCGAGATATCTCCTGTTTATTCTGGACCTTGTCTAAAGTAAGGAAAAGTCAACAGACAACTGCCTGGAGAAGCTGACTTAAATGAAACCAAATCAAGTGGCTGTATTTTAAATGGATGGGTCTTTAAAACACAATAATTTATCCTGTATTATTCACTCTAAATGAGGGGAGGGAGCAGTGAGGACAGACAAGAAGTAAGGAGAGCATATACTGATCCTATGCCAATGCCAACAGCAAAACCTACAAGAGACTCCTTTTAGACCTAAAGACACCTACTGATTGAAAGTGAGGGGGTAGAGAAGCATCTATCATGCCAACAGCCGCCAAAAGAAAGCCAGAGTAGACATACTTATATCAGACAAAAGAGATTTTAAACCAAAGACTATAACAACAGATGAAAAAGGGCATTATATCATAATTAAGGGGTCTATGGATCAAGAAAATCTAACAACTATAAAATATTTATGTACTCAACTTGGGGAGCACCCAAACATATAAATCATTTAATAACAAACATAAAGGAAATCATTGATAATAATATAATATTATCAGTAATACAATATTACCGGTAATACAGTAAGGGGACTTTAATACCCCACTGACATCAATCAACAGATCATCTAAGCAGAAAATCAACAAGAAAACAATGGCTTTGAATGACACACTGGACCAGAAGGACTTAACAGATATAGTCAGAAAATTTCATCCTAAAGCAGCAGAACACACATTCTCTTCAAGTGCACAGGGAACATTTTCCAGAATAGATTACATACTGGGTCACAAATCAGGCCACAACAAGTAGAAAAAGATAGAGATCATACCATGAATATTTTCAGACCACAATGCTATGAAACTTGAAGTCAACCACAAGAAAAAATTTGGAAAGACCATAAATACATGGAGATTAAAGAACATCCCACTAAAGAATGAATGAGTTACCCAGGAAATTAAAAAAGAAATTAAAAAATACACAAAAGCAAATGAAAATAAAAACACAAAAATCCAGAACCTTTGGGATATAGCAAAGGCAATCCTAAAAGGGAAGTAAATTGTAATATAGGACTACCTTAAGAAGCAAGAAAAGTCTCATACAACCCAATCTTAAGGAGGTAGAAAAGAACAGCAAAGAAAGGCTAAAGGCAGCAGAAGAACGGAAGTAATAAAGATTAGAGCAGAAATAAGTGATATAGAAACAACCAAAAAAAAAAAAAAAACAGATCAATAAAACTAAGAGCTGGTTCTTTCAAAGAATTAATAAAATTAATAAACCCCTAGCCAGACTTATCAAAAAGAAAAGAGAAAGAACCCAAATAAATAAAACCACAAATGAAAGAGAAGAGATTAGAACCCACACCACAGAAATACAAACTATCAGAATATTATGAAAAAGTATATGCCAACAAACTCAGCAATCTAGAAGACATATTCCTAGACACATACAAACTACCAAAACTGAAACAGGAAGAAATAGAAAATTTGAGCAGACCCTAACCAGCAAAGAAACTGAATCAGTAATCAAAACTCTCCCAACAAACAAAAGTCTGGGGCCAGATGGCTTCCCAGGGGAATTCTATCAGACATTCAAAGAAGAGTTAATACCTACTTTTTTCAAACTGTTCCAAAAAATAGAAATGGAAGGAAAACTTCCAAACTCTGAGGCCAGCATTACTTTGATTAAAATCAGACAAAGACCCCATTAAAAAAAAAGAATTACAGGCTAATATCCCAGATGAACATGGATGCAAAAATTCTCAACAAGAAACTAGCTAATAGGATCCAACAGTACGTTAAAAAAATTATTCATCATAATCAAATGGGATTTATTCCTGGACTGCAGGAGTGGTTCAATATCTGCAAATCAAACCATGTGATATACCACATTAATAAATGAAAGGCTAAGAACCATTTGGTACTCTCAAATGATGCAGAAAAAGCATTTGACAAAATACAGCACCCATTCTTTGATAAAAACCCTCAACAAAGTAGGGATAGATAGAATATACCTCAATATCATAAAGGTCATACATGAAAGACCCATAGCTAATATCATTCTCAGGGGGGAAAAACTGAGAGCTTTTCCTCTATGGTCAGGAACAAGACAGGGATGGTCCCTCTCACCATTACTGTTCAATATAGTACTGGAAGTCTTAGCCTCAGCAATCAGACAACACAAAGAAATAAAAGGCATCCAAACTGGCAAGGAAGAAGTCAAGTTTTCACTATTTACAGTCAACATGATACACTATGTAGAAAATCCAAAAGACTCCACCAAAAAATTGCTAAAACTAATACATGAACTCAGCAAAGGCACAGGTTATAAAATCAATGTAAGGAAGTCAGTTGCATTTCTATACACCAATAATGAAGCAGCAGAAAAAGAAATCAAGGAATCAATTACATGTATAATTGCACCAAAAACCATGATACCTAGGAATAAATCTAACCAAAGACTTTTGTAAAAGATCTGTACTCTGAAAACTATAGAACACTTATGAATAAAACTTATGAGAACCCAAAAAAAATGGGAAAAAATTCAGTGGTGCTTGTGGGTTGGAAGAACATTGTTAAAATGTCAATACTACCCAAAGCAATCTATACATTTAATATAATCCCTATCAAAATATCACCAGCATTTTTTTAAGGTTTATTTATTTTAGAGAGAGAGAGTGTGTGCACACATGAGTAGGGAGAGGGAGGGAAACACAGGAAGACTCCCCATTGAGCTCAGAGCCCAACATAGGGCTTGATCTCACAACCCTGACATGTTGAGCTGAAACCAAGAGTCAGATGCTCAACTGACTGAGCCACCCAGGCAACCCACCATCATCATTTTTCACAGAGCTATAATAAACAATTCCAAAATTTGTATGGAACCAGAAAAGACCCCAAATAGCCAAAGTAATGTTGAAAAAGAAAAGCTGGAAGCATCACAATTCCAAACTTCAAGCTGTATTACAGAGCTGGAGTCATCAAGAGAGTATGATACTGGCACAAGAACAGACACAGAGATCAATGGAACAGAATAGAAAACCCAGAAACGGACCCACAGCTATATGGCCAACTAATCTTTGACAAAGCAGGAAAGAATATCCAATGGAAAAAAGACAGTCAAACTTCAACAAATAGTATTGGAAAAACTGGATAGCAACATGCAGAAGAATGAAGCTGGAACACTTTCTTATACCATACCCAAAAATAAATTCAAAATGGATGCAAGACCTAAAAGTGAGACAGGCATCCATCAGAACCCTAGGAGAGAATATACCGCTTTGATCTTAGCAACTCCTTACTAGATATGTTGCCAGAGGAAAGGGAAACGAAAGCTAAAATCAACTACTGGGACTTCACCAAGAAAAAGCTGTACCAGCAAAGGAAAACAATCAGCAAAACTAAAAGGCAGCCTATGGAATGGGAGAAGATATTTGTAAATGACATACCTGATAAAGGGTTAGTATCCAAAATCTATAAAGAACTTACCAAACTCAACACCCAAAAAACAAATAATCCAGTTAAGAAACAGGCAGAAGGCATGAATAGACATTTTCCCAGGAAGACATCCAGATGGCTAACAGACACAGGAAAACATGCTCTACATCACTCATCAATAGGGAAACAGAAATCAAAACCATGAAGATACACCACCTCACACCAGTCAAAATGGCTGAAATTAACAACAGAGAAAACAATAGATGTTGGCAAGGATGAGAACGGGGAATCCTGTTGGTGGGAATGCAAACTCGTGCAGCCACTCTGGAAAACAGTATGGGGGGGTTCCTTAACAAAATTAAAAACAGAACTACCATACTATCTAGCAATAACACTACTAGGTATTTACCCAAAGGATCCAAAAACACAGATTCAAAGCAATACATGCACTGCAATGTTTATAGCAGCATTATTGACAATAGTCAAGCTATGGAAAGAGACCAAGTGTCCACTGACTAATGAATGGATAAAGAAAATGTGGTATATACATGCAATGGAATATTAGCCATCAAAAACAATGATATCTTGCTATTTGCAACAACATGCATGGAGCTAGAATTTATTATGCTAAGCAAAAGGAGTCAGGCAGAGAAAGACAAATACCATGATTTCATTCATTTGTGGAATTTCATCTGTGGAAAACAGATGAATGTGTTGGAAGGGAAAAAAAAGGAAACAAACTATAAGAGATCCTTAATGACAGAGAACAAACAGGATTGATAGAGGGAAGTGGGTGGGGGGACAGGCTAAATGGGTGGTAGGTATTAAGAAGGACGGGCACTTGTTACGATGAGCACTGGATGTTATAGGTAAGGGATGAATCAGTAAATTCTACTCCTAAAATAAAAAATAAATAAAAAATAAAAACAAAGAAAAAAATTTAAAAAATAAAATCACTAATGATGGAGCAATTCCCCCTAATCAGCACCTATCTGAGTATGACTAAATTCAACTAAATACACCTAATCCTTACTCTCTAAAACTTAGCATCCAAACTAGAAAATAAAATGAAAGCCAAGATGTTAAAGGCAATAAACACTAAATAAATTAACGAGAAGAAAAATGCATGACAGTAAACCTATTCTTATAATTAATTAGGGAGTTTCTTAATTAGGATTAAACAGAAAATCTAATTTTTGCTGTATCTTCTACTATTGCTTTCTCTTCTGGTTATTCAGGTTTCTGGGTTCTTTTGGTTTTCAATGAGTATATTCAAACTAAAAGAATACATTGTAAATAGAAACAAATAACTAAAATCATTATCCTATGAAATAAAGTCTCCTAAAAGGCAAACCTCTCAGTCCAGGGGTCAAATGTGTTCATGGCCCCAGAATGTGGGCTTTGCATTATTTTGTTCATCTGGCCAACTGGTTGGTTTATAAAGGCTCCGCAAGATGTTTCACATAACATTTATAAGATTACATTATACACTTACAGAAAATGACAAAAAGAGTGTTCCTCGAGCAACACTGTGCTTGACCACAGCACACAACAACTTAGTGAGTTCCTCTGCCTCTTAAATACCTCATGTATTTACAATGGCTGCATTTTCAACCCATCCCATCCAGCATATGCACTGCAGGCACAGAATGAAATAAATATTGCTACTCAGATCTAGACAAAATTTTTAAAAAGTTAAACACTACTAGGATTTCCAACTCATTTTATTCCATCTCATTTTTTAAAATTTTTTTATTACTTTTTTTTATTATGTTAGTCACCATACAGTGGGTCATTAGTTTTTGAGGTACTGTTTCATGATTCATTGTTTACGTATAACACCCAGGGCTCCATGCAATACGTGCCCTCCAGGCCAACCCATCCCCCACTCCTCTCCCCTCTAAAACCCTCAGTTTGTTTCTCTGAGTCCACAGTCTTCTCATTTTTATCAAAGTAAATTCACACATGTACACAACACATCCCTACCTTAAGAATCTGTCCTCCTTCTGGATATCTTCTTAAAATGTCCTTGAGAAAGTCAACAAGTGGTGGAGTTGTCTGACCAAATCGACCTAAAACAGAGAACACATTTAAAAAATTATTTAGAAAAAAAATCCCATAATTGTTACTAATTGGTTATTTGGTGCCAAGACATAGGAAATTTATACAAGTTGTGACTTTATACATTTTATGAAAGCACTCAGGTATGAAAATCTACCTGATTAAATCAGATTCAGTAGAAAGCAAAGCAAACTCAATTTATTGAATCTCAAGACTTTTAATTAAATTACAAAATTTGGAACATTAAAAAATGTTCAAAAACAGACTACATATCATGAAAGATGATTAATTAAAAAAGTATGGGGGGGTGAGGGCAGGAATTGTTGCCAGTTTCCAAAGCAAATGAAATAAATGGCATCATTTTGTGGGTACTTTGCCACTAAATAATAAGCCAGAGATAGTGGTGTCTATTATAACATTGTTAATATTCTCAAACTCAACTGATGTTCTGATAATTCTGAGATTGGCATAGTCCATGTCCCAGTGGCGGTCCAGTTCAAATAGAACTGACTGACCCAGTTGCCTTCAGGGAGCTGGTGCCAGGCAAATATACAGAAGATGGGGAAAGAATAGTTAACTTCTCAGATGCACAGAAAAAAAAATCTGTATATGATTAAAAAAGAACTCTGTGCTTAAAACAATG
The DNA here is from genome assembly GCA_028533885.1 of Nasua narica. NCBI lineage: Eukaryota > Metazoa > Chordata > Mammalia > Carnivora > Procyonidae > Nasua > Nasua narica. Next base: position 68,642,972 of record CM052810.1, on the reverse strand, counting down.
AAATCATCACTACAAATTTATCATCATTTTGGCACAGTGCCCACCAGGACCAAGCCCCAGCAGGACTCTGCTCCACAGGGTGTGATCCCCACACATTCTTATAATTCGCCAGCTCCATCCACCCTTGATTTCCTCCGGCCCGGATACCCCATCGCCCCATCGTATGGAATATACTTCCATTTTGCTTTTAAAATACAATCTTTATGCATCTAAAAATGGCATATGCTCCTGGTAAAATCAATGTAATACCTCCCCCTTTCAAGCCTTTTGATTGAAGGTTTACAAAAAGATGACAATTTTTAAAAGTCAGATCTCCAATCTTGATCCAGTCAGGTAACTGAAAAAAAGAAAAGAAAATGTATGAAAAGCAATATTGTTCTTAAAACTATACATTTGAAATTACCTCAATTTTTTTTCACTTAAGAAATAATGCTTGTTAACCATTCTTATCAGGAAATAAGTTGCTCTGAAGAAATGAATATTTCAAAAAACAGAAATTTAGTCAACAATTTTATTTAACTTAAAGGACTTTCCTTAACCTAAAGGATTTTAACTTAAACCTAAAGGATTTTTCCTTGAATAATTACAAATAAAGATCTGAACTTAAATGTTGGGGTGCCTAGGTGGCTAAGTGGGTTAAGGCCTCTGTCTTCAGCCTGGGTCATGATCTCAGGGTCCTGGGATCGAGCCCCACAACCGACTCTCAGCTCAGTGGGAAGCCTGCTTCCCACTCTCTCTCTGCCTGCCTCTCTGCCTACTTATGATCTCTCTCTGTCAAATAAATAAATAAAATTTTAAAAAAATAATAACTTAAAGGTTTTATGATGAATCAGGATCATTAAAATAAACAAAATCATTCTTTTTGCATTTCCAAAGTGCACTGCTCAGAAACCAAAGCCAGATCAACCTTCTCCCCAGTGGTCCCCTCAAGTACTACTACGGTATGACCTCTTACAGGTCAACGGTCTGCAAAACATTACTCAAAAGCTCACCTGAATAATCACCTTCATAACTTACACTCAACAGGGTATAGATGACATCATTTACCATATCAAAAATTCAGTATTTCCAACCATCTACCACCCATCCCACACTGATATCCTTCAAGGTTCCTAAAGCTCAACCTGTCAAAAGGGACCTCACTGGATTTCCTTCCAAACCCTTATCTCTCATCTTTTACTTTCTATCTCAATTAACAGTGGCACCTTCTACCTGTTCACTTTAGAGGGAACTGTGGGGAGAAGCTCTCTTTCTGCAAACCACATGTCCAATTACCCTCCAGTTTCCAGCAAGTCTATCCCCAATGTCTCTCAGACCCAATATGTTCTTTTCCCATTTCCAACTGCTCAGACTCCCAATATTTCTCGATTTTTATAATAATCTCTAGTCCGGTCTCCTTACTTTCTGTGTATCATCATTCTAGTCCCCATTTCTAAAATACAAATCTGAGCACGTTGTGACAGTTCCCAGCTTATAAAGCACTTTCATGTACACATTCCCACTGAATCTTAAAGCAAGCCTGAAAAAACTGCACAGGAGATATGGATAAGAATAGTAATTATTTTGTGTCATTAACCACAAAAATTTTAGAAACAACCCAATTCTATTACATATTGACACAGTGGCATATCATATAGCAAAGAAAAATGGATCAATAACTAAACTGCACATAACTTTGGGTGAATATTCATAACATAATATTGAGTGAAAAAAGCTAATTCTGGGTTACTACATATGGAGTAACAACCTTCTTATAAATTTTATAAACAATAAAAGTAAACAGTATATCACTCAGGTTACATATTTAGGTTATAGACATACACATACACATATATAGATACATACGTACATAGGTATACATTATATACACACATACATACACACGCACTTATGATAAAGCTATTAAAACAACTACAAAAACAGGCAACAAAATAATATACATGAAGGGGTAAGGAAAAAAGACAGGCACACAGGCTGGGGAAGAGAAGCACAGAGGTAAATATAAACTGTCAACAGTGTTCTCATTCTCCAGTTGGATAATGTCATCTTGGTTGTTCATGCTATTGTTAGTTAATTAGCTAACTGATTAATTACTAAAAGAGAGCAATGCATAAACCAAGGATTACTGGTCCAATTTAGTAATACCCAAAGTACATCTGAAGGAAGAAAGGCAGGAAGGAAGGAAATTTTTAATGCAGGAAGAAGTTTGCAGGTCTTAAAAAAGACTTGAAAAGAAAGAAGACACAGAGTAGAATCATGTCAGTAAAAACAGATGTAACTGGCTATGTGAGTCTGACTGTGAAAGTTTTTAGTGGACCGTAATCAGTGACCTATCTATAGGGAAGTGATTCTCCCAAAGAGAAATCAAGTGGCACAGATAACTGACTTCAGTATCAGCTTTCTCCTCCTTTCTCCTGCCAAGATTAAGGGAGTTTCCTTGGGCCACTCTCCTTCCTAGACCCAAAATCACTCCAACAAGCAAAGTAACACTGGTCCTATTCATCTCCAGAGGCAAAGAAAGCTTAGAAGTTGCCCATTTCAGTCTTTATAGATGTATTTCAAAACAGAGAGATTGTAAAATGATTTGAACATCTGGATCTCTGTCCATGCCAGCCTCAACCTCCCTCAAAAACCTTAGAGATGCTCATTTTCATTTACTATGAATCAATAACTATTTCCAAATTACTACGCAAACAATACAGTATTAATTACATTTGGATCTCCTGACACTTCTTCCTTTGTTCGGTGGTCAAAGACACAAGGCGTTTCTAAGATTCAAGAGTTGACAGAAAGGACATTTTTGATCAATTAAGAGATACTTCAAACCTCCTAATTTCAGGCTCGACCACATTTGATACAAGAAGAAAAAGGATCAGGAAGATATACAACTATCATGAATAGCTTCACTCTCTTCATGAGACAGCAGGTAATGTGAAGAACTTATAAATTCCACTTCCAGGCCAGGGAAACAAAAGAGAGATAAGGAGAAAGAGGATGGCAGATGACCCAAAAAGACTGTCTACTGCTTACTATGTCCAGTACCTACCAAAACCAGTGAGTGACAAGGAGTTCTCAACAGTTTTTGTTTCCTGCCTACCCTGACATATTTAGAATTCCACTATTTCTGGGTCTGACTCAAGGCTTGTGAACATCCTTGGCAAGACCTTCTGTCTTATTCTACATCTACCTCATTTCACTACACACAAGCACGCAAGCATATACATGTGCACACCCACTTGGTACCGAACTGCCATAATCATACTTTTACAAAGTCTCCTGCATATCTTTCCTTCCAGTTTCACCTCTATAGTCAGTCATAATCTAGAACCTCCCTAGCTCAGGACAGCACAAGTTTCCTAATCAGACCCCCACCCACTCAATCTGAAACATTCTATGCCCCACAGCCACATTCACCATCCATTATCAATACTTTGCACAGACACCTCCAAAAACACTTCTAATGGCAAGACTGAGCCACAACTGAGCCTCTTGGTAGGACCACATGTAAGGGACAAGATGACAAAACAGACCCAGAGGAGTAACCAAAGAAGGGGGTACAGAGCCAGAAGAGTATACACAGGAAGGTTAAGAGACAGAGATGGGCCCAGAAAAAGAGGTAAGAGGGACAAGCTTTGCCCCTCAATCCTGTCCAAAGTCCTCAATCGAGTCACTGCCTGCATGCTGCCAAACAGCTTGGGAAGCTGGTAAGGAGGGCTGAGCTCTGGAGGATACATAAGAGCAGTTTAACTGGAAATCTGTGTCTAAGTGGGTCAAGAGACCATGGCATGGACACAGGTACACAGAAGGTCAAGGTTACACTGAGGGATTAAAAATCACAGGTTATCAAGTACTTCACCAATGTCTGTATTGGGTACAAATCCAACACTTGAAATGTCATTCTGTATGGCTCAGTGTTCCATACATATTTAACATATTTACCTCTTTCAAATCCTGGAAATTATATTTTATCACAAAAAGCGAAGAAATTTTTAGGATCAAAGAACAACTTAATATTCAGGAAAATGCCTCCACTTAACTCCTCCTTCAAGAAAATTTAGTTTTTTTCACTAATTTTAAAGGATATATATGACAATATGATGTACTGCTATCTTCCAAAGTTTTGATCTCATTCATTTGCAGTTCATAAGTTTTAATGGGAATGTATTTCTCAAAATAACAGCTTCTATAATATAGTCTGAAGATCCTTTCAGCTCTAAATTGCTATGATTCAAAACTGAGGGGAAATCTCTAAGATATTAAAGGTGAAAATTATTCCAGCTAAATGTACAACACAATTAGGAAAAACGTGAGTAATGGTTAAATCCCTCTGACTATAATGCCCATCGAAAAACTATCTTAATTTCAGGAAGTGAAGATTCAGACAAAACTGCAGGAAGGAGGCAGGGTGACACAAATGTTGAAATGGTAAATCAATTAAAATTACAACTAATGATGAGAAAATGCCCATGTGATTTTGTTCATGTTATTTACAAAGCACTATTTCCAGGGTGACCATTAACTGAACATCTCTGCCTTCCACGACCTAAGAATAAAACCCGTTCAGTTTCCCTCTCCTGGAGCCTACTGATAGCTAGTGGATGCCCTACAACCCTGAGCACAGAGGTGGGCCCATCATCCTACTAAGGAGAGTAGGATGTACTCTCCTGTACCTCCCTGCCGCCGAGCCACAGCCGCTGCTCCGACACCGGGAAGCCCGTCTCGGCCAAGATGCGCTCCTTGATGTCGCGCACGGTCCAGGACGCCTGAACGGCCACGGTCCTGCAGCCCACGCAGCCGGGGAGGACGGTGACCTGGACCCACCTGTGCAGAAAGCAAAAGGACGTTCAGTGGGGGCCACGTAGGGACCCTCCCGCCCGGGGTCCCGGTGGCGCGGAGCCTCGAGGCCATGGGCTCGGCCCGGCCCGGGCAGGGTTACCTGTCCCCCATCGCGTGCGTCCTCGCCGAGCTCCGGCCCGCGTCCGCCCCAGCGCGCCGCGCCTACTCACGGCCGCCGCCGCTGCACCGAGAGGCCCGCCGCGGGCCCCGAGCGCGGGATCCTCATGGCGCAGGCGGGCGCCGCCTCGGCCGAGCTCAACAGCAGCCGCGGGAGCGTCGGCACGAGCCGAGCTGGAAATGCGAGAGGAAGCCGCGGCCGCGGGGGCGGGGCGAGCGCCTGCAGTGGCGGCGCGCTACCGGCCGGCCGGGCCCCTGGCGGCGCCGCCCGCGGGCATGCGCCCGCCCGCCTGGACCGTTAGCGGCGTGGGCGCCCCGCCCCGCCTGCAGGCCCCGCCCCGCCTGCAGGCCCCTCCCGCGCCGCCCTCGTCAGCGTCAGCAACCTAGCCAGGGCCGCGAGGACCTGAAACACTTAATTGTGTATGCGGAACACACATGGAGGGAAGACGTGTATTTTCCCTGGTGGAGTTCAATAGTACCGAGAAACGCAGAACTAGACATTCCTAGGGCCTACGTCTCCTTCGCCTCTTAATCTCTGGAAGCATCTCCAAGTAAGATTTATGGTGGCCTCTTAGGCACAGCGGGAAACAGTGATGGCAGAACCCAAGTGTTTTTCACGGTTTCCCGTTTGTTTCTAAGGCACAAAAGGAGACCAGTGGTTCAGTTTGCTAGAGGAAGGAGTGCCAATAAGAAAGTAATAGATGATTATACACATGAACATACCCATAACATGTATACGTTAAAATACATGTAACTTATTTTGGCAACATTATCTTTTATTGTTGGTAGCCTAAGTGTTTTGCCATCACACTTGCAAGCTCCTTGAAATCAGAAACCAGAGTCTTAAAGTTGATGGAATCACCCAAGAGTAACTAATGTTGCCTTGTGATTTGAAAGTGCAAGTAGCTGAATGAAGCTTCAGAAAATACCAGTCTTTTCCTCCAGCTTATTTCTCATAGGTGGGGGGATGGCGGGGAAAGCCGGGGGGGGGGGGGGGGGGATTGCAA
>CM052810.1:68588887-68636912 GCA_028533885.1 Nasua narica | reverse complement strand
CATACAGCTATTTCATCCCTTTCTATAACCATTATTTAAAAGGGAAAAGTCTGTAAATCATGCAGCTCTTCCCCTACTTGGAACAAGTAAGCACAATCAATTAGAGAATACCTAATTCAACGTAAGATTAGGCCAGAAGACCCTAATGGGCTAATATTTACTTTTTCAGACAAGCCCATACATGCAAATGCATTAGAATATCAGCAAGTAGAAAGAATGAGCTCTCACCCCTCTGCTGTAGTGTCACAGCACGACTCTCCCAGGACAAATTCTCCACCCCTAAAATCCTTTGATAAGCCCCAGGTCTACCTGCTCTCCTTACTGCTCTCTCCAATGGGGCAGGCAAACATGTGGTACAGAGGTAAAGCATTGAGAGAAAGCAATGATCTTAATGGGGAGAATTTCACAAGAAGTGAAGCAGATTTGGCTGGAAAACGTGACTGATCATAAATACGTTTGAACATCTGAAGTTCGAAGTATATTCAGGATACACTTTAAAGGGTTAGTCCACATAGGAAATACAAATAAATCTGGAACTCAAAAGAGATGTCAACAATACTGATATAAATTTAGAAGTCATTTGCTTAATTGTTCAGATAATATTTATGAAACCTCTCCTATTTCCTAGAAGGACACATTTCTAAAAGACAGTGAATAAAACAAAGTCCCCATCTCAAGCTTGCATTCAAGGGAAGGAAGACAACAAATAGACAAATAATATATAAATTCATCCTATGATGTCAGCCAAGTAGGGATAAGTACTATTTCAAAGTGGGGGGAGGGACTTGGGGCAGGACAAAATAAGAAAGGAAAAGAGGTAATATGGTCCTAGAACTCCTTTCTAAGAACTGACATTTGAGAAAAGGCCTGAGTGAAACAGGGAAATAAAGTTATCCAGAAGAGGTTATATGAGAAGAAAGGGGGACAAAGCAACTGTTGCAGTTCATGCACATCTCTGACCTGGATTTAGTCCCATCCCCTCCCACTTGTACTCCCCCCCAACTTCTCTCCTCCCCAACCCATTCCCCAACCCCCAGCCAAAGCAAAGTTGAAATTGATATCTTCTCTGTTTGCTGATGGCTTCCCAGATCCTTAAAGATGCTCAATAAATATGAGGAAAGGAAGGAAGGATTGAGCTAAGGAAGGAAGGAACGAACAAACAAGCTAAAGAAAGTGGGGCCAAAAGGAAGGGAGAAAAAAAGGAATGAAAAAATATCTGGAAAATATGGAAAAGTAGATAGAATCTCAAACATGACACATAATTCTAACACCTCAATACAAACAACATTTTTATCCATTGTCGTTAATTTAGGGAGGGTTTTATATGATTATAATAATGCGATGGGTACATAGTGTTTTTCAGCATTTTTATCACTGTATAAATTGTATTTCTAATAACTGCCTAATTTTCCATTGAGAAGAAATGTCTTAGGATACTCAGCCCTATTGATATTTATGAGGGTATTTTAATTTTTCAAAAGTGCACAAACCAATAAATATCTTTGCTCATGAGGTTTCACCACTATTTAAGATGAAAAAGAAATTTGCAAAAATGATGTATTCTAGTAAATGTGTAGCTGGGTCTTAACTCATTCTGTAGGAGCATATTATAAAATGCAGAACAGCAAGAAGCCAAAACTTTAGTCTCTTCTTTTAGAATGAATGAGTCCAGACTCCATAAAAAAACAGGGAGTCATGGGATCACCCTTTGAGCCTATTTCAGTTGTAGAGATGAGTAAAATAAAATTATTTTATTGGGGCGCCTGGGTGGCTCACTGGGTTAAGCCTTTGGCTCAGGTCATGATCTCAGAGTCCTGGGATTGAGCCCCACATTGGGCTCTCTGCTCAGCAGGGAGCCTGTTTCCCCTTCTATCTCTGCCTGCCTCTCTGCCTACTTGTGATCTCTGTCAAATAAATAAACAAAATATTTTTAAAAAATTATTTTATTGAACAAGCCAGACTCAGCAGGATAAAAGCATAAAACAGTGTTATTCCTTCTCAGGAGTCCTATTTTAATTTGCCCTGGTGCTTCTTTCTTTCCTTTTCCCTGAATGACAGAACCAATATGGCTTGGGCCTTAGCTTCTCCATCACTACTAGACCATAAAAATTATCCAATCCCATTTAGTCCCTCAAATGACTCATCTTAGTAACTGAAAACTTACCCAGGGTAACAACCAAAACACCAGATCCAATCCAATGTAAAAATTCTTAAATAGTAACGGGGCTTCCTTTATTCTAGTTCATTCTCACCATGTGGACTGCAGTTTGGAAGCGTAGCTCAAGGCTGAGAGTTAATTTCCCCTGAAACAACGCTTCATGATTTTATGAAATGGAATGTGCCTAATAGCATGTCTTTGATCAGAGGGAAACAATAACTTAGTCCCTTCTGGAGAATGTTCACCAGCTATGTAAAGACAAAAGAATGATAAATCATTATTCCTTTGTTTAATGAGTCAGCACAAGGCTGTTTAGCTTGCAAATAAAAAGATGAGGATATTGTGCACATGCTTTAGGTCACTGAAGTCCTAAAAATTGAGTAAAAATCATAAGCCAAATAAAAAAAGGAAAAAATCTCTCAGGAAGAGCAAATAGCGCCTACAAAACCATGGAGTCAAAAAAAAAAAAATAGCAATAAAGTTGAGGAATTACAAGTAGCTCCATATGATAGGATCAAAGGGTAGGATTCACGTAAAAGTACAGGAAACATGATCCGAGAGCAGTTAGTAGGAATATGGTCATGAAGTTTCCTTTATTTTATATCCAGAGTTACATGGGAGCCACTTTTAGATTTTAATCTAGTCAGGTGATCATAATTACACTATCAAGATTCCTCAGGTGGCAGGACGGAGGATAACTTGGAAGGACACAAGAGTTAGAACAGCAACAAAACCAAGAAAAAAAATGGTATCTGTGAGATTAAGTAAAAACCTTCAGAAAGGAATCAGCACTACCATGGGTCACCAAGGTAAATTGCCCATAGGATTTGACAATTAGTTAGTCCTTGTTGACCTCTGTGTTCCAGAACCTGCAAGAATTTCCTGATGACTATAGGGTCAAGTTCAAGTTACTATGCATGACTCAAGAGGCCCATCACAACCAAGCCCTGGTCGACCTTCTCAGATTCTTCTGAGGCCACCTCACTGTCTGTCTCCATGACCAGTTTATAATGATACGTGTAACAATAATAAACCCATAGTGAATACTTATAATATGCCAGGCACCTACTGAAATCCTTATGTGATTTAACCCACTGGGTCTTCCCAACAAACCCACGTAGAACATAAAACCTTCATTTTCAGATAAAGAAAATGAAATCAAACGTTTTACTTGTAGCTCCAGAGCTAACAGTGGGAGAGCCAGGAGGAAAGCCAGGATCTGTAGTCCAGAGCCCGCACACTATTAATATTAAACTATAATATTCACAGGATATAATCACTTCACATTGCCTAGTTCCCACATGTACCCTGCCTGGCATTGTCCTCACCTACTTGCATTCCCCTTCCCATTACTTTCCATCAGATAAATCCCTAGGTCCTCATCCAAGAATGACCACTTGTCCCAGCTATCCCTGAGTCTTCTGGGCTGATTCTTTCTATCTACTGTATACTGTTTGTGTTAAAGCACATACCACTATTTTTATTAACTATTTTTATTTTTATTAACTATTTTTATTTTTATTAACTATTTTTATTTTTATTAACTATTTTTAATTAACTATTAATTATTAACTATTATTTTTTATTTTTTATTAACTATTTTTTATTAACTATTATTAATTTTATTAACTATTTTTATTTTTATTTTTTATTAACTATTATTAATTTGTATTCACTATTTTTTTATTAACTATTATTAATTTGTATTCACTGCAATGGGAGCCTTTGCATTCCTCTTTGTACCCCCAAGGGCCTAGTACAAAGTAATATTCAATAAATGTTGCAAAGATGTTTGAGAGCTGAATGAATGACGGCGTATAGGTCAACAGCATCTTCACTCCTAACATCAGTCAATGAGGTTTTGTTTTGTTTTGGGGTCTGTTCAAAATGCTTCGGACTACAAGTAACTGATTACCTGACTAGCAGTAGCTAAAATGATAAGGCTTTGTTTTCCTCGCCATTCTTTGACAATGTCAAAACCTGTTTCCCAGTGATGGTTTGAGACTCTCTCTCCTTGTCAGCAAATGGCTCGTACAGCTCTAATATATCTGTTTTCAATGGGGGGGGGGGAGGGGGGGGAGACAGAAAAGAGTTCTACCTGCTTTAGCAGAAAAACAAGAATTTTCCCAACAGACTTCTATTTCTCTCTCATTGGCCACCCCAAGCTGCAAGGAAGGCAGGGAAAACCAAGCCTCTCTAACAGAAGGTTCTAACAAAAGAACAGGGCTTTCTGAGTGACTGTCTGATCAGCCTACAACACTATCTACAACATTGCTCTAATACATGTGGCAAATTTATTTTTAAAATGTCTACAGAAATATTAGAAAACAATGTAACTAGGAAGTTTTTTAAAGCCTGATTAGTGACATATCAAGACACATTTTTTTTTTAAAGGATAGTAGGGGGAAATATTTCATGCAAGTAATCTTTCTTTACCTTGGGATGGGATTTGGGTAAATTCTATGATTTTTCTGCTCACTTTTTTTTTTAAGATTTTATTTATTTATTTGACAGAGAGAGATCACAAGTAGGCAGAGAGGCGGACGCCTTGGTGGCTCAGTTGGTTAAGCAACTGCCTTCGGCTCAGGTCATGATCCTGGAGTCCTGGGATCGAGTCCCACGTCCGGCTCCCAGCTCTATGGAGAATCTGCTTCTCCCTCTGACCTTCTCCCCTCGCATGCTCTCTCTCACTGCCTCTATCTCAAATAAATAAATAAAATCTTTAAAAAAAAAAAAAGTAGGCAGAGAGGTAGGCAGAGAGAGGCGGGGGGGAAGCAGGCTCCCCGCCAAGCAGGGAGCCTGATACGGCTTGATCCCGGGACCCTGAGATCATGTCCTGAGCTGAAGGCAGAGGCTTAACCCACTGAGCCACCCAGGTGCCCCTCTGTTCACTTTTTTATAATGACAGTCCTGGGGTCACTTAAGTTACAAAATATTGTTTCAATTCTCTACCTGGAATAAGTTCCAGGCAAAATCACTAAATAAAGGTCAGTTTCTCCTTGAAGTTGCCATCACCACCCCAACTGAGTTCTGTAGTCAGATGCTTGCCTGTCTTCTAGGAGGGGGAGGTGGGCAGTCTCTCTTCTCTCCCTGTTCCCCCAAATAGTCGTGATATCACCACATCCAGGCCAAAGCTGTGGACACAAGAAAGACAGGAGGCTGGACTGTTCTTTCATCACCTTAACGGTGATTAAGCTCACTGTTTCTCTTGTGGGAGCCTTTGGAAAGTCCTGTGACTGAGGACCTCAGCAGAGAGGTCCTCATGACTCCTTCCACATGAATCATAACTCCTCCCACAACCCGAAGGAGTCCCATGTCACCTTCTGGTTGCTCTGGCCCTACCTCAAGCAGACCCGATTGAAGAAGGCCCAACCTGAAGCTCTTCCACTTGTTCAGGTGTGTTCTATAGAAGCTTCTCTCATGTCCCTTGCCCAGCAAGCTTGGGCTATGCCAGTGCCAGTACAGCCACCTCCCTCATGCTGCCTCAGAGTGCTTGGGCCCCAGGCCTAAATTGGCCTCGACCCCAGTTCCAAGTTCTCTGTGTGGTTCACCAGGTTTAGTGTAAAGGAGGTAAACCCCTCTAATCCTGTCCACTTGGCAACATCTCTCTCCAAAAAATCCTCTACCAAACTTCCCTCTCTCCCCTCTGGCTAAGTGGGGGTCTCAATCACAGAATGTGCTCTGAGGCTCTTTGTCACTGTGTGTATGAGGGAGAATCTTTGGTATCCCCATCAAAACTGAGGTAGGAAGCACTTTATTTTAGCACTTTCTTACCTTAGATACACAGTAGCCATCAGAATAATTCGAATTGTGTTCTCATAAAGGCCAAGAGAAGAAGAAAAAATATAAATAGCATGTAAATCAACAACAATATATGTGTGTGTGTGTGTGTGTGATGTATATAATTATGTATTCATTAACTCAAAGTGCAGACACCACAGTACACCAGAATTATAGCAGTTAAACAAAACAACACCCAGCTCCTATGAGGCTCACATTTTCATAATGGGGAGGCAGACAATAAATAAATACACAGATAAATAATGTGCACAGCAGAAATAAGTCCTGTGATGAACCATGATAGGCAAGGGATGGAACATGATACGGGCTGGAGTGCTGTTCATCTTGATGCCATCTGAGAATGGAACCAAATACGCAAAGTGAGAAAGCTTACCGAAGGAAGCTTTATGATGCTGTTGGTGATTGAGAAAACAACCCCCTGCAAAGGCAAACTGTAAGGATATGATTTCTTCTCCATAAAAAAAAAAAAAAAAAAAAAAAAAAAAACAGAATTTGCTATTCTAGGTCATGCTCCTTAACTCACTCACCTTGTTACCATACTCTGCTTAAAGTATTTAAATTTAGGGAAGTACTTATCAGAATCCTGTGTATTCTACCCACTACAAATTTCTAAGTGGAGTATCTCAACCACATTAATAAAAGAAAGGACAAACACCATATGATCCTCTTAATTGATGCAAAAAAAAAGCATTTGACGAAATACAGCACCCATTCTTGATGAAAACCCTCAACAAAGTAGGGCCAGAAAGAACATATCTTTTTTTTTTTTTTTAAGATTTTATTTATTTATTTATTTGAGAGAGAGAGAGAGCGAGAGAGAGCATGAGAGGGGAGAAAGTCAGAGGGAGAAGCAGATTCCCCGCGGAGCCGGGAGCCTGATGCGGGACTCGATCTCGGGACTCCAGGATCATGACCTGAGCCGAAGGCAGTTGCTTAACCAACTGAGCCACCCAGGCGCCCCAGAGAGAACATATCTTAACATCATAAAAGCCATACACCAAAGACCCACCGCTAATATCATCCTCGATGGGGGAAAACCTGAGGGTCTTGCCCTACAGTCAGGAAGAAAGGGATGTCCGCTCTCACCGTGACTATTTAACATAACTTGTGCACAAGCTTAATGAGGAAACGTCCACATTCTCACTCATCTTCTGCACATCCTCAAAGGCCCTGTGCAGTTCTGGCAGGATAGGCACAGCAATTGGGGGGGGGGTGCAGGTAGCACCCAGACCCGTGACATCCAGGCAGGACAGGATGTTAAATGGTGTCATTAATAACACTTTTACCGCAGCCAGCAGAAAGCCACATGCCTCTATGCTTATCTCTAGAGCCTTCTTCCCTTTGGCCTTCTCTTCCTGACCCCTAAGTTACTGACCTTGCAGTGTTTGATAAGCCCCCCTCCAGATCCTGACCTTGCTAAGTACTTTTCCTAAGTCAGACTTGTTAGCATTCCCTCAGCTTTCTCTTTATGCTTCTTACGGCATCCCCATACTTCCTCCTCTACCTCACCTTTCCCTCCCGCAACTGCTCTGGCCGTACCATCCCCATCGCCTCTCCCCTCTTCTAGGCTTTTCTGGAACCAACTACTCACATACAAATCCTGTTTTGACAATTCTGAGTTGAGTACCTGACTGCCCGTGAAATGAAGCGGTGACCCAGTGTCCTCACACAAACATGCAAGAGCACGGCAAAGGGCAGTCAGGGACTCGGGGAAGCACGGCTATAGAAAACAGGGCCCAAGTCAAGGTAAAATAGTGGGCTGAAGATGCAAATGCCAGTACCAGTGGCTGCCCATGTCACTCAGAAGAAAAGTCAGGGTCCTTAGCGTATAAGGCATTAGTAGTCAATCTCCCTGTGTCCCAGGGCTCACGTCCTCCTCAATCATTGTCCCCCTGGTCCCTGCCTCATCTTCCCCTGGCTCATTCCACCACAGCCATACATGGCACCCTTCAGTCCTGAACACCAAACCACACTCCCTGCCCCAGGGTCTGGGCACTCGCTATTCCCCCTGTTTAGTATGATCTTCCTCCAGGTGGCATTTCTTACTCTCTCATCACCTCCTTTATGTCTGCACCCAAATGTCATCTATCTCAGGAGGCCTCCCCAACCAGCCTGTACAAAATAGCAACACTCCCAATGTCCTTCCCCTTAAGTTACCTAATCCCCACACTACACCACCATCTACATGACTATCTGATACATATTTGGTTACTTATTTGTACAATGTCTATCTCAACCTACCATGTTTTCCACTCCAAGAAAGCAAAGTCATTATCTGTTGAATTCACTGCTCTCCTCCCAGCACGGGTAGGGTCTGGCGTGCCACGGGCACTCAGTAAATACTGTTGAATACGTGAATGGATGGATACATCCTGGGTGCCAGGCTGATGTCTGGGTTATCTGTTCATCCGTACCCCTCCTACCTTGTTCCAGTCTTGGTTTCCAGCCTCTGACCCCAGGTATCCAGCACCGCCAGGCTCACTGCCACCACAGACGTAGTGTGGCTCTGACTCTGCCCATTGGTCGCGCCCTGGCTTCAATCCTCTGGCCAGTGGCTCTCCGCTGTGCTTCAGGGAGCCCGTGGCCTGGTGTCCCACACTCAGTCTGCAGGTGTGAGCTGACCCCAACCCACAGGTCATTTAGCAAGACAGGTCCTGCCACTTTGGCTTCCTTCCCAGGGCAAGCAACCACCAGCAGACTGGGAGAACAAGGTCACGGCCACATCTTACTTCCTTAATGAAGCTTGTTTAATCTCAGTGAGAACTCACAGCTGAAACATTCGGAAAACCTGTGTCTGGGTTTAAGATTTCTGGTGGTACCTGGGTGGCTCAGTCAGTTAAGCATCTGCCTTTGGCTCAGGTCATGATCCCGGGGTCCTGGGATAGAACCCCATGCTGTGCTCCCTGCTCAGCTAGGAGTCTGCTTTCCCTCTTCCTCTCCCCATTCCATGCTCATGCACTTTCTCTCAAATAAATAAATAAAATCTTTTTTAAAAAGAAGAAGCTACATTCTGAAGACTCTTGCTGAGAGATGTTCCTAAGAGATGCACTTCTGCGCAAGAGACCTTAGTGTTTGCAACAGACACTGCTAGAATTTCATCAGGACTGCTGTGCCCTCCCCAGATCCTCCTAGGTGGCCCCCAAGGCCCTTCCCATCTGCAGACACATCCTTCTCTTGCCCCTATGACATGTCATGCCTCAGGTAGGAAGTCTCAAAGCTCCCAAGCATGTTAACATCCCCACCCCTGCAGTGGGGGTACCACTAAATCATGCTTTGTTGCTCCCCAATACTGCAACATAGATCGTAATAGCCTCAGACAGCGTGACCCTTCCACCACTGGTTTGCAGCCCCCACAGGCCCCTTCCCAGTACACATCTCTACAACTTGTGCTGAGAACTTCCCGAGTCTTGAAAACAGTATCCTAAGTGAAATGAGTCAGGCACTCAAGATCACACATGGTGGGCTTCCATTGCATGAAATGTTCAGAGTAGGCAAATCCATAGAGACAGAGAGTAGACTGCTGGTTGCCAGGGGCTGGGGAGAGGGGACACTGAGGAGTAACAGCTAATGGGCTTCTTTGTGGGATGGTGAAAATGTTCTGGAAATGTTTGCACATACTGGTGAACATCCGTAAAAACCACTGAATTGGATCCTTTAAAATGGTGAACAGTATGGTATGTGAATTACGCCTTAAAAAGAAAAACAATAATAACACCGTAGTTGATGTGACTATATCACCATACCACCATGTGTCAATTCCCTTTGCACACAAACCTTTTTAATATGGCTACCTTGACTTTTCTGGTGACTCAGCTGGTTTATTTCACTATCTTCTTAAGAGATTCTAAGTCGTTTTCCAGAATGGTCGGAACTGACAGCTTTGTCCCAAATACATACACAAACAAAACAAAATGCAAACTCTTTATCAGAACATCCAAGTCCTACCTTCCACCCTGATCTCTCACTGACTTTGGTTCACTTTCCCCACCTCCCACCTACCCTCGCAGGCTCTTCAAATTAACTCGCTGAGCTTGGTCACATGGCCTTTACATCTAGTCTCCTTCCTTCCTCAATGTCCCATCCACCTTCAAATTCAATATTCTTCAGGAAGCATGATAATTCACAAGACAAGACGGCCCGTTTCAACCTTCTCAGTCACTCATCCCATCTGTGTCTCCTCCCTGAGCACGCTGACAGCAGGGCGCCACCGGGACCCTGAGCTCCACCTTCAAAGCCTTATGCCAAGTAACCTCTTTTAGGAAAACCGAGGTCTTCAACCAGAAATGCAGGAGGCTGAGGCAGAATTTACCCAACAGGCTACATCTAACAACCAGTAAGTCAGACAAAGGACAAAACTTCCCTTCTCTTTGTGCTAATGTAGACACAACTGCTTAACTTTTATTTTTAGTTACATTGAACGTGCTTTGGGAAATGATGTCATGCTTCTGAATTAACATTCCTGCGTTTTCTACTTCCAACGAAGGTACTATGAATTCCCTAAAGTGCCATAAAAATTATGAGAAAATAAGCTTGTACAGCCTTTACATGATGCTTTTGAATCTATTGTTAATTTTAATAAGAACTAGTTGTCTGGTTGCCAAAAATCCTACATTATTCAAACACAGCTTTCCCAAAGCAAAATTAACTAGTAGGGGACTTAAGTGTAGTCATGCTTACATATATCCATTGACTAATCCAAAGGGACTTTGCATTAGAAAGGGAAAAAAATGACTCAGCCCCCTGGAAATTATAAAGGTGACACATCTTGAGCTGTATTAGCCATTTCAAGGAATAGTAAAAACACATGTGAACTCCTCTGAATTCTGAATTGCTCTTCCTTTTATGGTGACCTTTGAGTAGACATCCTCTCTTGAAATATTTTATAGAAAACACAGAGACAGAGTCAGCTGGCTGTAGCAGTGAGTACATTCAAATAAATTTGCTGCTTCCTAATAAATAGAAAGTTTGAATGGATTTCAGGTCTAGACATAATAGTAGGAAACTCATGATATAAACCTATCCCATCATAAAACTGAATAAATTGCACATAGAAATGGAAATAATAGGAGCAACAAATGCCATAATACATTTCTTCCTTTTCTCTGCTTCTCCTGGCTACTAATAGCCTTCCAGTCAGTTCATTTTCCTTTTATTTGCCCTCTATTTTCCTGAGTTGTTCTTCTTTACCTTCTGCCCTTCTCCATCCTCTGCCCCTTGTGTGGTAGTGAATGAGGGTGTGACCTCACCAATTCTCACACCTGCCAGCTGGGGGGATTGTAACTGTTCTCACATGTATAACTGGACTGTCAGGTTATTTTCAGGTGAAATGGGGCAGTCACTGACCTGGGAGGTGCTCATTTATTCATATAAAAAGATGTGTGGCACTACTATGCGCTAGGCACGGGTACCATGATATAGGAGAACAGTTCCTGCCAGGGGGCGGGGGGGAGTGGATCACCTCATGGGAACACCTGCCAGGCAGGAATTGCAAGATGGCGGCCTCCATACTACTTTTTTCTCACTCCCAGTCTCTTCCTTCACCCCACTCTCTTGCTTGGGCATCTGATTGGTCAAGATCAGTGTCAGGAAAAAAAAATGAGAACCAGGCCATGGGTGTCTTGAGTACTCTTGAAGCTCTTTATCTCAATCTCACCTCCTCCTGATGTGCCCTACCCCATTCACCACTTCTCCAGCTCTGCGAGTTCAGTAAACATTAACTTCACACATTCTATGCGCAGGCACTCTATCCTACTGTCTGTAAGGAACCTGAAGAATGGCACAATATACAAAATTAATCAACATAATTTTCATATAAGAGGAGAAATGCTAAAATAAAGAAAACCTAACTAAGTCATTAGTTGCTACAAATGCCAAGATACTGTCTTCCGTTAACAGGGCTTTTCTGGACCCACGCCATGGCTCCACAAGCCTGTCAAGAAAGAGACTGCACTCCTGGATGACTTTCTAAAGCTGTTTTTTTCTTTTCTTCTCCCATTAGTTTTATTCCCAAGCATACTGCAGGGCTCAGCTTGCAGGCAGATCTATCTAAGCATTGGGGATGATTCTCCTGCCAGTCTAGGACATACTTCAGCTCCCGGGCATCCTTCCTTCATGTGAACAGTCTCACTCCAAAGTGACCCCGCCATTCCCTTCTCATGCACCTTCACGAGTCTCTGTGTGTTTAGAATTTGTCTTTCTACCTCTTTAGACCTTCCGTAGGAAGGAGCACACCACTCCCAGGGTCTGTGGAGCTGTTCTTTGATTACTGCTTGCTGCTTCACAGAGGAAGGCAATGAAAGGCTATTCTCCATAGCTAATACCTCTCTCCCAAGTATATCTGTATTTTAACAGGGGATTTTCATTTCTGCTGCTGTGTGGAAACTGGGTTCATATTTTGGGAAGATTAGTCACCCGACTCCCTCTGAAATCATATCACAAAGACAGTCACTCATTTTAAGCAGTGATGGGGATGACAAGAAACTCAAAATGCCTAATGATAATACCCGCCATTAATTAAGTACCTACCAGGCACCGAACCCTTCTTATTTAATCTTCACAAAAACCTTATGAGACATTCTTATTCCTATTTTATTCCTGTGGATGATGAAAGACTCAGAAAGGTCAAAACTGCCCAAGACCATATACAGGGTCAAGATCTAACCCCACTCTGAGCAAACCCAAGACCTGGGTTTTTAATTACTGCCCACATCCCCATATGGGGTTGTTACTGACAGAACTAGAGATGTTTATTCTGGAGGGGAAAAAAAATGACTCCCGGGGACCTCTTATAGTATCCAAATATGGGAATGGTTTTCATGTATAAATAATCTCTGTGGGTCCAGAGACAAATAAATTTGGGGCTCACTCCCACGAAATGTATATATCCCAACAACTAGAACAATTCTCATTTTTATGCACTCACCACCAACTACATGTCGAGTCCCTCACATCCACTATCACATTTAGTTCCCCAATGAACCTACAAAGAAGACATTATCATCCGCACTTAGAAGTGAGGACTCAGGACCCAGAGAAGGGTCTGAGGTTTCCTTGCAAATGGCAAGTGTCAACATTAGAACTCAGGTCTCTGTTCAACTTCCCTTATTCTGCACTGCTCTCCAGAATTGAGTAAGGGGGAAACACTTTGCTTGAGAAGTTTAGTCACCTGACTGCCTCTGAAATCATATCACAAAGACAGTGGCTCATTTTAAGCAGCAAGGGAATAGCATTTGGGGACAAGAGTGAATCATGTCCTAGGTTCTCTACTTTAAAAGAAAAAAAAAAGACTTATTTATTTACTATTTCAGAAAGAGACAAAAGGGGGGAGGGGCAGAAGGAGAGGGAGAGAATCTCAAGCTGATTCCCCGCTGAGCACAGACCCCCCCCCCCCCAACACAGGGCTCGATCCCAGGACCCTGCAATCATGATCTGAGTCAAAATCAAGAGCCACCCAGGTGCCCCCTAGGATCCCTTCTAAGGGCTGATCACAGCCTTGTATTTCAAACATATGGAAATTTTACAGGCTGGCTGGATCTAGGCACATGCAAGCTCTCTCACACACACACTGGAGAGCACTTCTCAATGTATGTGGTAAATATACAAGTGTGAGTTACGGAATAGAGATGTAGATATTCAGTCAGAAAGGGGGAGATTTTACAATTAGCTACTTCTATTTAGTTAATGATAGTCAATTGAGTTAGTTATTTAAAAATGCAGTCCCCTTTATCTAGCTTTGAAATAGTGTCTCAAATAGAATCCCAAACCATAATTTGATTACACTAACATCCTCTAGTCATGAAGTACTTAAGAAATATGAGTTTATTTATGAAAAATAAATGGAAATCTTATTATTTTTGTCATAATTTGTTTTGCATATTTCTTGCTTAAATCACTAAAGATTTTGAAAAATAAAAAACATATTCTTATGTATCCCATCTCTAAATATCTGGACTTGAAATGAGAATAAGGAATAGTTCAAAGAATGAGCATTATTTTATCTCTGTGCAGAGCCAATGCCATAATAACTTCAAAATATGAATCATGCAAACTATGTCCACAAAATTACATATCTGTGATTTTTGTGGAAAATAACACAGCATTTTCTTCTTTGCTTTAGTAAAAGAGAAACGTGCCACAGTCTTCCTCACACGGAAGGGTTTATAAATGGCTGCACACACATGCTGTCTTGGGGAACAATTACAGTAGTTGGCAGGCAACCTCCACTGGAGGAGACACAAAGAAAACACTAGATAGAAATAGGTCAGGGGAGTTTTTCAAGGAAAATTGAGAATGACTCCATTAAAAAACAAAACAACTGGACTTTACATGAGTACTACAATTAAATAGAAGCTTAATCTGTTAAAATCCTACATTTTGCTCATTTCTCAAACCATTTCAAATTTTCTCTTGATATGATTTCATTGGATAAATGAAATAGTTATAAGTTAGAAAAGGAAGATTTCCTTTCTATTCCTTTCCTATTTACTCACTGCTTCTGAAAACGATTATTTCCTTTTTTAAAGATTTTATTTATTTATTTGACAGAGAGAGATCACAAGTAGGCAGAGAGAGAGAGAGAGGAGGAAGCAGGCTCTCTGCTCAAATGCGGGGCTCGATCCCAGGATCCTGAGATCATGACCTGAGCCGAAGGCAGAGGCTTTAACCCACTGAGCCACCCAGGTGCCCCTAAAAACGAGTATTTCTTAAATAACAAAGAAAGCATAGGAAAGGAAATCATAGATAATATTCAAATGTACATTTTTTTCAGAATTTACCCAAATCAAAATCTAAATTCACCCAAAATGAATCATATATGATTGCTCATTATTTCTATCCCCTTTATAAATATAATAGCTAAACAAGTGACATAAAAACTCATCAATTAGGAAACTACTTAGGCAACTGAATATAGTTCAGAAAACATGTTTTTAATTTAATTGATAGTTAAAAATTTTATGTGTATTTATCATTTAAACTTTGGTCACTTTCCTGTTTTCTAAATATTTTCCGTTTTTGATTAAATAATCTACAGATATTGTAGACATAAAACAAATATTTCCAAAAGGAAATATTGGTTATGCTCTACAAACCACCTACCAACACATCCAACCAGCCACCATTGTCTAAGCGCTCCACCATGCTCACTATCCCTTGAATCCATTCCTTCCTTGTGTTCATATTGCTTCAAGCTTTACTCTGGCTCAGACCATGAGGTCAGGGCCCTAACTATCCTCACTGCCCCGGATTCTTTCTCCTTCGATCAATCCTTCATGTTGCCACTAAGTTATCCTCCAGTGGAGTGTGGCTAAACCTCTGCCCATCACTACGATATTCAGTATTTCAGGTTACCCATATGATAAAGTTCAAATGCTTCAAAGACAGGCTCCCTTTCCCAGCCTTGTCCCCTCCTCTCCTTCCTAAATATTCCCCCAGAGCGCTGCAGCATGTCTTTGCACTTTTTTTTTTGCACATTTCTTTGCACATTCTGTTTCCTCCTGCAGCATCTGCCCCATCCCTACATCTTAAACACATTACCTATCCTTGGTGGCCCAGCTCAAATGCCACTTCAGTTGTGAAACCTTCCCTCTCTATCCAACACTGTCTAAGGAAAAATGGAAATAGGTCCATGACAAATACGCCTTATGTGCCCTTCCTTATTCTCTCCATAATAATACTCTGCACGTCCACCCATCCCAGGTCTTTCCACATTACATAAACCAGATATTTACATGGCTGCATCCCCCTCTGGAGACTGGGGACATTTTAAGAACAGGAAACAGGTCTCAATAACCCTCTTCCACACCCCCAGGGCCTGGCACACACTTGGTCAGTGCTCATGGAGTGAATAAGGATTGAGATAGGTAAGCAGGGTAATTACAAGATCTCTTCCTCTGAAGAGCTGGTGAAAAGCTAGAACCTCAGACTCAGATCATATATCCAGGAAGCACTAATTTTATGTTTCCGTTGTTAAGTGCATGAATGGGAAGCTGGAAACACTCCTTCACATTTCAGAAGATAGATATAAAACACCTCAGAGATGGCAAGAACCTGATAAATGAAGTTGCTGAGATCCTACCCCTGAATCAGTGCCCAGCCCGAACAGAAGGCTTCCTCCAGCTGAGCCAATGAGATGAAACCTCTATCTTCTTGTGCATCTTCAGCACTTAACTTCCACTTATGAACGATCAAAGAAGGCATAAATTTTCTTTATTCATAAACTACTGAAACCCCTCTTGCTTATAATCTCTCACATGTAGCTCTATGTCCCACAATATTCACTGCTGAAAACGGGAATGCTGTGGACTTCACAAACGTGGCTTCTGATGACCCTGGCCTACAAGCACTCTGCATCCTGCATGCAAAAGTAAGAATTAGAAGAAAAGTGAGTCCTTATTATCTTTTTTCTTTTCTGTAATAATTCTCTTAATGGATTTAATAAACTGGCACTAGATAAAGCTATGAGCTGGTCTAGTCTTTCATCACAAACTCCAAAATAATTTTTCACAGCTTGGGAAGAGGCGCACTCCTTCACAACATCTAAGTCTGGGAAAAGCAATAGTACAAGAAAAAAAAAAAAAAGGCAACAGGGCCAAAGGGAGGCTGGGATTCAACCTACAGAAGACCAGAGGATGAAGGAGTGATTGGCATTTGTGCAGATTCTAAAGAATTGTTTTGGTCAATGTTGTTAACATGTACTGATCCCTTACAGTTCTAAGACCTTCCTTCAGTTGCTGAAAGACCCCTACACATCAGCTGGTTTCTCTGGTCACCCTGTACTTTTCTTTTTTTTACCCTGTACAGTTTTTTAAGTAATCTCTATACTCAATGTGGGGCTCAAACTCATGACCCCAAGATCGAGAGTCATATGTTCTACCAACTGAGCCAGCCAGGAGCCCCTATACATTTCCTTTTTCTCTTAATCTATGGGTGATCTCAAACAATTTACCTGTGCAAGTACCTACCATTGATACGTGTAGGATATTGGTTTGAGATCGGGTGAAGCAGATGGTGGGGGGAATCTCAGGAGCAGAAGACCCTTGGCGGGAAGCTCAAGTATGCTCTTCCACACTATGTACTTGCAACTGAATTTGTTCCTTAAATTTAAAATCCCTTAAGCTTAAAAATTCTTTTTAGTGGTGAGAATAATGGGTTTTAAAACTAACATTTTGTAATATATGACTACCCGTGAGAAAGATATTAACTTAAAAAAACGTTAGTTATTCCACTTTATTAAAGACCTTAAGGTGGAAACAAACCACCAACAGCTAGGCGTGGCTTCAAGAGTCAACTGTCTGGACACAGGAGGTTCAGAAGACAACAAAATCATGGAGAATCCACTTTACCAATGAAAGCCATGGGCTAAAGATCCTTAACTTAACCCTGTGAGCAGTCTTCACTAAATAAGTTTAAGTAAATTGGTAACATCCATGGCACTTACTTCCCAAACACAAACTGTTAATTACCTGTTCCAAAATAGGAAAGAAAGGGTTTTTAATAAGCTCTTACCGTGACACCTCCTATGAATCCAAAGACTATGAGGATAAGGTACCATTAAGTAGCAAAATGTAGATATGTTTGCCTTTTTTAGTGACCGGTCAGCGGGCAGACAGAAACAATCAATTGCATCCGCACTTAATAAGATGTATTCAAAGCACATGTTGTCCTTGTAAACCTGTCCTCTCTGTAACCCAAATGAAGTTTTGAGCTAAGCCTTCCCTAATTAAAAAAAGGGGAAAGGACAGTAAACGTGTACAAAGGAAGGCTCTGTAGTGCATTCTCTTGGAAGAACACGTTTGCTTCCTTTCTTCTCCTTGCAGATTAAAAGAAAGAATAAATTACAGTGTCTGAAATCTGCTCCTTGGACTCTGCATTTAGCCAGCCCTTTCTTGCAACATGAGAAGGGGAAGTCCCTTTCTTCTGTTGTTTTTTGTTTTGTTTTTCCTTTTGGGGAGGAGGGAGCAAGTGAATTTATGTCAAAATGTCAAACTGTTTGGCTGTACCTACCTATGCCAGAGGTCACAATAATACACAACCACTTTTTTACAGCTTTTCTGTTTCTTAATTTTCAATGATTTTCCAAGGGATTTTTTTCCTATTCATTCTATGAGGGATTTTATTTATTCAGATTTTATTTATTTATTTGACAGAGAGAGAGAGAGAGATCACAAGTAGGCAGAGAGGCATGCAGAGAGAGAGGGGGAAGCAGGCTCCACGCTGAGCAGAGATCCTGATGCGGGCTTTGATCCCAGGACCCTGAAATCATGACCTGAGCCAAAGGCAGAGGCTTTAACCCACTGAGACACCCAGGCGCCCCTATCTATGAGGGATTTTAAATAGAACCTATTTACTTGGTCTAGGAGGTGCTGTGTAGGCTTCAAATTGTGTTCCGTTCTGAAAAGAATTCGTGTTTTGTTTCTGCACTGTTTTTCTTATAGTTGTGACTTTCAATCATAACAAATTAGAAATTAGAATAATTTATATGAAGGATTCATATATAAAGCATTTTTCCTATTGCTTAATTTAAAAAAATATGTCAATTTGACTCTAAGTTATCTTTTCTATATGGAATTTTTTTCCTCTTGGGAGAGTCAGTAGATGAGATCATCTAAAACCCTAATGTTTCATACTGGGTAATAAATTAACCTTACATTCTTCTCAAGAAAAACCTATCGGCTGATTTTCCAGTGAAGAGGACCTTCCCAAGTAATGTCTAAGGGGTAATGATTCCAGTACCTATAAATGTTAAATAATAAATATATTTCTACTGTGTGACTGCTCCCACATCTCCCTTTGGATAGTTTTGGGTGATGGCAATGAGCTTCCTCTGGCCCCACACACAGAGCTCCCTCCTTCGACACACACCTGTTGGGAGTGGAGAAGCCCTCGGGGCTCCCTCAGGGTGACCCCTGCAATTGGAAAAATACCACCACACAGCGCACACCCTCCCCCCAGAGCCACCATGACCACCGCAAAATAGTGTGTGTGGGATTTGCTTTAACATGCTAACGTGAAGAGAAAGAGGGGCATGAACAAATTCATCAGAATCTCAATAAGTATTTAATTTAATGGGTATTCAATGTAATGGTTTCCTCTACTTCTATATATGCCTAAAACTTTTCATGATAATATTTTTTTAAAGGAGGTGAAGGGGCACCAAGGCCAGGCATAGGATTTCTGCCAATCATGGGTGAAGAGGGTGAAAGCCCATGCTTCTCTCCACATATACTAAATACTGCTCTGCCCCTTCCATCCACTCTCCACCTTGCTCACCTGGGCTGACCTGTCTGGACTGCATCAACAGGGCCTCAGGGTGCTCTTGCTGCAGGTTGAGTTGACCAATGGGAGCAAAAGAGGGTGGAAATGAGGGATGAGAGTGATGTCAAAGAATTTGTTCTCCCAACACCCGTCACACAGCCTCACCGTGGTCTGACTGTGTCTTTCAACCAAAGGTCACTACCCTTTCCAAGAGATGTTGCTCCAAGGTATGATGCTTTGTCCTTTAAGATTCGGCAATTGTTTCTACCTTCGTCCCTCAGGTCTTGGGAGGTAACAGTGCCTTAGCTGCCAGGTCCCTCGGCAATTTCTGGTTCCTTTTCACCTTCACATGTAAGCCCTTGGCTTATTCTAAGTGGCTGTGGAGACCCTGTCTATAGACCACACACCACAGCATGACTGCCAATTCAATCCATGAAGGAGAAGGTGAATCAGATTTGCTATTCTGAAAAGCAGAAGCATGCCTGATTGGCCGACAAATATCCCAAAGCATTCATCAGTATGTCTTCCCCACCTTCCCTCACCAAATTCCTTCCCTTGATCCCTGAAGATGGGTTTCTTACTGCTCTGAAGCTGACAGCAATGGTGAGTCACCTGCTGCAGACCAGACATTAGGCTGTGAATACTCCACCATAGGGCTTAGAATCACATGCAGACTGAGCTTTCCCTCCCTCAGGAACCAGGAAATTGGAAATTGCTGCAGAGCCCATGATAGGAAACTGCAGGGAAACGAAGTTGGACTTTTCATTACCACTTGGTGAGGACCACCAACTGTCCCAATCACCTTGCTGCCTTTTGATGCTTCTTTCCCTAAAGATAGTATGTGGTATTCATCAGGATTCTCCCCAGACCCTCCCTTGCATCTTGTGTTTCCTGACACATTCAGGGGATGATAGTGGCAGGAAGGAAAATCCCCATAACCAAGCAAGAGGGGTAAGACAGATTGGTTTACAACTGCTCGTTAGCTGGGGTGGTGGCAGGCAGCACCATCCTTGTAACACCTGCGTGATGGTGGAAGCTGTTACAGATGGCTAGACTTAGTGCTAGTTTCTGGATAAGAGACTGTTGAAAAGAAAACCCTAAGCCCAAAATGGAGTCACTTATGTTAAGGGCATCACATCAGCAAACCAAGATGTAATACCTAACCCAATTGCACTTTCTGTCCCCCAGAATATAACCTTTAACCATGTTAACCAGTCAACATGGAATTTCTTGGTCAGAACTAGGAAAAATACTGACTCTTTCTGTTCCCCTTAGGAGGGTGACCTTGCCTCAAACAATGCATTCTTCACTGATAATTCCCTTTTTTCCACTCCCTCTCTGCCTTTAAAAACCTTTCCTTTCATGCAGCCTAATGGACCTCCTTTCTATTTCCTAGAAGGGATGCTGCCTAACTCATGAATCATTCAACAAAGCCAATTTGAATTTTTAAATTGCTCACTTGAATTTTTACTGCTTAACAGAAGTCATCATAGTAAGTGTTACCTTTTCTTGGGCATTCTGGGTCAACTACTATGCGAAGTGTTTTACATTCATAATCTCTAACCCAACAGGGCTGTAGGCATTATGATCCCCATATTAAGAAAAAGTAACCTATTCAAGGCCACATAACTAGTAAATAGCAAAGCTAAGTTCAAACCAAATATATCTGGCTCAAACATTGATACTCTTTCCATTACACAATTTGTTTTCTCTGAAAGGAGGGGGAAGGATATCCGTTCTGAGTTTGTTTTGTTTGGATGCAGAGGTATCTACGGAGAAGAGAAGAGAGAGAGAGCAGATGTAGAAGAGGCAGGACAGGACCCATTCTCCCCTCTCTGTCTATATATAAGGGACTAGTTTTAAGCCTATGAGGACAGAAACTCAGGCACAATGTTTATGAAACATGGGATAAGACTAAGTCCATGAAGTACTGCTTCCCCCCTAGAAAACTAAATCAGCATAGACTTCAGGAGAAGCCATCCATCTCCCCTTACTACCCTCTCCCCAAGTTTCAGAGCCATTTCAGGCTCACAGTATTCACTGGGCGCAGGGGATAATGTCTTACAGAAACCCCAACTGCAGAGGCCTTCATAAGTCCCCTTGACCGAGAGGCTCAAGAGGAAAGAACATGAACAAATTCATTCCTGAGCCCATATAAGATGTCACCACCTTGAGGATGCCCAGAAACAGCTGGGGAAGAATTTAAGCAGCCTAGTGGGGATTGGGGGTTAAGATCTTATCCAGCAGGTGAAGGCTTGGAGCCATGGAGATTCAGATGTAAATATTAACTGACCGTATTTATACACATGAACTACTGAAACTAAGGAGGTGTGGAATAATTGTTAATCCACTTGTTCTTTCTTTGGACACCAATCGCCCTGGCTCTGGTTCTGGGTCACTGCCATTAGACCCATGGCTTCAAGCCTGAATCCACTCCTGCCCCTCATGAGAAGTACAAGTTCTGGCTTGTTTTCCTGGCCCTCTACTGCCTACTTGATCTTCCCTGTCTGGGGTTAGTTTCATACACTTGGACTCAGCTTATTTGCCTGCTCTCCTGAAGTCTGGGCTTTGCTTTCCCATCTGAATCTTTCTTACTCCTAATGTGCTGTCGTAGAAAATATATATTTGGTCTTTATCTTCTTGAGCCTGGCACAGAGCTTTTAAATTTCCTGAGGATAGTAGCGTCTTTTGTACACTGATGAAATAACACAGGGCAGGGCTCCTAAGTCGCTTCAAAATCAGTGGTTAGAGGTAGAGGAACCAATCATGCAATTAGAGGTTTGGAACTTTCAGCTGTACCCCCTAACCTCCAGGAAGGGGAGAAGGGCTGGAAATTGCATTCGATTACTGATGATTTAATCGACTGTGCCTACAGAATCAAACTTCAATAAAAACTCTGAAACAACAAGGCAAAGTTCACCACATTGGTAAACACATAAAAGTGATGACAAGGGTTGGAAATTCTGCACACCCACTGCCCCCAAGTCTTGCCCCGTGCGTCTCTTCCAAATGTCTGTTACTGAAACATATCCTTTATAATAAACTGTAATCGTGAGTAAAGCACTATCTGGGTTCTGAGTTGTTGTAGCAAATTATTGACCTATGGAAGGGGATCACAGGAATCGCTGAATTTGTAATTGGGTTTCCGGGAGATTTCATTTGTGCCTGGCCCCTCAAGTGGGTCAGTCTTACAGGACTGAGACTTTAACTTCTAGGGTCTGTGCTAACTCTTAGTAGTTAGTGTCAGTTGGAGAATTAGGGAATTGATTGTTTTTGGGGAAAATGGCACAACACCCATCATAATTAGGTTGCTGACATTCATCACCATCAACTCACCTTCAGTCACTTCACTCCAGCATGCCCACCACCCCCTCATTCTTGGAACACGCCAGGCAACTACCATCCAGGTGCTTTGCCTGGGTTCCCCTGTCTGGAACATTCTTCCCCTATATGATTACAATTATCCCTTCCCCTCCTTCAAGTGTTTGCTCCGATTTCATTTTCTCCATGAAGTTGGTCCTGACCTTCCTATTTAAAATTGTAACATACATTCCTATACAACACCATCAGACTCCCACCTCCTTTTCTTGGCCTACCATTCCTTTTGTTCCATCATGTGAGATACCATATAATTTAATGATGTATTACATTAATTATTTGTTTTCTGTTTTTCCCTGCTAGAATAGAAGATTCACAAGTCAGTATCTATATCAATTTCATTCCCTGATATATTCCAAGTACCTGGCACATAATAAATGCTCAATACGTGTTAGTAGAATGAATGATTTTAAGAACAGAGGTTTATTTGGAGGATCCTAACTGAAAGTGTTCCCCTGTAATCCCTAGGTTAGATGTAGAGCCATACACATTGGGCAGACCCTGGAGGAAGATGGGAGAGGCAGGTCCCGTCACCCTGGGCTTGAACCAGCTTGAACCTGGACTCTCTCCATGACCAAACTTTAGAAGGCACCTCTGAGTCCTCTTTTCCATGAAGCCTTTGCCCTTGGGCTCTGTCTCTGACCTGCCTAACCCAGTTTTAACAAGAAACCTGCTAAATCATTTCAGCAAAAATCTCTGTACCCTTAATATCTGATTACCTTCAATATTTAACCAAATACACTGATACCTGATCACCCTGGCCTGCCTTCAGCAAGAATTCTGACAAGTTGTGTTAGCCAGAATCCCCTTACACTGGTTATCTCCTCTTATTAATTTTCCCCTCACTCTGCTCATTGGCTATAAATCCTCAGTTGCCTTTGCTGTATTCAGATTTGAGCCCAATCTCTCTTCCCTGTTGTAATGGTCTTGACACCTCTTGCAATGGTCCTAAATGAAGTCTTCCTTACCATTTTAACAAGTGCCAGAAAAATTTTTTCTTTAACTAACCCTATGAGTTTGAGCAAGTCATATACTTTCAGTTTTCTTATCAAACAAAACCCATAAGAAATTATCTCAGGCATCACCACCAGCCCGAATCAATACCAGATCTGCAAAGCTCCTTAGCACACTGTAACTATAACTGTTTCCTAGGCATCATAGGGGACAATTTCCCCAAACCCTTCCATATCCTGGATTCTGCTTCTACACTGGCACATATGAAGCTCCACGCTCTTCCTGATGGCCGTGGAGAGAGAACCAATTCCTCAGCAGCCTTCAACAAGTGAGATTAAGTCTCAACTTTTACTTTAAATATCCAGATGGTATGTCCAATAATACATCTGCCTTTATTTGAGCATAACACTTGATATTGCTTATTAGATAGACAATCTAACTTCTTTTGGCAAAACATTTTCATAAAGGCAGTACCTTAGGAAGGGCCTGAGTTGTTGAGGCCACGATTTCGTGAGTCCCCCGCCACACACATGCACCCCCAAGAACTCGGGATACGATGCCCCAGAGCTCAAAAATCCCAGACTGGATCTTTTTCAGCTTTAAAAATTATTATCTTGCCCCAGGGACAAGAAGGCAATCAAGTTTTATAGATTTATGGTCTTATTAAGATAGGTTTTAAAAGCCCTACTAAAAGTGTATACTTACAAAAATGGCATTAAGATTGATATTTGACCCTCAACCCATGTCCTCCACTCTGTGTAGTCACACACTTGGTATATCCAGTCACCAACATTCTGCTTTCAAGTAAATAAGTAAATAAGCTTTAACTAAAATAAATACATCAGTTCTGAGAAAATTCTACAGTGCCAAAGCCCACATAATCTGCAAAGATACATCCAAAGTTAATATACTTTTCTTTAGCTATAAAAGGAATTTATCAGCCAATGATTGCAGAGACAATAGAATCTGTTTTTTTTTTCAACATCTGTTAGAAGCTTAAAATCAATCCTGATTGTTGAAAAGTTATACTTTACTGACATCAGTGATTCTACTACATAAACACTGCTCTTGAAAATAAAATTGATAGTATGTCTAACCAAGCAGTCAACTGCCAAGTTGTATGAAAATGAATTTACCTTTAGTTTAAAAGAAATCTACTTTCATAACTGAGAAGGCATTATATCAAAGCACCTTAAAAGGTAAAAAAGAAAAATCTTCAGAAACACTGTGAGATAGCATGTATGGTGCTACCTAAGGATGTTTCTCTCATATTTAAGCAATTTAGCATCAATAATGTTATCCTAGATACCTTACATGCCTTCTTATTATACTAGAAAATATAGAAAATAGTCAACTATTCCAATTGACCAATAAAAACCAAATTCTTTAAGTAGTCTCAATACTTGTGTGCATTCACATATTTAAATAACAAGCAATCACAAAAGTAATCCTCCACTACTCCATTTCAAGTTCCATTGAAAAAGTTACACTTACCTCCACTATCTAATGAATAAAACATTTTAAAATTTTTATTTTGGAAATTTTTGAAAGATAAAAACAAATATCTTTTTTTTTTCAATTTGAAAGCCAAATTTGAAAAGTCTTTTCACCTGTTGATATCATTAGGTTACAAGATATGAAGACTTACCTGATCTCTATGGCACTAAAATTTTATTTATTGAGCATACTATATGCAGCATTCCAAATCAATGAAAGCGTGTTTTGTTATATGCTTAAGAAAAACAAGAAAACACCTAGAAATTTAAGGGGTAATTGTAAATGTTGTATTTTTGCTTAAATCCTCAAGTTTGTATATGTCCTTACAAAATAGCAACTAAATTTGAGGAAAGGAGTGAACTTTATTTTTACCAAAGTTCACAAAGTAAATGCAGACTGCTTTCTCTCTCTCTCTCTCCTTTCTGAAGTTATTTGATACAATTTTAGGTATTTCATAGTTTTTTAATATTTTCCAAATAATCACATGGCCAGTAAGAGGCACTACTTATACACTTGAGGAAAGAGAAAACGGGGTGCATCTAATCAACCACCCATTACAACAGCCACAGAAGACAGAAAATCCAAACACCATCTGGACAAAGGTAAGGAATGATTTTCTTTTTTTTTCTTTTTTTTTTTTTTAAAGATTTTTATTTATTTATTTATTAGGAAAGAGAGAGAGTGAGAGAGAGCAGGTCAGAGTGAGAAGCAGACTCCCCATGGAGCTGGGATCCCGATGTGGGACTCTATCCCGGGACTCCAGGATCATGACCTGAGCCGAAGGCAGTCTCTCAACCAACTGCGCCACCCAGGGGCCCAGGAATGATTTTCAATCCTTGGCTTGAATTGTTAGACATAATTCCAGGTTACAGCTGAAGTATCTATCTACAGTTGACTCACTTTTATCTCTACAAAGTTTTCATGTTTTTGCCTATGTTTCATTTGGGAAAATCCAATAAGCCTTAAAAAATCAATGCAAATTATTGTAATTTAAAACATTAACTCATTTACCTATTATCCTTGGTCTCCATTATCACTTCCAGCATATGTGTCTGTGAAAATCATGAAACTATTTTTCTGTCTTCGAAGTCTTTCGTTTGTGTTTCCTGTAAACGTGTACTCCACGCTCAGCTCTGTCTGGCTGGTGAGAAGCCTGTATTCCCCTCAGTGTCCATTCATCATCTGATGCCCAGAAGCATTTCTGCGTTTTGTTGTGTTCCTTCAGGCAAGACTCTCCACTCTGAAAGTGGTTGCCTCCCTGGGTTATCCCTTCCGATCTGGACACCCACAGAAGTTTTTAAGGTAAAATAGTATTGAGTAGGTAATGGCTTGGGGCTTTTCTCCACAGCAGAAATAAGCAATTTTCATCTGAGAATCTCCTGTACTCCTTTTTGAAGGTGATGAGGAGAAATGTCATAGAAGCTCTCGGGCTCCGTGTTTCTCACCCTCATCTCAGCAGATGGGAAACACTCACTGGCAAGAGCCTTTCTTCTTGCTCTGGAGATATCTGCATTGCCGCATCACTTTTGGATCCTGAAAGAAAAATCAAGGAAGGTTCAGGGAAGGAGTAGGGAAACGTACTCAGAGTAAATGCACTGAAAATGGAATTCCTCGTGGAAGACAGCCATGGTTCTTATTTCCAGCGACTTTCTAATTATAAACTGCTGGTTGCACCACAGCCCTGCCAAATCGCATGGCATTTATCCTTCACCTCACAACCAACAAGCGCACATGTGTAACTACACATGGCAGGCTCTATAAATAAAAAACATGTCTACTTAATTTTGTTTCATGTTCTCACCCCCCATGCATTTCTTCTCATGTCTCTATTTTCCTGGCTTCTTTCAGGTGAAATACATACTTCACATGATGTGCCTTTTTTCAGAAACAGTACCTTTAAATCTAAAGGCACAACTTTACATATAATATATGTATTATATGTATCTCATGTATCTCATATATCAACATGTATCTCATGTTTGAAAGTAAAACACCTGTATCAGAAAAAGAAAAGAAAATGTGTCTATCTGAAAGATTATTTTTTTAGTAATATTCCCAGTAATCACTTGTGACTGCCAACAGTCTAACATTTTGAGAAAAAACTAGGAAGATAAAGGACAAACTTTGGCAACACTGATAAGCCAGAAGGACACATGAGATTGAATTTTCTATCCATTCATACAACTCTCATGCATATAAATACTTGGTAGTTTTCAAGGCATTCTCTTAGGACCACATTTAAATGGTTCTTTGAGGTAGACAGAACAAGAGAAGTAGAATTAGTAGTATGTTAAAGAAACTTAAAGCTTAGATACAGGAAGGTGAGGAACTATGTTCAGGCTCATTCATCTAGGAACTGATAAAGTGGAAAATGGAAAACCAGCTCCTGAATTCCTATTTTCCTTATGTTAGCTGACAATACTTCACTGCTGACAAACGTAATTTAGAGATGGTAATCTAAGCTAAACTTATAACAATAGAGATTCTTGGTTTCATGAAAACCCGGCAAAATAACTCAAAACTCACTGTAAACTATTCCCTGAAAACACTTCCCCAGTAACCTATTATAATAAAAATATTCCCAGACATTAGCAGTCAGGTTAATTGAAATAAACCAATCCAAAATCTTAATTATTCTTTCATATAAAATCATATATAATGAAATTTGATTGCCATGTGTCAAGAATTAAATTCTGGATTTAAATTTATGATTAAAGAATTAAAATTAAATTAAGAAATTATATAGCATGAAGATGAAAGCCTTATGCATGACTATGGATTTCAAAAATTAGACTCTTCAATTTAAAATGTTCGGATTAAGAGAAGTTATGTGTATTAAAGTGGAAGATTAGAATTAATTTCTTTATAAAACAAGGGATTGGACTAAATGTTCTAAGTTATTAACACCTGAAAAATTCTGATTCCAGACAAGTAACACCTTTAAAATTCCATGATTCATTCTGTGATCTAACTCATAAGCAATTATAAGAATAAGGGGTGCCTAGGTGGCTCAGTCAGTTAAGCGTGGGCCTTCAGTTCAGTCATGACCCCAGGATCCTGGGATTGAGTCCCACCTGGAGCTCCCTGCTCAGTAGGGAGTCTGCTTCTCCTTCTCCCTCTGCCCTGCCCCATTTGTGCAGGCGCACACACGAGCTCACTCTCTCTCTCTCTCTGTCAAATAAATAAATAAATACTCGGAGAATAGGAATCAATCCAAATTATGTCCTTTAAATAAAAAAGATTTTGTCAATTAAAATGTCATTTTAGGGCGCCTGGGTGGCTCAGTCATTAAGTGTCTGCCTTTGGCTCAGGTCATGATCCCAGGGTCCTGGGATCAAGGCCCACATCGGGCTCCCTTCTCGGCAGAAAGCCTGCTTCTCCCTCTCCCACTCCTCCTACTTATGTTCCCTCTCTTTCTCTCCATATCTCTGTCAAATAAATAAATAAATAATATTTTTTAAAAAATAAAATGTTTCAAGTATAACCGTAAAATATAAATGTATCATACAACAGACACAGGTTTTACATAAATGTTTATGATAAAAAGGTGAAATTCCAAGGAAAATCTGGAATTAGTTATACTTGAGTAGAGACCCTCCAAGCTTTGCCTTCAGCCTGTACAGTTTCTCTGCTCACGATGTTCTGCTTCTGTGAGAGTATTAGAGAGAAATAGAAGCATTGATTTCAGGGGAGCACTGCACATTCATGCTTATTAAAGTTACTCAATGAGTTTCCATCTCTAATTCCAGTTTGCCAATATCTTTTAAAAATCAGACTCTGAAATCTACAACGTTAATTAGCTTTATATCACCTGGCGTGTTTGGTAAAATTGCTACACAATGTAGAAACCTGTGGCAAAATCATTATGACCTTCCTACAGATGGACAATAATACATTCATCACAAAAAACAATATTTGAATAGTTTTTCCTACATAACTCTGAGCCCTAATGAAAGTGCTATCATCAAGCATATATATGTCTCTCAATGCTAACAGGATACAATGACTTTGCCCAAAATATCACCAAGGCCAAGATACAGTCTTTCTCCTGATCCCTCCACGGAGCTGCTGGTCTAAAAATTTTGTCAAAGGGGAAAGTGTATTAACATGACATGACATGTTCTTGATGACCCATGTTGGGTCCTAAGAATAACTGTGTCCTTCTCTAACAGCTCCTTAATTCTCTATAGTAATACAATCTTCAATTTTAATATCACTTTATAATTAATATCTAACCCACAATTTAGAATTCCAAAAACTATTTTCCCTTTTGGACCCTGAAACATATATTTGTACATGTTCTGCTTCTCCCTCTCCCTTGGCTCCTGAGAGGCATGTGCATCTCCCCAGGACTTGCCTTCTTCTCTAACTGCTCCAAAATTACCCACTGGGGAAAGGTACAGCATAGGAAATATGCTCAATGATACTGTAACAGCATCATAGGATGACAGATGGGAGCTACATTTGCGGTAAACTGAGCACAATGTGTAGATTTGTTGAATCACTATGTTCTATACCTGAAACTAATAAACATCCTCAAATTTTAAAAATTAATAAAAAGAGAAAAAGAACTTACCCTCCCCCCCGTGATTAACCATTGGACCAATTCTTGGAAAAATATAAAGCACGAAAATTAATTCAAGAACTAAGTCCATCTTATGAAACAGATTCAATTGCTGATATTTAAAATCTCCTTACAGAGAAATCACAAGCCTGGGCAGTTTCATTGGTGAGCTGTACCAAACATTCACTAAACAGCTAACTCTAACATCTTACAGATTCTCCCAGATAACATAAAAACCGACAGTATGTCCAAGTAATTTCATAAGGCTGATAATATTTCCAAATTAAATGATCGACACCAAGTTGGGACATTACAAAAAAGCAAAATTCCTGGCCGATCTCACTCATGATCATGGATGCAAAAATTCAAAATACATATTAGCAAGTTGAATCCAGCAGTATGTAATAAACATAATAACCTATGATCAAATTGATTGGATTTATAAGAGGATAAGATTCTATAGCCATTAATGACCAAAAAAAAAAAATTTAAAAAGCAAAAGGAAACAAAAAACTTTCAGTTGATGTGAAGTAGATGAGAACTTCACTAAAGGGCAGACATACTTTCCTGTCTTTGTTTCTAGTCCACGTTTTACTGGACGTGCCAGCCAGTGCAAGACAGCAAAAGGTGGAGTATTAAGAATGAGGAGTGAGGGGAGCAAGCGAGGAAACAAAACATCACTATTCACAGATGGAATATTAAAAAAAAATTTAGACTTAATAATAGAGTGTATCAAGATTACTGATGTAAGTTCAATTGCATTTCTACATACTAGCAAGAATTTTTTTTAAAAAGGTGCTCTTGTAAATGACAGCCATTTTTGATAGCCGGAAAAAAAAAAAGAAAATAAGTTACCCTGGAATAGTTAAAACGAAAAAACTTGTATAAAATGTTTAGGAAGAAAAATCTATAAACCTGAACAAAAAACATTAAAGAGGTTCTTTTAAAAACAGAGATAATGAACATGATGAAAAGGAAGGCTCCATATCATTGAAACGGCAACTCTCTTCAAAATGATCTTCTCAAAAAAAAAAAAAAAAAGATCTTCTCATTCAAAGGAATTCCCAGTAAGTTTTTAAAATAAAACTTGACAAACCGATCCTTAGAATTTTATGGAAGAACAAAGGAACAAGAATTTCTTTAAAAAAACACTCTTTCAGAACAGTAAAGGAAAAGACTTGCTTTTCTAGATATTGAATCTTAATGTAAAACTATTATAACTAAGTTAGGAGGGCATTCACACAAGAACAATCAGAATAAAAAGCCTAGCAGCAGAGCAGAGCATTCATAGAAACTTGACGCGTCTCAGAGCGGTGCATTCATAGAAACGACGCGTCTCAGAGGGGTTTGTAGAATTCAGTAGGGAAAGCGGACCATTTAGAAAATGTTACTGGGACAAGGGGTTATCTACATAGAAACCAAATGGATCTGTACCTCCCACTGAGCACAAACATCCAAGCCAGACATAATTGAGAAAATCAAACCTTAAGGTTTTTAGAAAGAAGCATAACACAGCATCTGTATGACCTCAGAGTAAAGAATTCCTTAAAGAATAAATAGATGCATGGGGGCGCCTGGGTAACTCGGTGGGTTAAAGCCTCTGCTTTCAGCTCAGGTCATGATCTCAGGGTTCTAGGATCTAGCCCCGCATCTGGCTCTCTGCTCAGCAGGGAGTCTGTTTCCCCCTCTCTCTCTGCCTGCCTCTCTGCCTACTTGTGATCTCTCTGTCAAATAAATAAATAAAATCTTAAAAAAAAAGAATAAATAGATGCCAATAACCACAAGACGAAAGATGATTACAGTCAAATCACATTAAAATTAAGAGCTTCTGTTCATCTAAGACAAGCTATGAAAATCAGGAGAACATATTTGCCACACAGATAATTGACAAAAGTTTGTGTCCAGAATACATAAAGAACTCTTGAAAATAAAAAAAACCTTTAAAAAGGTAGCCAAAGGACTCTAATTTATATATATTCTCTTGTATGCACAGTATTTCCATTTGAAAACAATAAAAATTAAATTTGTACTTATAAATTGTGTCTCACACATGGGATAATATTGAAAATAGGTTTATAAAATGAAGCGTATATAATGACATTCTTGCTTAAAATAGTTTTTAATAGCTTTCATTTATTATTATAATAGTTGTTAATTAAGAATGAGGTACAGATGGAAAAATAAAGTCTAGGTAATAAGGTTTTTTTACAAAAAGAGGGAAGGAGAGGAAGAGAAGAGGAGAGAGGGGAGACAAGTAGAGAAGAGATTTTTAAAAGAGTTCATATCCTCACTGTATAATCTCTTTGGGGGGGCGGGTAGCATCTTCTCTTTTACCAAACACCAACCATCCCCTCTGTTTTTGGGGCATGTGTCCTCCACCTTGTAAAACACCCTGTGAGAACCTATATCCAAGCATTCCAAAGTATTCTTCAGAATTGCAAGGATCCACAAGGTACCTTTAAGCCCTTCTTTTTTTTTTTCCTTTAAGCCCTTCTTAATTAATCAGAAATCATGCATGTGGTATTTAAATGATAGTTCCTTACATTTCTGTAGTCCCTTACAATTCCATATATAGTGTCATGTTATCCTTAAGACCACTTGATAAAAGAGGTAGGTCAGGGTCCCTGGGTGTCTCAGTTGGTTAAGCGACTGCCTTCTGCTCAGGTCATGATCCAGAGTCCTGGGATCAAGCCCCACATGGGGCTCCCAAGTCATCAGGGAGTCTGCTTCTTCATCTCCTCCCCTCATGCTCTCTCTCTCTCTCTCCCTCTCTCATAAATAAATAAATAAATAAATAAATAAATAAATAAATAAAATCTTTAAAAAAGAAAAAACGAGGTAGTCCAGATAGTTTTTCCATTTTACAGGCTAAGAGATTGAAGCTCAAAAAAGTTAAAACATGTGCCCAAGCCCCAAGGGGATGTAGAAGGGCATAAGGTGACAAAAGTCCCCCGGGCTGCTCTATGGCAAATGTTGTAAATGTTAGTTTATAAATATGTAAAGGTTAATTTACGGAGACGTTAATCTTTGTAATACCGAGCTCTGCAGTGGCAATGTTGAAGGGGAGAGACTGTGCATACCTTCACGGTGTCTCTCGGGACCACTAGGGAGCTACAAAGTCACAGTGAGGAAGTGGCACAGCTCTGCCACAAGCCCTAGACCCTCAGTTCAAGAGGTTTCTCCAATTAACCAGACTGTTTCTCATATAATGACATTGAAACATATGGCACACATGAGCATTCACAAAGCATTTATCATATATTCTTTTCTTTACTCTCATGATGACTTTGTACTAATCCAAGATCAAAATACACAGGCCAAAGAAATATTAAAATGTCTTTTTTGGGGGCACCTGGATGGCTCAGTCGGTTAAATGTCTGCTTTGGACAGGTCACCATCCCAGAGTCCCAGGATCAAGCCCCGCATTGGGGTTCCCTGCTCATGGAATGGGGGGTGAGGGGAAGGTCTGTTTCTCCCTCTCCCTCTGCCCCTCCCCCCACTTGTGAGCTCTCTCACTCTCTCTCAAATAAATAAAATCTTTTTTAAAAAGCGCTTTTATTCCCAATTTGTGATTGTGTGTGCATGTGCATGTACGCACAACACAACACACACACAAACACACACCTTTATTCGATTCAACAAACATCTTTTTCTTGGTGTGCCATAATTTCACATTTTAAATATGCAGCCATATGAACACATCTCTGCTTGTAATTAAATATATATTTAGTTCTATTTCACATTCATTATTTTAAACTACAGAAATGCTTTTTGCTCCTTACTGATTGTAAGATTAACATTATACAGGATTTTTTACCTCATATGTTTAATGCTTCTCTTGTATAGAAATCTTAACCTGATAATGCATCCATTTCTTGAGTGCTTCAGTATATCACACATTTACTTTTATAAATCCTCAATAAGGACATTGCAGGGAAGAGAAAAGCTAGTAGCCTTTTTTGTGGCATTAATCATGATTGAACAGCAGTCTAATGCAATCTAAAATATAAGAAATGTGAGCAATCTGTTCCAATACATTTAAATCAGTTCTTCAAAGCAACCAGATTAATCATGATATGATAATGTCTGGTATTTTTTACTGTTTTTATGATAATGTTGTGTTAATGTAGTCCTTGACATAGCCAAGAAAATTAGTATATCCTAAATTTTGTATACAGTTGAAATGTTAGTTATAGTAAAATTATAATGCAATATAGTCCAGTTGTCTTGTAGAGTTTCAGTATTTTTAATTTGTCCATAGACATTATATTAGTTCAGTTTCATGACAGCCCGGTAATTTGGCAGGAAATGGATAATCTTGTTTCATAGATAAGGAAATTGGGGTAGAGAAAGCCAAGTGACATCCCATACGGGGACTTAAACCTAGGTTCTTTGACTTCTGTCTCTTGCCTTCTTCACCTAACGCAATGTAGCCACTCAAATATTGTTTCCTTCTCCCCTATACCTTCCCCACAAGGGAAGAAAGCTGCTTCCACCATATCGTGTTAGGGGTAGTGTGGCACGATTGGAGAGTCACATAATGTTTCCATGCCTCATCTGTGAAACAAGGCTAGCCTGCCCCATCTGTGTGTGGATTCATCATAAAGACCACCCTGAACTATATCTACAAGTACTTAATAAACTGCAGATAATTTTTGCAAACATTGGATGTCACTCATCGTGTTCACGTAATATTCTTTAACACATGAAGTGACGTAAAACACATTCATGATACTCTCTGCCCACTAATTCAGGTCCCTGTCTCACGCACGGGGTGGAGGGTGGGGGGGTGAAAACAATCGGTGCTCTATACTGGTGATCCGGGAAGGCGGTTTGGACATCCATCCCCGCCCCCAGTGGAATCCGTTCATTTGGGTTGGAAGCTTGAAGCCACTGCCCATGGCTAATATAAGCTCAGTGTGCCATTCAGTGACCTCTTCACCTGCCCAGCAAAAATACCCTATTTTGGCAACCCGGGTTTTCCCCACGGCAGGTGAATTTGGCACCAAATATGATCTCATTTAAGGAGCAGGAAAGAAACGTGCCAGCTCCACTTACTCACTGAGCTGAAACTCTCTTTGAGTTACACTACTTGAAACAGAAACAGCCCTGAGACTCCGGGTGTCAACCATGATGCTTATGTAAGTAAGTGGTGGTGTCCCCTCAGCCAAAAGCTGTCTTTTTGTAGGTAGGCAGGGAGGAATGCGGGAAGAGGAAGGGATCTCTAAGGTGGAAGAAAGTAGACTTCACCAGAAAGAAAGAGGACAGAAGAAACGTCCCAGGAACCAGAACAGACACCTGGCCGTCACCCACGGGAATGAAAAGAAAGGTCTTTCCTGTGGGGAAGAGATAAAAATATAATCAGGAGCTTTCCCTGATATGTTATCTTCAATATGGCATCCCTGCTCTTTCGTTTGTGTGTCCATTAAATTGCAGAACTACATGCTTTCTGCAGAGACTTAGAAGTAGTAAAACCCCTCCTCGTGGTGGGGAGGAAGGGGCCCATGGCGCAGGGGAAGCAAGGACGTCATGGGTGACTTCTCCCCACTTCCACTGTTTTCCGTGCTGCTAGGATGCTCAGACACCAGCCTCTGCAGTTTTACCCTGTCCCTGTAGCTTTCGTTTCCCTAGAAACAGTCTTTCAACCCATTTACAGCAAAGAATTGAGCCCAAATTGCCTCTAGCAATCTCCTGAGAATGGCATACATATCTGTCTACAAATGGAACTTAAAAATCAACATTACTTTCTCATAGGTAGCTAAATCCTCTAGGATGCAGTGAAAATTTACCTTGGGAAGTCCCTAACATGACGACAGGGTACCAAGTACAGACAGATTTTGGGCCCACAGAAAACCTCGACTGGAATTACCCTCAGAAAAATTGTCTTGCCCTCCTTAATGTCAGAACAAAGCATGAGTCAGCAAAGACTTTAAAATGGAGAAGTCAGATTAATTCGTCCTATAAATCAATAGAGCAAAATTAAGATGTTAAGACGTAGCGAGAATTGCAAATATCGATAATGACAGAACTGCATGGCACAATCTGTTGTAGAAAAGGTCATGGTCACTACAGCCCATATTTGACCCCAACTATGCACCCCTGTAATTGACGGGGCACATAAATGCACTTCGTACAGCACCAAAAATAAAGTTAAAGATGAGTGATACTTAATGGGTTGGCTATACGTGTGTGCGTGTGTAGGTATGTGTTCAATTAAAGATTTCCATGTAAAAAGGTACAACAGAGAAGATACCATATTTCAGATTTAATAAGAAAACTACATTATTCCCTCAGCATTCCAAATCTCCTCTGTGTTATACAAACCTTCCTCCTCTACTTTGCTGAACACTCCTCAGCATTGTCTTATTCATCTTTGACTCTCCTATTCGGTCAGATTCAGCGCCATGGATACAGAAGGTATTCAATAAAGATTGAATAATTGAGTCACTTTGGCCAATTTCCAGGTAATAAAAAGACACATACTTCTATAGCACATCTTGGATGGAACTGATGGAGCCTCTGCTTTCAGTCTTGTCAACTTCCAGAGCTCCTTGTCTATGGCCTGGGCTTGGGGAGGG
The DNA here is from genome assembly GCA_028533885.1 of Nasua narica. Classification (NCBI taxonomy): domain Eukaryota; kingdom Metazoa; phylum Chordata; class Mammalia; order Carnivora; family Procyonidae; genus Nasua; species Nasua narica. Next base: position 68,600,728 of record CM052810.1, on the reverse strand, counting down.
CTAGAACTGGAATAGGAGCTTCTCAGAGTCTTGGGTTGACTTTTAAAAGCTCAATTTCGCTTCAAAGATGACACTTTACACAAAAACAAGAGACCAATAGACGAATTATATGGTATATGAATTATAAATCTCAAAAAAGTTTTTAAAATAATAGATGACAAATAGATTATATGATTAAATACACCTCATTTCATAGTACCTGTCTAATATTATCATCCGGCTTTTTGAAGGGAAAAAGAATATTCACTCATTCTCTTAAAAACCAACTTTTTGTTGGGGAGCCTGTCGTAGAAAGCCATTTCAGTCTTTACTTACCTGTCATCTATTCTCTGAAGTGGGGATTATTAACCCATGATGAGTCCCATTTAAGAAGGAGAAAACTAAGTTTCCAAGAGGTGAAAGATCAGGGCTAGTATGATGTACAGTCAGTTTTTAAAACCAAATTTATCTGACTCCAAACAAATACGTAGGAAATTGTGGGTCTTTTGTTTTCATTCATTAGCAAGGCTTCTGGGGAATATGAGATGTGTTTTACATAATATGATCTTCAGGGTCAGGATTTTCTTAAAATACTTACTTAACTTAAACATTTAACAAAAGCAGCAATACATAATACTACGGAGATGTTTGCGTATGATGAAAAACTGATAAAGGTTGAATTTAATTTATGCTTTAAGCTTAAAAACCTAACAAATTAGTATCTTCATGCTCAAAGTAAATGATTAATTTATCAATTAAGGTTCTATTTATATAGGGTTGCTAGATTTAGAAAATAAAAATATGCCTAGCTAAGTTTGAATTTCAAATAAATAACAAATAATTTTTTCATATATGTTTATTTTATACAATATTTCCTGTAATTTATCTGGTAACCCTATTAGGACTTTTTTAGTGATTAAATTTATTGTTTCATTAAAAACAAAGAGAAAGGGCTAGACCTTTACGACTATGTAAATTAGCGCACAAATTACAGATACCTGAGAAACTCAAATATATATGCCTCTCTAGCACTTACTACTTGAATGAAATAAGAGATCTATGAAGTTCAAGTGATCACCCATAACATTATTTGGGTGTCTTTGACTTTTTTAAAAAAGTTATAGTTCCAGAACACATGAAAAGGGATATATGGATTGCAGAGCCCACATTTTCTAATTTTCTAATCCAGAGTAGAATATTTAAATCAAACATTTGTCTGGATGCAATGTTACTTTAACTAGACCATAGATGCCCTCCTCCAAAAGCAAGAACTGGGGTGGCTTGGGTTTCATGTCACCATAAAATCTAAGTGCCATGAGAAGGGACCTCAAGGCACAGGGACCAGAGCTCAGGGTTTTCAGACTGAGGATTCACCGATGTTTAGCAAGAAAAGCAAACTTGGATATCATCTACTCAACCTCCCCTTTTTACGAATAAGAAATAGTTGGGGCTCCCCTCTCTCTTAATTTTACATTTTATAATCTGCAAAATGGCATTGCCTATTCCGCGAGACTATTGTGAGAATGACAACAGAGGAGAGCTTGAAAGCACATTATAACAAAATTTGTTTATAACAAAATAATTGTTTTAAACCAAGGGTACCCCAGAGTTGGGCTATTTTAATTGTGTACCCAGCACTCGAAGGAAACTTAAGGAGTATCTACTTCATACCTCTTACTCAGAGATGAAGTTAATGACTTTCCAGTTAGCACAAAGAGAAGCCAAGGGGGAGCTAGCACCAATTCCCACCCAGTGCGTCTTCCAATTTCATCATGTTCCCCCTTAGGCATTGGCACAGTGGCTCCATCCTAGATGTTAAAGTCAGACACGATGTGCTAAGTGTAGAATTTAAGGAAAGGAAAGGTGGCGAGGAGATAGGAGAAAAGCACATAAAATAGAAATTAAAATAGTAACAGAATTGGCAACACAAAAAGCAAACTGCTCCCCAGGTTGTCCAAGATCAGAATAGCAACAGGAATTGTCCCGGTTTCCAATTTGGCACCCTTTGCATCGATCGCATTTAGCGGTCCTCACTTGAACTCATGGTAGGAGAGTCAATATCATCATCGCTTCTACCATCACAAAGGATTTAGTAGGAGCTGTGCAGAGAGTTGGCTTTCCCTTCTCCAAAAGAATACTCCTGTGGCAACATGGAAACGGTGTTACTTTTATAGGTAAGAGATCCTTAGCAAGTACTAAATGTGTGTTTTATATTTAATCAGAGTTGGTTAAGATGCACTTGGTCAAAAGATCATTTCAGAATTCCTTCCTTTAGGAAAATGGTATGAGAAACCCCTTTAGCCTTCTTCCCCATGGATGTGGGCATAGGAAGGTAGGGAGACCAAATGGGAAAAGTCCAAACTCCTGCTAAATAGCAACATTATGCCAAGTTCTGGGCTGGTGACTTCATTTGCCTTACCCCATTCTAATCCCATGGTCCTTGTTTTTCACACAACTGCCAACATCTCTAGCAGAGAAAGGAACTGAGACTCACAGAAGTCAAGTGAGTTTTCAGGGGTTGCAGACTCAGATGTGGCAGAGCTGAGTGAGATTAGAACCTAAAGCTTCTGAGAACCAAATCCAGCATCAAGTAACATTACACTAGATGCTTCTGATGTAAGTGAACCTTGGTCTCAAAAACCTATAATCAGGCTTTTCTTCCTATCATGGGAAGAATGGAAGACATCATCTTAATCATGGAAAGGATCTTACAAACCAAGCAAGGTACAAGGAAAAGATGGGGATATGGAACACCCAGCTTGGTATATTTGAAAGGGAGACCAAAGGAGTCTCAATCTCCAGAGAAAAGAACAGGAAAATTGGCCAGCCCAAGAGCCAGAGAAGGTAAGAAAAGGATGAAATAGATTTTGCGTCAAGGTTAAAGAAAGAAAACTGGTTAGTCATAAGCAAAAGCACTGGGACATTATAATCACGCATTAACTTGCTATATACCTGATTATAAATGAGTAGCTTTAAAAAACAGTATAGGAGAAAAAAAAAACCAGTATAGGAGAGTCACTTTTCACGTGACAAAATGTAAGGGTCAATTACTTTTATTCGCATTGGTAGAGAAATAAAGAGCTTCCTTTCCATGGAACATCAGGGCAGCTAATGCTTAGGAAACACATGGAATTAACCTGCATTCACTTTTACTTACACAGAACAGGATAAAATTAAAACCAAAACAATTAGGACGTTAGAAACGAACCCAGCAGTCTTTACTGAGGTATTAACCTTGATTTAAGAAAAAGAACAAGACAGAGATTCTCCTTGTTAAAACTGGGATACTCTTTCCAAGAATGTAATGATCACTCATTAGAATAAAATTGAATAACAAAGTAAAAGGCTTTTAACTAAAAGCAGTATTTTCAAATACGATTGCATAAGATAACTATAATATGTGGACTCCTTTAAGGGCGTGCTGTTTGAAATGAGGACAATCACCATAAATTAAACTAGAAGCCACTTTGAGATTCCCACTTTCTTATTCAACAGGGCTCTTAACCCCACATTCGGTATTACAGCAATAGACTCATTGTGGCCAAACCCTGCAGCCCAGGATGGAAATTACAATGACAAAGCCGGGTAGTGTGAGCGTCTCGACCACCGGGGATCTCTCTAGTAACCCGGCAGCTGGCGCCTCACCCACAAACCCGCAGGCTGCCACCCCAAACTGTACATTTTTCAGAAGAACTCATTACTCACAGCGGCAGGACACGTTAAAGAAGATTCTCTATGGTCTATAGAAGGCGGGTCTTTAGGAAAGTGGTCAATGATCTCCGCAAACAACTGCAGTGACTGACCGACCCGGTTCCAGCCCAGCTCTCAGAGGACTTGAATAACCAATCAAACCGCGGGCCCGGGGATCTCCATAAGCGCCTTCCTTTTCCCTACCCGTTCCTTATCCAGCTGGATCCTCAGATACTTACCGGTAGCTGTCAGCGTCCGCCTGGGCGCCTTTGTTTTCCTTTTGTCACATCAGCAGGTTCCAGCGTGACTGCCACCGCAGCCGCACTGGGTCCCGCGGACTGGATGCCTCTGCCGCAGTCAGCAGCAACCCCCCCACCCCCCACCCTCTGGCAACCTTTTTTTTTTTTTAAAGAGATAGGACTGTCATCAACCTTATATTTTAATAATGCTGCAGAATGCAGCATAGTTGCTCAAGCTGGGGGTGCAAAATGACGGCAAGTGCAGCTTCTATTCTCACCAAATTGCAAAGATGAATTTCAGGATGTAGGCATGGTAACAAAAGCCTGGCTCTTTTAAGCACCAGCCGTGTGACCTTAGACAAGTCATTGGTGAGTCTCATTTAGTTCATGGAAAATGAGGAGTTGTGACTGAGCAATGTTCAGTCTGCAAATCCTATCATTTACTACAACTAAATCCAAAGACATCAGCCACATACTCACTGATAAAATACAGCAACACTCTCTGTGTGCATTGCGGGTTATAGTTCGCCAAGCCGTTTTTGTATTTTATTTGGCTTTGGGTATGAAGTTCCAAAGTTTAAAAGAAAAAGCATTTACCGAAAATGTTTTGTATGTTGTGAAATACTGTACAGCTGTAGAATGTTCTAAGTTTCGTTAAGGTCAGTTTAGTAATAGAAAATATTATAACAATAAATTAAATAGATTTCTGTCTTCTTGCTTCCTACACATGGGGGATGTGAAATACCCAAAGAGTCTGGTTTTGTAAATAGCTCTTCCCCTGCCCCCCTTGGGTGCACCATATTCCTCATAGCCTGCATAGCAGGTAGACCTGCCTATGCCAATAGAAACCTAGAATAGAGGCTTATCTAGAACCACTTCTAGAAGTTGAAGCTCCAGATTGCTTTATGCCTGAGCAAAATACCTAACTCAGCTCTGCCAACTCCAGACCTAAAAAGGCTAAACTCATCTCTCCTGGGAAGACCAACATGGGCCCAAAATATCAGCAACCACTCCAGAAGCCTACACCAGCCTCTCTGCAGCGTGGGCCTCCCTGGGGCTGCCATTTAAGACACCAGATCTAATTTCCTTGTGTTCTAGACTCACGGATTCAGATACATACATACATATATATATATATATATATATATATATATATATATGAATATACATAGATATATGTACATATACACATAATATGTATACATATTATATAATATGTATATATAAATGTCCTAAGAAATAGTAAGGGAATGTCTTATTCTGATAAAATCACTATATAACAACAAGGGAGAAATAGTGTCCTGAAGACCTTGTATCTGATCCTCACCAAGGGGAGGCCACCAGCAATCTGGCCCTTAGTGGCATGCCCCCATGGGGTGAGCTTTGCCCCTCCTGAGGTGCCTCAATTCTAACAGCACCACTTTGGTCGTCCTCAGATTAATAAAGCCCACATCTATGGAGCGCTGGCACTCTGCTACACACAGGAACGGTGAGACGAATCTTCAGTTTCTTCTTCAAGCAACATGATCATCTACATACTTACAACTTGAACTATTAGAACCCCAGGGGGGCAGATGTTATAAACTGGAAGTATTTATAATTCCTCATTCCTCCACCTTCCAAGGAAAGTGGGTCCCTAATGAGATCATTTTGTTCAGTGTAGCTGTGCTGGGATGCAGGCAGCAGAAACAGAACCATAATGATAGTATTGTTTTATGGTAATTAGAAAGACAATGTGTGTTTATTTTAGAAAATAGGAGAAATATAACCCATAATCCAACCATCTGAAATAACTGTGTTTTATCTTCTGATATTTGCTATTTGCATATGTATACAAGATATGTATATCATATGTAAGTTTTATATCTGGTTTTCCCACTTAACATTATATTGAAAACATTTTCCTCCTTCGTTCTTTGAAGACCTATTTTTTTCATGCCTGCGTGAAAGCCCTTCTTACAGTTATACGGTAGTAGATTCAACCAACTCCCTACTGTAGGTCCTTTAGATTAGTATATATTATTTTCAGAAAGGTTATACCACTTTGCCCCCCTACTCACACTGCATTAAAGTGCCCAGTGACATACTGGTTCTGTAGAAATGGCCAAATGATACAGAGGTTAACTTGTCAGTCCCTTCCTGAGCAGGGCACAGGGCCTGCCTTTGAGCTGTCACAAGGATTTGCACATGTGTGCGTGTTCCCTATGAAGCACAGCCCTTGACCTCGCCACTGTGCAGACACACTAGCACATTCAAGAAGCCATACAGGGTCACTTCAATCTGTGGTTCTATTTATGGTCTTGAACCCTGTTGTCAAAAGATTTAGACTTTGTCCTAAAAATGGTCAGAAACAAAAGATTTCTAGATAATCAGTGAATCACAAATCTTCCATGTTTTGGTGAAAGACTGACTGTGGAGGTACACAGTTTAGAGGTCAGCATATCGTTCCTCACCTTAAGCTGACCCTAGCAAATGGTGTGAGAAAGTATTATCCAGTACTTCCCTTGCCCAGAACTATGAAGACTTAGCCACTTTTCTAGAGCTTTTAAAGAGCTGGTGCCACCAACTCTCTGGCTTCTTCTTCTGGATGACTCCCAGCCCATGGCTTTCGCCGTGGCCCACACTTGCTCTCCAGCGACATCAAGTAGTCTGGAGTCCAGATGGCTTTTGTGGCCCTTTTCCATAAAGCTGTATGAGTATCAGGTGTTTATCAACTCAGAAATGGCCATTGTTCAACCGGAACAATGTAAGCTTAACTTCAACATCCACTCATAATTCTAGAGTCTTAGCCTTAATATCTTCATCATGGTTTCTGTTAACTCACCTGTGAATAATGCCAGAACTCTCTCAATCACAATATCTGCTTTTAGCCGTTTCGTAGGGCAGCTGTGGATTCGATCCCTAGAAACCAGTAAATGTCTAGGCACAAGTGTTTTCGACACTGTTTCTTCTTCTGTGAAATGGTGATATTACCTCCCAATACAGGAATGCACAGTTCTTGGCATACTATTTATATTATTATAGAATTTAGATTTATATTGAATTTGTTATATTTATAGAAGTTACTCATTTTTATAATATCTTTTCTCCAAATTATAGGAGTTATTCATTTTTTATAATTTTTTTTCTGTTTTAAGTCACTTTCCCCATTTGAGAAGTATAATTTTGAAGGTGAGAGGCAGGCATTTGCCCTTAAAAGCTACCTATATAACCTCAACTCAAGACTTTCAGAAAATCCCGAGGTACATTTCTAACTCACAGCAGCAATATGATCTCATGATACGGCCTAAGAAGGGCATGTAGACTCTAAGCTATGAAAACATGGAAGGCATCAGGTAACAGCTAACAGAACTATGACCTTATAAGCACTGTGGCTCCTCGGTACAACCCCAAACAGGCAAGTGAAGACATCTGCCATGTTGTAGATTTTTTTTTTAAATCCCCCACAGCGTCTAGCCCAGGATGGGCATGTAGTAGGTATGTGGCCAATGCTACCTAACAGAAAACTTGAGGCAGAGCCCCACTTCTTCCTTGGGCCAATTTTGTTTTCACATCCCACTATCATATTTAGGGGACCAGAACATGCTACCCTAAGATATGCTATTTTGGCTTAAGGATTATTTTGTACTGAAAACAGTTGAGAAATAGCTGGGGGGAAAGCTCTTTTTTTTTTAAAAAAGATTTTATTTATTTATTTGACAGAGAGAGAGAGAGAGATCACAAGTAAGCAGAGAGGCAGGCAGAGAGAGAGGGGGAAGCAGGCTCCCCACTGAGCAGAGAACCTGATGCGGGGCTCGATCCCAGGATCCTGAAATCATGACCTGAGCCGAAGGCAGAGGCTTTAACCCACTGAGCCACCCCGGTGCCCTGGGAAAAAGCTCTTTATCCTCCTCTTAATCATCAGAGAGGAACACAGATATGATATATCTATATATATATCTTGCTAAAACCACCCTTACCTGCCATTAGTGTCCCCACATAGTGCCCACAGTTTGCCACCCCTGAAAGCCTAAATCCCTTCTTTTGTCTTGTCCTATCTCTACAAATGTATTGTTCTTTGTGAAGACCCTATATGGAGCCCCAAGTTCTAACCACCTCTTTGAGTTACTGCTCATTGTTGAATCTCTCTGGTGTTAATGTACCTTGCACACATTATTAAAATGTGTGTGCTTTTCTCTTGTTAATCTGTCTTTTGTCAGTTCAATTTCCAGAGTCCTGTCTGTAGAACTTAGAAGGGTAGAAGAAAAGGGTTTCCTATTTCCTTGCCCACAGTTATAAACTTGCCACTGGTTCCCTGAACTATTTTCTAGGAAGTCAGTCCCTAGAGCTTAGCTCTGACAACATTCCCTGCAGTCTTCCAGTCCTGTGATGTTCCAGAAAAAAAAACAGGCTTCCTAGGGCAAGATCACGCAGACATGTAAACTAACATCACACTATATAGCTTGCTTGCAAGTAGCTTTCTGTACAAAAGTGAGGTGGTGTTCCTGTCTTTGGTTCACAATGTAAAGATATTACAATGAAGCATTGCAGACTTGGTGCATCTTAATTACAAGGAACCCAATTCTGCCACAAGATGCAGTGCTGGCAAAATCACAATCAATTATTAAGGTGATGTTTAAAGTCATCCTGGTCACCGAAGAAAAAAAGTTGCACACCAATTTACAGGATCATCAACTCACTATAAAAGGAATACCATCATCAATAACCCAAACCTCACTGAGACCACAAACAGAGTCTAAACAAGTAGGAGTTGTCTCAGATGAGCCTCCCTGCTCCCACATTTACAAAAGGGACGCCGCGTGGCTCAATCGGTTAAGCATCTGCCTTTGGCTCAGGTCATCATCCCAGAGTCCTGCATTGGGCTCTCTGCTCAGCAGGGATCCTGCTTCTCCCTCTGGCTACTTCTCCCTCTGCCTGCTGTTCCCCCTGCTTGTGCTCTCTTTCTTTCTCTCTCTTTCTCTCTGACAAATAAATAAAATCTTTTTTAAAAAGAAAAAAGAAAACCTTGGGGGTGCCCGGGTGGCCAAATCAGTTAAGTATCTGCCTTCGGCTCAGGTCATGATCTTAGGGTCCTGAGATAGAGCCCTGCATTCATCAGGCTCCTTGTTGAGTGGGGCATCTGCTTTCGCCTCTCCCTCTGCCCCTAACCCTGTTCGTGTTCACTTTCTTTGTCTCTATCTCTCTCAAATAAATAAATAAAATCTTAAAAAAAAGAAAACCTTGAAAACCAACTCATATAAAATATGTACAAATCTACCCTTCAGGAAAACAAAACAAAACAAAACAAAACAAAACCACTGTTGGTATTTTAGTTGGTAAACAGTATTCCACATTATTTCCTAGGTATATGTGTGCATCAATAATAATTTATTAATTTATCATGTGGCTTCTTTGCCCAAGGCTCTTTCCACCTACTACACTAAGTAAGTGGCAGAAAACCAAACAGACACGGGCCCCTCCATGAGAACCTTATGCTGCAGTTGGGGAGAGACAAAATAGACACAAACACATATATGCCAAGAGATAAAATAAATGTTACCAAGGAAATTACTACTGTAGGAAATAGTAATGGTGTTGGAGAGGTGCAACTTTATTTTTTAAAGATTTTATTATTGGGGTACCTGGGTGGCTCAGTGTGTTAAAGCCTCTGCCTTCAGCTCAGGTCATGATCTCATGGTCCTGGGATCCAGCCCCACATCGGGCTCTCTGCTCAGCAGGGAGCCTACTTCCTTTTCTCTCTCTCTCTCTGTCTGCCTCTCTGCCTACTTGTGATCTCTCTCTCTCTGTCAAATAAATAAATTAAATCTTAAAAAAAAAGATTTTATTATTTACTTGAGAGAAAGTGAGAGTGTGCACAAGATGGGGTGTAGAAGGTGAGGGAGAAGCAGACTACCCCCTCTGATCAGGAAGCCCAATGAGGAGCTTGCTCCCAGGACATCAAGACCACAGCCCAAGCTAAAGGCAGATGCCTATCCAACTGAGCCTCTCAGGCACCCTAGAGAGGTGCTATTTTAAAAGTTGTCTACAAGACACTCATTATATGCCAGAATTAGGAAATATAAAATTTTCAGGTTTAAACCCGGAACTACAATTCTTTTTTTTCTACTTTTATTAACATATAATGTATTATTTGCCCCCACGGTATATGTCTGTGAATCATCAGGCTTACACATTTCACAGCATTTGCCCTAGCACATACGCTCCCCAATGTCCATAACCCTACCCCCCCTACCTCCCAGCCACCCTTAGTTTGTTTCGTGAGTTTAGGAGTCTCTTATGGTTTGTCTCCTATCCCATCCCATTTTGTTTCATTTCTCTTCTCCACCCCCTGCCTTGCCTCTCAAATTCTTCATATCAGAGCGATTATGTGATAATTGTCTTTCACTGACTGACTTATCTCGCTTAGCATAATACCCTCTAGTTCCATCCACGTCGTTGCAAATGTTAAGATTTTGTTTCTCTTGATGGCTGCATAGTATTCCATTGAATATATATATACCACTTCTTCTTTATCAATTCATCTGTTGATGGACATTTAGGTTCTTTCCATAGTTTGCCTATTGTGGACGTTGCTGCTATAAACATTCAGATGACTACATTTGTATCTTGAGGGTAAATACCCAGTAGTGCGAATGCTGGGTCCTAGGGTAGCTCTATTTTCAACATTTTGAGGAACCTCCATACTGTTTTCCAGAGTGGTTGTACCAGCTTGCATTCCCACCAACAGTGTAAAAGGGTTTCCCTTTCTCCACATCCACGCCAACATCTGTCATTCCCTGACTTGCTAATTTTAGCCATTCTGACTGGTATGAGGTGAAATCTCACTGTGTTTTGATTTGTATTTCTCTGATGCTGAGTGATGTTGAGCATTTTTTCATGTGTCTGTCGGCCATTTGGATGTCCTCTTTACTGAAATATTTGTTCATATCTTCTGCCCATTTCTTGATTGGATTATTTGTTCTTTGGGTGTTGAGTTTGAGAGGTTCTTTGTAGATTTTGGATACTAGCCCTTTAACTGATGTCATTTGCGAAGATCTTCTCCCATTCTGTCAGTTGTCTTTTGGTTTTGTTGACAGTTTCCTTTGCTGTGCAAAAGCTTTTGATCTTGATGAAGTCCCAGTGGTTCATTTTTGCCCTTGCTTCCCTTGCCTTTGGAGATGTTTCTAGGAAGAAGTTGCTGTGGCTGAAGTCGAAGAGGTTGCTGCCTGTGTTCTACTCCAAGATTATGATGTAGTCTTGTCTCACATTGAGGTCTTTGATCCATTTTGAGTCTATTTTTGTGTGCGGTGTAAGGAAATGGTCCAGTTTCATTCTTTTGCATGTTGGCTGTCCAGTTTTCCCAACACCATTTGTTGAAGAGACTGTCTTTTTCCCATTGAATGTTCTTTCCTGCTTTGTCGAAGATTGGTTGACCATATAGTTGAGGTTCCATTTCTGGGCTCTCTATTCTGTTCCATTGATCTATGTGTCGGTTTTTGTGCCAATACCACACTGTCTTGATGATTACCGCTTTGTAATAGAGCTTGAAGTCTGGAATTGTGATGCCACCGACTTTGGTTTTCTTTTTCAACATTCCTCTGGCTATTCGTGGTCTTTTCTGGTTCCATATAAATATTAGGATTATTCGTTCCATTTCTTCAAAATAAATTGATGGTATTTTGATAGGGATTGCATTAAATGTGTAGATTGCTTTAGGTAGCATAGACATTTTCACAATATTTGTTTTTCCAATCCATGAGCATGGAACATTTTTCCACTTCTTTGTGTCTTCCTCAATTTCTTTTATGAGCACTTTGTAGTTTTCTGAGTACAGATTCTTTGCCTCTTTGGTTAGGTTTATTCCTAGGTATCTTATGGTTTTGGGTGCAATTGTAAATGGAATCGACTCCTTAATTTCTCTTTCTTCTGTTTTGCTGTTGGTGTATAGAAATGC
>CM052810.1:68541041-68588387 GCA_028533885.1 Nasua narica | reverse complement strand
GGAGGGGGTGTTGAACCAGGAGAGACTGTGGACTCTGAGCAACAAACTGAGGGTTTTGGAGGGGAGGGGGTGGGGGGGGTTAGCCTGGTGGTGGGTATCGAGAGGGGCACGTACTGCATGGAGCACTGGGTGTGGTGCATGAACAATCAATCTTGTAACACTGAAAAATTAAAATAAATTTGGGGAAAAAAAAAAAAGACTGTATTTTCTCCCACATAACAAAACACCATGAATATTTTTCTACATATTTAAGTGCTTTTTTAAAAGATGATTTTTAATGGAGGTGTATTATTCTACCTCAGTTGCATTAAACTATTTTTTAATCAATTTCCCCATTATTGGATATTTTAGGTATGTCCATTAAACTACTTTTTTAAAGATTTTATTTATTTATTTGACAGAGAGAGAGATCACAAGTAGGCAGAGAGGCAGGCAGAGAGAGAGGGGAAGTAGGCTTCCTGCCGAGCAGAGAGCCCGCTGAGGGACTCGATCCCAGGTCCCTGAGACCATGACCTGAACCGAAGGCAGAGGCTTTAACCCACTGAGCCACCCAGGCGCTCCACTGAACTATTTTTTAATTGATTTCCCCACTATTGGATATTTTAGATATGTCCAATTGCAGCTATAATTTTTGTATGCATTGGGGATGATTTCTTTACACCACGTTCTTTGAAGTTAATACTGGACCAAAGAGGATGGGCATGTTTAAAGCATCTCATGCAAGAGCTGCCAAATTGCCCTCCGGAAGACTTCACCAGTTGACATTCCCATCAGCAGATGGTTAGAGTAACCACAGGTATGTCTGATGAACTTTCCAGGTGTCCTTCAGGATTTACATGGTACGAGAAGTCACGAAGGACTTTATGAAGGTGCTGAACTGCCCACTATGGACCTATGTGGATCCTGCACCACAATATGGGGTAATGTGGCAGAATGGGTGAGTGAATGTGCCATCTATGGTCAAATCCGGGCTTTCCACCACCCACTGTGGGCCCTAGAAACACAACTTGATGTCTTCATGCCTCAGCTCCTTCGAATGTAAAATAGGAATGTTAATAACACCCTAGTGGGTGTTTGTGTGCAATAAATGAGCCTAGGTATACAAATCTTTTAACACAGTACCTGATTCAACTTGCTTATAAATATTAGCAAGAAATTATCATAGCTTTGTTGTTTTCCATGGTGTCCAATGCCAGCAGTATAAAGTCCAATATTATTGAGTAATTTCTATCAACCTAACAGGGTTAATTAAGTATCCTTGCCCAAGTGACAAATCTATTTGAGAATTTATTAGGAACACTATTCACTACAAGAAGCATTGTCTCTTTTGAACAATAGCAATTATATACACACGCATTTGCCTGCTTGCCTTTGTTCTTAGGAAGTTCAAAGCAAAATTTAATGCTCTGTTATGAATACTGATACTATAGGTCTATTGATTTAGTATATTGATTTCTTTCTCATTCTGCTACTCTTCTCACTTTCTGTTTCACGACCGTTGGTCTTGCTTGGGGTAGTTTTTATATAGCTATATAACTGTATACTTTTACCTAAACACCTGTACATTCTAAGTTATGAGTAAGGAAGATTTTCATTTAAACAGCCATAGAGCCTTCAGAAAAAGGACCAAAAGCAGAAAACATAACAAAGTACAAACTACAAAGAACACTAAATAAAGGAACCAAAGCTGGTTTTTGTGATGGGTGTCTATAAATGTTTGGAAAAAACAAACAAAAAAAATGGGGTAGGGGGCTTAAAACTGCTGATCTCTGGTTTCCTGGGTACCTGAACCAGTAAGTGGTAGAAAATGATTTTAAGCAGGAAGGGAAACTCACATTTTTTTTGCATCTGCAGAGTTCTGGGCACTATGTTGGTCACTCTAATGTTTGGTCTTCACAAAAACAGTCCTTTGGGGTAGGTATTATTCCCCAAGTAGATGAAGAAACTGATGTCTAGAGTGATTCATGCCCAGGTCTCTGTAATTGCCACCCCATTCTCAGAAAGGAGCAGCGTGCTGGAATCTCCTGTCACACCCAGGACTGGGCGAGAAGAAAGACAAGGGCAGGACTCTCTTCAAGAGGCTTTGGCTTAAAAGAGGTAGGATGTGTAATACTTTTTTAATAAGGAAATGGAGAAATGTAGATACCCTATCAGAATATAGTAATATGAGACATGATGATGTACTTGTTGTGGTCCATAAAACCCACAGCTAGAATTTATCCTGATTAATTTAACAAAACAAAACTCTATAGATGTAAAGATATTTTTGCAGCATTATCTGTATTTGATGCAACTTAAATGAACATAGAATAAATTATGAAATAATATAGTCATCAAAATAAAATAAAAAGAGGACCTAGGATCAGCTATGTAACTTGCAGGTCCCACTACCAAATAAAAACATTGGTCACCTTGCTCAAAACTAGTAAGAATTTCAAGATGTTGACCACTGATCATTAAACCAGGTCCAGGACCCTTCTGAGCATGGGATCCAGTGGGACTTCATGAAGCTGACCTTGATAGAAACACAGAAAATATTTGCAATATCTTACACAGCAAACAAAATACATGAAGCAAATGTACCACGATTGTAATTACATAGAACATATATATGCACATGAAAAAAGTTTGGGAATTAATGCCAAATAATCAAAATAGTTGTTAAGGTGGTAAGGTCATGAAGAAAAATATTCCTTAATATTTTCACTATTTAATTTGGGGGATAAAAAGAGGGGTTTTTTTCTTTCTTTCTTCTTCTTTTTTTTAATAAAGCAGATAGGCTAAAGAATTCATATCTATAGAAAGAGGATAATGAGCTATGAGACACACAGCCTCTGCAGAACTGGATGTCTCCTCTGACTATTGCCCTGCCATCCCCACTCAGGTCAGCCCAGTGTTGCCTGGGATCCCAGGAAGAGACGGCATGTACATGCCATTCTGCATATGGCTGCCATGTTTGTGACCATAATTTTCCTGAGCTGTATTGGTCACCAGAAGCCTACCTGGTCCAGGTTCCTATCTGAAATATGCTACCTGAAGGATTCTTTTCACTCAGGTCCAGTACCACCACAACCAAAAAATTGTTTGAGAATGGTTAGGCACAAACTATAAAACCAACAAAGCTGATTTATAAGATATAAACTTAATATCTCAAGAAAATATCTCAGTCCTGGTCCTGACCCTCCTGGACTGGGGTCGTTGAGTGCTCTCTGAGTCTCACGTGGTTCTGGGCCTTGTACCACCTGTATCCAGGCTTCTCCGGGCCTCTGTGTTCACCCCAGAGCATCGGCCCTGTGGCATCTGCAGGGGAACGGAGCTAACCAGTAGAGAGTATGGTGAAGGGTCCCTAGCCGGACCTGCTGCCGTTCCCAGGACGTGAATGGGACCTAGAAGCCCATCAGGCCACTAACCCAGAATATTCACCAAGAAAAGTGGAACCAAGGAGGAAAACCAAACACATGATCTGTTGGGAGGGTCATCAAACAAGACTGAGTCGTGTGTGAGACTGTGGAGGCACATATCTTTGCCAGGCAGCCAGGCCTGTACCCTGGGGGTTCACTGAACAAAGTCTTCTGTACACGATGAGTAGGGTCAGTATTTCAGACAAGACCAGCCTTCCCCAGGGCATTCTGTGGGATGGCTTTCTCCTCAGATGTTGGCCATTCCATGCTTTAAGAGCTTGAAAAAATAGGAATTGCCAATAGCTACACAGTTGGAGCTTGATTTGGACTTCGAAGGTGATTTAATTTTTACCACAGGACATTTCACAAGGTGAACGCAACACAACCCAATGTGTGGCCTCAGTCCAGCTGCTTCCTAATAGCTGACAGTGTGCACACTGCTCTGTTCCTTCAGAAGTATTAACAAGCTTGCCCAATCTGCAAGAACACACAGAGCCCAAGCTCAGACCCTCGTCTGGGCAAACTGCCTCTACCAAAATCAGTCACCATCTCTATCCATGGATTTTGGACACTGCGTCACTTCTCAGAGCTTCGAGCTCTTCGCTAATGGTTGTTTACGGAATATTCCCAATCTCTGTCCCTGCAGTGGGCACCCCATTGAAGTGAGACATTCAGATCTACTTAAGCTCTCTGCCTTCCCACTGCTGTCACCTGTCCAGCTGACCGAACTGAGTCACTACCAGTCAAATGGCCATGATAGCCAACCGAGTCCTTCCAGGCCTCGCTGGAAGGACTCCCATCCTCTCATCTGTGTGGGTGGCCCACCCTGGTAAGACTAGTTGGCTATTCCTGGAAACCACTTCCAGATTTCACAGCCAGATCATAAACACTGCCCACTTAATTCCTAGTTAGGTCTGGAGTCAAATAAATTAGATTTTTCACCTTCCATTAAGAAACTGCTAACTCAGAAGCAGGATAACTTTCTACTGCAGGTTTTTGAGAAATATGTATATATTTCGCTTTAGGCTTCTTCAGACTCACCATTGTAGAATCATAGGATCACAAGGCTTTTAACATTATGGGCATAAATAAGAGGCACAGAGAGGTAGAGTGACTTCCTAAGGGTAACGTATTTAATCAGTAACGAATAAGTATCCAAAGAGCTCTAATTGGAAGCTCTACTTTGTGATTCCTAATCGATGACATTTTTCTTTTATTCCTCCAGGATGCACGTCCCTCCCCCTCCATACACACACACTACACTTCATGTAATGAAATAGACAATGTTAGGCATTCACTGTAACCTCTAGCGTCCAGATTTACCTGAAACACACTTTAGCGTTCCTTTTGCTGTTGTTTTTAGACAGAACTAACACTTCCAGTCATGAAAGTTTCCAAATGTAGTTGCATACAGTTTTGCAAAACAGTTCCCATATTTTTTAATTTTTCTCTGTATCCTTGTTTATCCCCTTAACTTGTTTCTAGTTGTGTTATATTCCGGTAGTTTGGATGTGGTAAAAGACCAAGAATGACAAATGATCCAAGAAACCCACTTCTAAGCAAGTGGTCACTGATTACACAGAGTAAAGATACAGCGTAAGCTTTGGGGGCTGCAGAATATAAACAGTGGAAGGAGCACCAGCTGCTTTCCTAGAGGCAGAACTAGGTATTTTATTTTTATGTTGTTACTTTTCACTTGTTCATTGTTGATTTTCAACTTTTCCAATAAGGTCCTTGTTTTTCTCCCACCAAGCATTCTGAAAATTTATCTGTTTTCTTCCTTTAATTATATAAGCGGTTCTCTTTACAACCTTAAATGGCATGCCTAAATGTCTGTTTCTCAGTGGGTCAGCTTTAAGATAGATGTCAACAGTAGACTATCTGTTGTAAAAAATGGATAAATTACATCTCTTTCCCTCCATTTTTCAGGAAAATGGTGTCCCTGTTTTCTGGATAGGGGTGGGAGAGGGGATAGGAACAGGGAAACTAAGAGGTAAAACTTACTGATCCCTGAGGGCATCTCCTCCCATTGGTTGCAAAACCATAAAGGGTAATGAAAGGCTTATCTTATACCTGCAGGCTCAAATCCCTCAAAAACAATGGTTTGGATAACTCAAAGGAGGAAAGAATGCCAGCTATGGCAGAGGTGCTGACTAAAGACCAAGGGAATTCAGAATAAGCAGCAAAGTAGGAAACTCTTAAATGCAAGTTAGAGAGCCTCGGGACCAGTCTGAGAAACAGGTACTATAACCTCTACCCATATTTAGTATTAACCCACAGGATGTTGGTAGTAAAAGACCTTGCAATTAAATCCACAAATTGCTAGTCATAATGTGAGTTTGAGAGAACTTACAACAGAAAGTATATCAGCCAGACATGGGCGACCTGGTTCTGAGTGGATATATGAGTGTTTGTGTCATTTTGGCGGTATGACCAATAGTAACATTACAGAAGGAGAAAACATTTCTTTTCGCAAACTAAATATGGAGCCTCCAAGCACACTCTTTCAAAAGCTGATGGCTGGTCTCAGGTCCTGCCTACATGGATCTCTCCATAAGGCTTTTTGGGGGTCCCTCAGTGCATGCAACTGGCTTCTCCCAAAACAAGCAATCCAAGAAAGAGAACAAGGAGGAAGCCACAATGCGTTTTGTGTCCTAATCTCGGAAGTGATCCACCATCACGATCACGATCATAATATTCGTTAGACACAAGCCACCAAATACAGTCCACGTTAAGTAGAATGGCTCACCTTTTGAAGGGAGGCAGTATTTCAAAAGCACTGCATGGTTTGTGATTTGGACATGCTTGCTTTCTTTTATCCACCCAGCATCTCACCAACATGCCTACTTGGGGATGCACTTGCTGCTGGTAAGACTTCCATAATGGACCCTGGCAGCTAGGATACGAGCCAATCACCTAAACCCTGGTTATTCAAATCTATGCTCTGGGTTTTGAGCCTTGATGGAGTGTTTCACAGACTTGGGGATCACTGAGGAAGTGGTTTCCTGTGATGAAACCCCAGCTCTTCGCCCCCCCCCGCCCCCGCAGCTGTGCTTGGTCCCAGCCTATTTTCTGAGTCTTCCCAACAGTGCAGTGAGCTATCCAGTATCTTCTCATAATTTTATTTTCTGCCTGTCAGTCAGACTCAGCTGGTCTTGCTTGGTACATGCTCTTGACAAATACAAATATATTAAAGTCGCAGCAAAATAGTCACTCAGAACCCCACCGGAGAACCAAGGGCAATGAAATGCCTCAACACACTTACTGTTAGACTTTGTTTATATGTTTGTTTACTTATATGCTGTGCATAGATCCCTCTGAATGCCAGCTCTGTAAAAGACAGTCCTATCAGTTTTATATCTTTTGAAAAATAGCTTTTTATTTTGAACTCACTTATGAATCACAAGAAGCTGCAAAAAAAAAAAAAAAAGGTAGAGAGAATTCCCGTGTACACTTTACCAGCTTCCCCAATGATAACTTCTCCACAAGTATAACACATACTCAAAATCAAGGAACATGACATCACTTTCATCGGTATAGTACTATCAACTCAAATGCAGATCTTTTTCTTTTCTCTTTTTTTATTTGAAATATAGGTAACATACAGTGTTGTATTAGTTTCTGGTGTACAATATAGTGATTCAGCAATCCTATACATTACTCAGTGTTCATCATGATAAGCGTACACTTAATCTCCTTCACCTATTTCATCCATTCCCCCGGCCTCCTCTCCTTTCTGGTAACCATCAGTTTTTTCTCTGTACTTAAGAGTCTGCTGTTTGGGACGCCTGGGTGGCTCAGTTGGTTAAGTGTCTGCCTTCAGCTCAAGTCATGATCTCAGGGGTTCTGGGTTCCCTGCTCCTGGGGAAGCCTCCTTCCCCCTTTGCCTCTCACCCTGCTTCTGCTCTCTCTCTCTCTCTCTTTCTCTGACAAATAAAATCTTAAAAAAAAAAGAGTATGTTTTTGTCTGCCTCTTTTTCCTTCGTTCACATGTTTTATTTTTAAAATTGCACATACGAGTGAAATAATATGATATTTGTCTTTCTCTGGCTTATTTCCCTCTGTCTTTCTCTGACTTATGCTCTCTAGCTCCATCCATGTTGTTGCAAATGGCAAAACTTCATTCTTTGTTATGGCTGAGCATTATTCCATCTATACGGCATGAATAGATGCTCAATATCACTAACCAGAGAAATGCAAATCAAAAGCCCAATGAGATATCAGCCTAACTTGTCAGAATGGCTAGAATCAGGAAGACTGGAAATACCAAGTGTTGGCAAGGATTGGGAGGAAAAAAAAGAACCCTCATGTATTGTTGGTGGGAATGCAAACTGGTGCAGCCACTGTGGAGAACAGGAAGGAGGTTCTTCAAAAAAATTAAAAATAGAACTACCCTATGATCCAGCAATTCCACTACTGGTTATTTATTTACCTAAAGAAAACAAAACCAGTAATTCAAAAAGATATGTGCACCCTATGTTTATTGCAGCACTATTTGCAATAGCCAAGATATGGAAGCAGCCCAAGTATCCATCCATACAAAAATGGAAAAACAAGATGTGGTTTTATATCTTCAGGAGCTGATAACTGTGCTTGGCACATGGTAGACACCCAACCAATTCTTGCTGAGTGAACAAATAGGTGAATCAGTGAATCCATTACAGCAGTACATGGTGAAATTAAGTGGACACTTTCATTACCAAGTTGTAAGATGCAGCCCCACCTGGAGAATGAGGAAGGGGAAAAAAAGAAGAGGGTTGTAAGAGGGGTCATGGAATGTAAGGTGGTGGGGACAAGAAGTGAGGTTTTTGAGCAGGCTTCAAAGGGAGTGATAAATTTTATGGATGTTTACCTTTTGGATGCACTGTGGCAATCCCTTCAAAAAAAAAAAAACCCTATAGTAATATTCTATATTATTCTTTGAAGTCATATTTGACTTTGAAGGCTTAGAAGTCATATCTGAATTTCATTTAAGCACATCAACAAGTAAGGATGATCGTCAAGGCACTCCAGATAAATTTGGAGAATGTTAATTGACTAACCATTCTTGACATTGTAATTTCACTGGAGAAGATAAAATGAACGAGGAGAGGGGACATAAAACATACACTGACTCACTGGACTGCTATGGAGGGATGTAGGGCAGTGCTGAAATGGAAGGGGAGGCCTGCCCCAGCTCATCCTCATGGATGGAGGCCTGTAGGGTAACAGCAGGACACAAAGGGCCCCCAAGGGACATGTAAAGACTGCAGATCACAATCAGCTATCACCCCATGACACTTGGTGAAGTGAGCTAGGACCCATAGAAGAACAGGGAAGAATCTGTGAGAGGGAAGAACAGATTGTTGATTAAGTCACAGATATCAGATTCCATTCATTTACAATTGCGGGCCCACCAGGAAATTACCCCAAACTGAAAACTGCATTAAACGAGTTGAGCGATAGCCCCCTTTCCCCTGGGGGAAAAAAAAGCTGCATCCTCCAGAATCTGTGAATGTAACCTTACTTGAAAATGGGGCTTTGCAGATATAATTTAGGATCTTGAGATGAGTTCACCCTGGATTATTTGGGTAGACCTTAAATCCAATGACAAGTATCCGTATAAGAGACAGAAAAGGAGGTGACACAGACACAAAGGAGAAGGCCATGAGAAGACATGGGTGTGAGATGGGTGTGCAAAGATGGGTGCAATTATGTACAAGGAACAGCTGGAGCCATCAGCAGGTAGAAAAGGCAGGGAAGGATTCCCCTAGAGTCGTTGGGGGGGCACATCTCTGCCGACACCCGGATATGGAACTTCTGGCCGTCACACGGCCTCCACATGAGAAAATAAATCTCTGTCGCTTTAAGTCACAAAGTCTGGGGTAATTTGCAAGGGCTGCCCTAGGAAACGAATACACCACAAAAGAACAAATACTGTCCGGTTTGAAAATGTGGGCCAGTAGAGCTTTCAAGGCATTGAGTAACACCATCTGTATCAGTCAGGGTTCAACCAGTCCCATAGGAGATAATGAGATCTGTTGGGAGGAACTGGCTTGTGCAATCATAAGGCTGACTAGAACAATCTGAAATGTGGAGGGCAGGCTGGAGCCCTTGGCACATGCAGACATGGCTGTCCTCAGGTTGACTTCTTCTTCCTCGGCTCATCTCTTAAGGCCTTTCCACTGAGAGATCAGGCCCACCCAGATTACCTAGGACAACAACTCCCTTACTGAACATCAGCTGACTTTGGACTTTTATCACATCTATAGAATGCCCTCAGAGCATCACCTAGATTGGCATTTGGTTGAATAACTGGTAGCGTGGTAGCGTCTCCACGTTGACACATAGACCAAACCACCACTCTGTCCCTGAGCTACGACTTCATGGGCCGCTGTGCTGGAAGTGTGCACCCTCAAGCTGGTCCCACGTTTTCTGGTCCAGAAGCGACTGCTTCCACCAACAGTTCTGACCATGACCTTGTCACTCATCGTCCCCGTAGCAGCTGACCTAGAATCCAATGCAGCGCAAAACAGGTTTAAGGATAGAGATGGTGTGTCAAGAAACATCTGACAAAGCGGTGAATTGAAAAGTGAAGGTAGAACTAATCTGGTTCTTTGCACCTCCTACTAGAATAGACTTTTCAACCAACAAATGAAAAGATTATTTTTCAGCTCTCACTTCCATCTCATGGGGAAAACAGTTTTGTGTGACTGATACCCTGGATCCACGGACAACATAACATTTTTATTTTCAGAGCTAAAAATTGCCCGGAGGATGGGGTCAGGCAGAGTCGACTCCTGCCAGGGTTCTCCATGTAGAATTTAGACAAGAGGTTGCAATTTGGCAGCCATTAGGCTGGTGACGAGAGCCAACCCAGCAAGGAAGGCAGAGCAGAAGACTGGAGACAGCCAGGCCCTGAATGTTGTCTCTGAGTGACCAGACCAGGGCCCGCCACTGCCTACCCCTAGACCTCTGCTTATGTGGGGAAAACAGTGAGATCTCCTGGGGACATGCCGATTTCTGGGAGTTTCCTCTTATTTGCAGAAAAAGAAGTGGCTGATGAGACATAAACATTATTTACCACAAAAAGTCTGTCCTGCTTGTCTCAGCAGGTTAGTATGTGAATTATCTTTTTTTTAAAAAAAAAAGACTTTATTTATTTGAGAGAAAGAATGAGAGAGAGAGAGAGAGCATGAGAGGGGAGAGGGTTAGAGGGAGAAGCAGACTCCCCGCTGAGCCAGCGGGCCAGATATAGGACCCGATCCTGGGACTCCAGGATCATGACCTGAGCTGAAGGCAGTCACTCAACCAATTGAGCCACCCAGGCACCCTATTATGTGAATTAAATGAACTAATGCGTCTATAAACAAGACACTAAAATAAGGTCTTTTAATACAGTGCTCAGCACGTGACAGCTGCCCAAGAAAGATGTGCTTATTCGTCCTCAATGATGCCACAACACGCATGAAGCAAAGAGTTTATTTGTGAGGTTAATTTGTCTTTTCCTTATACGAGAGCAAATTTTAAAAAAGCATAGGAAATCAAAATATTTGGATTTTTTGATTCAGGAAAACAATAGTAAGTTTTATTTTTCACAAAGAGGAGAGAACATTATTGTTTGTGAATTTCCAATTTGCATCTAAATATACATTTCCAGTTAATGGCAGATTTTGAAAGATTTTGCAAGTCAAGGATATATTCACAAAGCCACGCTAGCCCATCTAACTCGAGAAAGGCAGAAGTTCCTTGTACCAGCTCACTTGCTGCCTCACTTTATGTGGACCAGGAGGAAGCTCTGGATCTATCCATGAGATATTAAAAAAAATTATGTTATGCCCCTTGTGAACCTTGGAAGGTCATCGAAGACCATCTCTTGGCGTCGGGCCAGCCAAAGTCTAAATCACCCATGGTAGATGAGTGCTTGCCTAGCCCGTCATGCCACCTGCTCCCCATTAATCAGGATGACATCTGGAGTCAAACATGCCCTCTTAAATTCTGGAACCCATTCTGGTGCATGATGACGGCATTTTTCCTTGGATAACGAACATGAAATATATTTAGTCAAGTTGCCTTCATGTCAGCCTCGGAAAGTTGCCCCTGTTCTCTGTAACGCCATTATAATGGGGGGAAGGTGAAACAGGTGAAGGGGCTTAAGAAGGGGATTGAATTTCCACTTATAAAATACATAAGTCATAGGGATGTAACGTATAGCACAGAGAATAAAGTTAACATTGTAATAACTTTATGTGGTGTGATGATAACTAGACTTATTTTGGGAATCATTTCATAGTATATGAAAATATTTGATCACTATGATGATGCCTGAAAATAATAGGATATTGTGTGCCAATTAGACTTTGGTTAAAAAATAAAATAAAATAAATAAAACATCTCAAAACCCTCCCCCCGCCAAACCTTTACTGGTTTGTAAAGACTTGTTTGCCATAATAAGCAAACTCTTTCACTTTATCACTTCTAGAGATACCAACATTAACTGGAGAGAGTTATCATAGTGGTTAAGCACAGAGACTGTTCCTTGATTGAATGTTCAACTTCATGACATAGTTGCATGGTCTTTTGCAAGTTACTTACTGTCTCTGTGTCAGAATTTCCTCCACTGTCAAAGGAGATACATTAATCATGGGTTTTTTATTATATATGTTTTATGATGCGTTCACATATTGGGGTCCTTGCTGGCCAGTGGCTAGCTAATTCTTGGGGTTAGTAAGCAACTTGCTTGAGAGCATGCCTTTCATATGCAAACCAACCAGTTCAAAGACCATACTCCCAAGCCAGTCCCCCCACCACCCCCGCCCCGGCCCCCTATCACCCAAGGGCCAGGTCCTAAACAACTGGAGATCACCTCTATAGAACAAGGCCCACAAGAATTATTCAAGGTGTCCAAAACTAAATTTGCTTAAACTTGACTACACTTCCTTACATATTCCTTCTCGTTCTAATAGAAACCACACTAAAGACTCTGGGCCTTGCTTCTCCTTCACACTCCACCTCTTGATGCTGGTACTTCTCTACGTGGCCCTATGTGGTGTCACATGCCCCTCCAGTCAGAAACTGAGGTATGAAACTTCTTTCAGTGACATCTATCTCTCTGTTTTCACTTGGTCACCTCTATAAATTAAGCTCTGAGTACAAATGAAACAAGGTGATATTGAGGGTTCCCACTCTAAGGCCAGTAGGAACATCAAGCAACTGAATGCCTATAAAGCATGCAGAACAACGCTGCTATTTTGTACGGCCATCGTGGGTTAGCTGTTACTAACCAGGCCCGCATTGCTCCCTGTCTTTGTCTAGCATGGCTCCTCACCACCAGTGCCCTGGAGAGGTTCCTCTCACTCCCTGTCTTGTGATTAGAGCCTCCCTGCCTCCAACACTATGTCTTGATTCACTGTCCTCTTTAAAACATGCCTCTTCTTTCTCTCTCATTTCCAGGCTCCTAAAAGTGTGCTGTCTGGTAGACCAAGACCAAGAGTACACATTTCTTCCCAAGAGGGCCTGGGCTAGCCCAGGAACCCATCTCCTTCCCTGCCCAGTGCACACACCTGTCCCAAGGTGCCCTGATAATTCAGCCATGTGCCTCTCCAAGATATCCACAAAGATGTGGAATATATTGCTCCCCACAATAACATTTTGAATATAATAGCCATAACAGCTAGGCCAATACCTATTAGTCTCCTATGAGCCAGTGCTTTTGGCCCTTTCATTTAAATCTTACTCCTTAGTACAACTTTTGAATACAGGCATCATTTCAAAAGCGAGAAAACCATTGCCCAGAGAATTTAAGTAATCTGCCCAAAGTAATGACCACTGAGGGGCCATGCCAGGTTTCAAATGTGTATCATCCTGACTCTTCTCCCCTTATCACATTGCTTGTGTGAGCTGCTTTTATTATTCTTGGGGTACTGTGTACCATTATTGTTATACACATTGTTGTTCTTACCATTACTGTTGACTCTATATTACTGGTCAACATCAAGGAAGTTTTTATCTCTCCCACCGAAGTTTTACACCTTCTACCGATGAAGAATCAAACTGGTAGCATAAGCAACCAAGGCCAGTTCCATTTAGAGCACTAGTAAGCTAGTGTTCTTGACAACCTTGCTTCCCTAATTTACCTCTTCTCTAGCTCGTACTGTTTATTGTAAAATAAACTTAAATACCATGCTTAAATACCATTTTTTTCTCTGATAGAATAATTTTGAAAACAAAATAGCAATAGCTCTCCATGTTTGAAACTAGGCTGAGGACTATTTGTTAAACATTTCCCAAGAGGAAAAAAATCTTTCCATACTATCATAATATTTTCCAGTTAATTATCCAGTTCAATGATCAATTATCAATTGGTGAATATCAATTATCCAATTGTGGAAAATGAGTGGTCTGATTTATTAACTGGATTCTCTAGGCAAAGCTATGAAACTCTATGGGTTTTCTACACATGTTCATTTTGTATAAAGGCAAAAATTATTTTATAATAATAAGACTGACTATAAGTTGATTAAAGCGTTTTCACATATGGCCAGGGTTGGAGTTTGGACCTTCGTTAGAGCAATTTATTTCATTTAGAAAATAACCCTATTCCATAAGAGCATTTAGGACCTCCGACCCAAGCCAAAAGCATTGAGTACATGAATAAGCAGTTAAAATTCTAAGATAAGGCATAAAGACTCATTATGGTTAGAAAGCTCACAGAACTCTGATACAGGGATTTCTTTAATCTATTTTTCCCAAGAAATAAACCAAGGTTCAGAGATTGATGCATTGTAAAGGTCATGGCCAGATGATGGGTGGTGGTGTCTTTAAATACAAATAACGCACTATTAATAATACTCAGCAGGAACAATGCTTCAACAGCAACATTTACCCAACTGTATGAGGGCCTTCAATATGCCAGGTGCCATACTAAGTCTTGGGGCTAGTGAGAGAAGAGACACATTACTACCTTGAAAGGATTACAGTCTCAGAGGGGAGCCAGGCATGCAAAAGCTTAGAAGGTGATAACGATACGTATGCTAGAGGGACCATTGGGGTGCCGGCCATGGGAGTATAGGCGGGGCCCTCACTCCATGTGAGGGGCTGAAAGCTATGAGCAAGGCAGTTATAACCCACTAGAGAATCTACACGAATGGGTCTACAGACTCTTGAGTGACAGATGATGCACTTTCCTTTTCACCTGTGTAAAATTCCAGCCCTGCGCGCTGTCAGTTGAGCCTCTCCAACGCTCACCTCTTCTCCTGCCCCCAAATGTCCTGCCTGGGCTTTCTTAAGCACATTCTCTCACATCTGTCTCCCTCCTTACGCTCCCCTCTTACCCCATCTTGGTCTCCCCTAGAGGCCATGCATCAAACCCCCACAGGAACAAATGGGTCTCTGGAGACTCTTGGTCCAGGAAATCATCTCCAGCTCTGCCAAGACAATGTATGGGTGCCCTCTCTCTGCTTCCTTAGCTCCTCAGTGACCCGGCCCTCTCTTTCCTGCCCTAGCCCTCAGGAATGGCTTCATGGGCCACAGCACTGCGCCCAGGACAGATTCGTCCTAAGCATTCAACAAGTAGGAATAACAGCAGCTTTTTATAATTTATACCAAAATTCTGTTTCCACTTAAACAGTTACACAAACAAATGACATGTCCCTTGAACTCAATAATTATTAACTAAAATGCACATTGTGTGTGGGGGGTGCACCTGGGTGGCTCAGTTGGTTAAGCCCCTGACTCTTGATTTTGGCTCAGGTCATGTTCTCAGGGTCATGAGATCGAGCCCCATGTCCAGCCTCACATTGGGATCTGCATTGAGCGTAAAGCCCACTTAAGATTCTCTCCCTTTCCCTCTCACTCTGTCCCTCTCCGCCCCCTGTTCGCACTCACATATGCTATCAATCAATCAATCAATCAATTAAATGCCCATTGCCAGGGAACCCTGTTTACTCACATCTGTAAGCTAGAAGACGCTAAAACTCCCAAGTTCCCAAGTACAGCAGGATCTCTCAGGTGACTCTCCGTGTATTCAAGGTTATGTTCAGGTTTTTTTATGCCTCTAATAGACTTTGTGCTACATTAGGTATTGCGTATGTACAAGGCATTCAGATATTAACCAACCTTTTTGTATGATGATGTAATGATTATGAAGTGAAACAAAATGTACTTGTCAACTGTGAAGTAATGTACAAATGTGAGGGACCATGAGGATCTGGACTCTGCCAAGCCTGGGACCCTTCAAATGCCCCTCTGTCTCTGGTTCATTCCTGACTGTTCTCCCTTCTTCTCCCCAGGCCTAGCCCAACCTAGCTGAATGCCCAGCAATGACCAAGAAAACCCCCTAACCCAAGAATGGCTCCAACTTCAGCAACGAACAACAATTAATACAAACGTCAAGGTCACTGCACGCTTAGCACACCCCCACCTTCTCCAGCTTGATGACTGCTTATATTCGGGAGTTCCCAGCAACCCCCAATCACCACCACTCGTGAGCTAGAAGCTGCTCCCAACATAATGGGGGGTGTGGTGGGGTGCACGGTGTTCATCATCATCATCATCATCATCAGGCACCCTCTGGCAACCAGAGAGGTAGTTCAGGTACCTTGGGAGGAGCTTGCTTTCCAGCCAATCGCTGGAGCCGACTCCAGACTCTGCCTCTTCCAGGCTGCATGAACTTGAACAGGTAAGATACCTCAACTGAAAAATTCAACAATAATAAAACTTCCTTTGGGAGCACCTGGGTGGCTCAGTGGGTTATGCCTCTGCCTTCGGCTCAGGTCATGATCTCAGGGTCCTGGGATAGAGCCCCACATGGGGCTCTCTGCTCAGCGAGGAGCCTGCTTCCCCCACCCCCGGCCACCCCCTCCCTCCCCCCCCCCCTGCCTCTCTGCCTATTTGTGATCTCTCACCTCTCTGTCAAATAAATAAATAAAATCTTTAAAAATAAAATAAAATAAAACTTCCTTTGTAGGATTTTTTGTGACTATGAATTGGGCTAACAATTTTCGGGATTAGAAAAGTACCTAGCAATGCAGAAAAGACTCAATACATTCACTATTATTATTAGCACCGCTGTCATTCCGTTGGTTTTCAGGAAACTAAGTCAAACTAGTTTAGGCAAAAAGGGTCAATTCTGGCTCCAGGAGTACACAAACAGGAGCTTGAAATGCCACAGGGACTCTCTCTTTGACTTTTGTCTCTGTTCCCCTCTTTGGCTTGGCTCATTCTCTTCACAGGAAGCATGGAATGAGAGCGACACTCCCCACCTGGCCTCTTGGGTTGGTCCCGCCAATCCCGTGGACAGGACACGGGATTCGAGGAAGGGGGTAGCCCGAACCTGAGAGAAAGGAGCTCTGTGAAACAGAGGCCCTCTTGCACACAGATAGAGGGCTCATCCGTTACCATGCCGACTTCCACAGAAGCATTTCTATAGAGTAGGACACCTTCCCTTAGGGAACACTTCTCTTTCTCATTCACTCATCCTCACGCCTGTTTAAACATTTGATCTCAGTCTGTGAGGTGCCAGGTGCCGTCCTTGGAGGTGGAATCAGAGATGCAAAAGACACAGCCTCTCAAGACCCTAGAGTTCCTTTTATCCTTCCAGCCGCCTTTTTGGCCAGAACAAATCCATTTGTTGATAAAAAGAAATCGCTTCTGCCCGGAGATTAATGCCGGGCCGTGCTCCCTCTGCCACAATGGGGACAGCAGCTGTCACTCTCCAAGGACCACCTTGTCCGGGAGACAGGGACTTCCGAAGGCCCAGGGGCAGCTGTCTTCGCTCACCGGTGACATGTGACAGAATTCAGTGAATCAATCCCTCCACAAGTGACGACAGGGCAAGTGCTTGTATAATGTCACCGTGAATGAGTGTTCGAACGTGGAGAAGAGCAGTGGGCGAAAACGCGGAGCCCAGCTCCGGAAACACAAGCAACGGGAGAGCGGCGTGGGAGAGGCCTGCAAAGCCAGAGTGAGGCCGCCGCCTGCCCCTTCCACAGCGGGCCTGGGGTTCATCCTAGGCCGCGTCCTTCCCCCGGCTCGGCCTTCTCGCTTCTGTTTATCACTTCAGGGAACATTTCCCGATGTCCCCTGCTACGGACTGAAGGTTTGTGTCTCACAGAAGTCACACGTTGCAGCCCTCATCCCTCCCCCACCCCTCCCCCCTCCCCCCCACCCCTCCCCCCTCCCCCCCCACCCCGTGATGGGATTTGGTGGGAGGTAGCCTCGAGAAGTGATTAGGTCACGAGAGCTCCATCCTCGCGGCAGGGTGGCGCCCTTGGTCTCTCGGCCACAGCATGAAGGCTGCCATCCCCCAAACAGGAACTGACCTGGAACCCTGATCCCAGACTTCCCTCCTGAACTGTGGGAAAAACGTCTCTGTTGTTGAAGCCTCCCCTCCAGCGTGTGGCGTTTGTCATAGCAGCGGTGGCTGACCAAGACCTGCCCCCTAGTGCCGAGTCTGCGGTGGGTTCCCGGGGGTGGGGGGGGGTGGGGGGGGGTAGAAAAAGTAAGAGCTGTCCCTGCCCCAGAGGAGCACAGACACCTCCCTCAGCACCCTCAGCAGGAGCTCACACACCCGCAGCGACTGCCCTGTGTGCACAACTGGGGGCGCTGGGGGAACAGGACCCGGAAGGAGACCGTGACTGCCTCTGGGACTCAGGGGCCAATGAAATACTGTGTGAAATTCTGCAGCGTAGCTTTTGTGCCCCCAAATATTACCCAAGTGCAACTGTCCCTCTAAAAAGTAATATTTATTTAACGTTACAAATTTTAAAAGTTAATTCTCCTTTAGTTTCTAACCCAACTTCCGCATCTTATTCTACCACCATGAATAGCACGACTCTGACAATTTACTGAGATTGCCATAAAGAGCTCAACCTTATTTATAAATGTGAATCTTCACTTTTTTAAGCACTATAGTTTAATAAACCCAATCTCCTTGAGTACTTCAATAGCTCCTACAAGTCTATACATTTGCAAATGTAGTGATTCCTCAGGTATTCTAGATATATATCGTCGTAGTAAGACTTCAGTACAAAACAGCAAGCCAAAGCAAACTAGTCAGTAATATATTTTTAATAGAATCATAAGGCTAATCTGTTGCTTCAAAACGCCAATTTCTTTTAAACATTACAATTCCTTAAAATGTCAAACATACACATTTTATTTGCCAACACTCAACTGTAAATACCACGTGGTCGGCGGATTTTATCCCCTTAAATATTTTTATATCTCCTTCACAACTTTCTCAGGTTTAAAAGATGCTTACCCACTAAGAAGGCAATCCGACCATCTTGGAGGTAACTCTTCTTGCTGAGGGTAGTAAAGGAGATGAGACCTGAGCCTGAGCTCAGAGGCCTCACACATCCAGGCCCTTCTATGGCCTTGACAATCACACTGAGCCATACACATAAGGACTCCAGGCCTCATAGAAAGGGTGTTCAGGAAGCCCACATTCTTGGACCTACATCAGACGCATCCCCTTACCTAATTATCTCAATTGCTCCTGAAAGTCTACGACTGCCAATCAGGATGCTACATGACCTAATCAGATTTTGTGTCTGATTTCCTAATTGGTTAAGATAGAATAACTAACTCTAAGAAGGTCTTGTGGAGGGAGAGGCACCTGGGCTGCATTTAGAGGAAACTCCTCACACCATTGTTCTGGTGCCTCAGGCCTTCTTGCTGTCTGCACGCCATCCAGGGTCCCACTTTGGTGGCCCCGTACAATGCTAGAGGTAGTCATGCACATCTCCTCACTGTCCTGTATCCAGTGGTACCACATTGGAAGCTTGAAATCAGCCATAGTGGGAGAGTTTACACCATGAAAATAAGCAGATGCTCCAAGCAAGGGCCTTCAGGAAGCTAGTTGTTGAACATTTCCCAGCACACAGTAGGCTTCCCCCTTATCCATACCTTAGCCTTCCATGGTTTCAGTCCCTTGCAGTCAACCACAGTCCAGAAGCAGACGGTCCTCCTGTGATGTATGGTAGCCCAACACTATATCACAATGCCTGTCATCCACTTCACCTCATCTCACCATATAGACCTTTTATCATATCACATCATCAGAAGAAAAAGAGTGAATGCACTACAATAAGACCACATTCATGTAACTTGTATTACACTATATTGTTATGATTGTTCCATTTTTTAAAAAAGATTTTATTTATTTATTTATTTGAGAGAGAGCATGAGCAAGAGAGCAGGAGCAGAGGGCACACCAGAGGGAGAGAAGCAGACTCCCCGTCGAGCAGGGAGCCCAATGCAAGACTCAATCCCAGGATTCTGGGAATCATGACCTGAGCTGAAAGAAGCCAGTTAACCGACTGAGCCACCCAGGCACATGATTGTTCTATTTTATTATTTGTTATCATTGTTAAACTTTTACTGTGCCTAGTTTATAAATTAAATTTTGTCATAAGCATCTATGTATAAGAAAAAAATAGTTTATCTTAGGGTTCAGTATCGTCCATGGTTTCAAGCACATGCTGGAGGTCTTGGAACATGCCCCCCCATGGATAAAAGGGCTACTGTATTGTTGGTGGTACTCTGGTCAGGCTTGCAACCTCTGGTCAAGGTCTGTATTCCAAGCCAAAAGGTTGACTGTTCTCTTCTTCTAACCAAACTTGGTCTATGCCAAGTTGGAGTGTTCCAGGACTTTCTACTGCTTTCTTTAATGGAAAACACTAAACTAATGATGGATAAATTAAGTCATATTAAGATATCATTAACAGGTGTTTACAGGCAAGCTGAGAGAGGAGGATTCTTCCATAGCATGGTGGGAACATAATTATAATTTTCTTATATGTCACTCTTTGAGGACCCTTTCCTGTTGTCTTGATATCTAGCTTTCCATGGCCCTTTCTCTAATATCTTTTTGGTTTTCTTGTTGATCATAATCTTAAGAACCAATAAACCTATTATTGCCTTTTAAAAAAGGCCACCTTCCAAATGAAGAAAGGGAATCTTTTTAAAATCACTTTCCAGAGACACCTGCTGTTCATATTTTGGTTTCTTTCCCTAACTCTATTTTCTAGCCATACATATTTTGACATGGTGTTTAAGTTCTAGACACAGTTACAATGCTTCTCACCTAGGACTCCTCCAGCCTAAGTGGACATACCTTATGCCAAAGTGACCTGAGCTGTCTGGCTGCCAGATTTCAGAGTAGCCTGTTCTTACACTAACTAAGGACCTACAAGTTGTGGTCTAACTCGAAAAGACAAGCTGAGCCAATCAATCTAGGGATTTGAAATCAGGAGACAGACAGACCAGTGAGTAATGAAGCTGAGATGAACAGATATGAGATATAATAGAAGCTAAGGAAAACACTTTGGGAGATGTGCACACTGAAGTCCTAAGACAACAAAAACCATCTTTAAGGAGAGGAGGTTGGCATGATAGAGAGAGAAATACAGAACAGGCATGCAAGAAGAAGGCTCAAGAGGAGAACCCAGTAGTCTAAGAAAGGAGTCTTATGCTCAGGGTTCTTGCAGATTCAATTTCCAAGAGATCTATCTGTCCTTGATTCCTATGTTTTGATTCCTTTGAGATTTCTGGAACATAGTTAAAGCCCTTTCTATCTCAGGTCAATTATACTGGCAACTGAAAGACATCTGACTCAAACAATTTAAATTTGAATGGACATTTTTGTATTGACTATTCTAAAATATTTCTCCAGGTTATTACATATGCTTTAAATATATAGTTTTTAATGGCTCAATCACATTTCATGGTATGGATACATTGTATAAGAAACCTGAATGACAAGGAAGTTGACTGTTGACACTATTAAAATCATTCCATAGCTGCTAAGAAACCCACGCTGTGGCTGCCCAAATGATTCTGAAAAAGCTCCAATATTCTTTTAAGAATCTTTTTACCTTCGGGCACCTGGGTGGCTCAGTTGATTGGGCGACTGCCTTTGGCTCAGGTCATGATCCCAGAGTCCCCGGATTGAGTCCCGCATCGGGCTCCCAGCTCCGTGGGGAGTCCCTCTGACTTTCTCACCTCTCATGCTCTCTCTCACTCTCTCTCTCTCATATAAATAAATAAAATCTTAAAAAAAAAAAGAATCTTTTTACCTTCTAGAGTGACAACACACATTTACATACCAGCTTAGTTAGTCAAATTTAGTGTGGAGAAATCTTGCCTGCCTCTGAAAATTCCTTGAATACCGTTTTCCTATCTGAACTCATTACACATGTTTTTATGAGGACACAGTGGGTGTTTTCAGATTCCCCATGCTATTGTAACTCAGAATAATGTAGCCATAGCCCCGCTCTAACCTGGTCTTAGTCATGGGACAAGAATTTCTGGAATAAAGACCTTTGTGGAGACCAGATGAAGATGAGCATGTTAGGCACGAAGAAAAAAACACATGAACCTAAACCCTATATATATGTTTTCTTTTAAATAGAAAGTCTGAAAGAATATAACAGGCCACAACTGTCTTTTACAAGAAAAGCTAAAATGGTATCAGCTCATAGACTGACATAGATACATAGTAAACTCTTGGGCAAGCTGTGAAGAATCCAGGCTCCCTTCTCTGTCTCAAAATATAGTTAAGTGCTGCTCTTTGTACATTTGGAAATTGTTTGGGAAAAGAAAATATCACCTTTCCTCACACAATTTTTATCCACATGGTAACTTCCAAAATCTTCTGTAGCTCTCCTTTCTCAACATAATAGGACAATTTGTCTTTCTAGCTCCAAACCCCTAACCTCACACCAATCATCCCACATAATTACACCAATATTATCAAATACATACAGAAGAGAAAACCGGCAGGTATAATTTAAAAAACAGGGGTATGTCTGAATGTGAAGTAGTCTTCCTATGAGTGCTTTGCCTTTTCTCTCTTCAGGGAATGGATGGTGCTATGATGTAGCTAAAACACCGATGAGTTTTAGTGTTTTAGTGTTTAGAATTGTATTGTTCAGAAATGATTTTGAGTCCACATAATTCAAAGGTTAGTTCTGAGAAAATGTGAGATACATTGTGTAAAGGCATTTAATCAAGTTTTAAGCAATTTACAAATAAAATTATCCCCTTTTGCTGGAAGGCCAAAGAAGGAAAAATTTCTATTGAATAAAACAGATGGGAATCACACAGATTTGGGTTCAGATCCTTTTTCCCTTACCCTGAGCAAGTTCTTCACTGCTCTGCATTTTGGTCTCCTTATCTGTAATACGGTACTACTGACCAATTATGTATTTTATCAAGATTAAATGTGTCCTGTATTAATAGTGACTTCCTCACCAAGTTAATGAGATCAAATGGCATGTGAGATAGGTCTACAATAAATGTGGTCTTAATGGTAGTAAAAAAATAAATAAGGCCACTTGTACTCAGAGGATAATTCTTTCTACTATACCCCTAGTTCCATTTGACCTTTATATTTTTGGCCAGCATGATGTTTAATAAATAATTTCAACATTTAAAAAATTTTCAACATTTAAAAATTGGAAGATTTCACTTACAGTCAAGAATTTCTCTTGACAACGGGAAAACCTAAGAACACATGACCCACATTCTCAAATGGCCAATGGTCAACTTGTACCCCACGTTGAGAAGAAGATTTGCCTCCTTAAATAGGTTGTGTTGGCTTCACTTCACTGCAATGTTCATCTAACCTACTTCTCTCACTTACGTTTAGTGCCTGAGATGTGTCTTGGAAATAAAGATAACATTTCAGGCTGAATAACAGGCCAATGGGTGCTTTTCTGCCATAAGGCAGGCCTTCATAAGAGGGATATTGACACTGTCTAATAACACAAATGGTTGCCAGGATGATAAAATTACAGCCCATTTAAAAACTATTCACTCCAATGTCCTGAATCTCCATGCCAAGCCACAGATTAGATCAGCATGTACACAATGCTTTCTCTTCAACAGAATCACAGACTCCCTGAGATGAGAGGAACCTTCATGATGATCTGGTTGAGGACTCGTGCATTGCTTGAAACCTCTCTACAACAACATCCTTGCCGGAGATTCCCAGTGACCTTCAGCCAGCTTAGAGGATCTCATCACCTCCAAAGGCAGCTCTTCTGACTCTTGAGACCCTCTTTGTAAATTGAACAGAAATCTGATGCCCCTATTATCACACCAAAGTTGTATAGCAGTAGAATCTGTAAAGTATGATCACAAATAAGCTCTTATTTAATCCTCTGTGGGACTGAGTTTTTGTTGATTTTATTGCTTCTTTATAAATGAGGAAATTGAGTCTCAGAGAAGTTGCGTGACTTAGCCAAAGTCACAGAACTGCTAAGGAGTGGCAAGAGGTGGTTTCCTGTTTCAAATGTCAATACTCTTTCCAGAGAACCACTGGTCTAGGGAGAAATAATACTGTATGAAATATATGAAATAATACTGTACATCTGATTTCTCTCTTCTGTAATAAACCTTCATATATTTGAACACAGATATGGTGTCTACCACTATTTCTAGGGAAATAGTCCCCTTTCCTTCAATCAAGATTCATCTGACAAGGCTTCTACCATCCTCCTCATTCTCATTTCTCTTCTCTTAAATTAATGTATCCACTTGGCCCGGCTGAGGATGCCCCGATAAGCTGATAAAACATTATTTCTGAGTGTGCATGGAAGTGTTTCCAGAAGAAGAGCATTTGAACGGGTAGTCTGAGTAAAGAAGATGCCTTCACCAATCTGGACAGGCATCATCCAGTCCTTTCAGGGTCTGAAGAGAATAAAAGCAGAGGAAGGTCGAATTTGGTCCCTGTAGACATTCATCTTCTCTTGCCCTCAGACATTCAAGCTCTTGGTTCTCAAGCCCTTGGTCCAGCACCTGGACCTACCCCATGGATCCTCTGCTCCTGAGGCCCTCAGACTCAAGAGTTAATTACACGAATGGTTTTCCTGAGTCTCTAGCTTCCCAACCACAGGCAGTAGAACTTTCCAGCCTCTGTAATCCAGTTTGCTGACTCCTATAATAAATAAATATCCATATCCGTCCTATTGGTCTGGTTTCTCTAGAGAAACTCAACCAATACAACAGTCAATTTTAAAGTTTTAAAGTTTAGGTCGCCTGGGTGGCTCAGTTGGTTAAGCAACTGCCTTCGGCTCAGGTCATGATCCCCGAGTCCTGGGATCGAGTCCCACATCAGGCTCCCAGCTCTGCAGGGAGTCTGCTTCTCCCTCTGACCTTCTCTCCTCTCATGCTCTCTCTCACTGTCTCTATCTCAAATAAATGAAATCTTTTTTAAAAAAAAGATAAAGTTTTAAAGTTCAGATCTAAATATAATACTCCAGATCTAACCAGCATAAAGGAGAGTGGAGCTATGTTCTTCATCGCTGTGAGTATCATAGATCTGGTAATTCAGCCCAAGTGTAACTCAGTGTTTTTTGACCTCTGTATCAGTATGGTATGGCTAAATGTATAGAGACTATGGGCCCTGTTTTATCCAGAACAGTCCCAGATACTGCTTACTGTCCTAATTAAATTATTAATAATGCCCCTTTTTACTCTTAACTGTCCACTTTGAGTAAATAATTGTACTGTCACCTTATCTATATGAAACATGGTAGCAACTACATCTTTCCTACAGATGCTACTATTTAGGCTTGTCTTCCTGGGATAAAAGTTGGACTCAAATTAAAAACCTTAAATTTGGGGCGCCTAGGTGGCTCAGTGGGTTAAAGCCTCTACCTTCGGCTCAGGGCCTGATCCCAGGGTCCTGGGATCGAGCCCCGCATCAGGTTCTCTGCTCAGCTGGAAGCTTGCTTCCCCCTCTCTCTCTGCCTCCCTCTCTGCCTACTTGTGATCTCTCTCTTTCTGTCAAATAAATAAATAAATAAATCTTTTTAAAAAAAAAAAAACAAACCTTAAATTTATCCATGATAAATTTCATCTCATCGGTCCCAGTTCTTTAGTGCTCTTTGTATCTTTTACCACATAGTTTTCAGGACCCTTACCTTTGTGGGCTTGTGTCATTCTCCAAGCCTCAGCTTGGCCTTGCGATTTGCTGTGGTCAATGGAATGTTAAAACAATACGAAAACAACAGTGTCTTGTAAAGTGTTCCTGTGACCAGGCTCCTGCTTCTGCCATCACCATGAGGTGGCTGTGTCCAGGATGACTGTTGGTCGCAAGAGAATGAGAGACACGTGGAGCACAGCTGCCCCAGTCCAAGACCCCAGCCTTGAGCTGAGGTCAGCTGACAATAAGTGAGTGTTAGTTTAATCCCCTGAGTTGTGGTGGTTCTTTAGTGCAGCTATCCATCTATTGTCTGTGCTTTCGGGGTCTAACTCTCACCCAATGTATTCGCTACTCTTCCCAGCTAGGAAACTTTCACCCTAAATTTGAGTATGTACATTGTTCACATCAAGGGTCACTTTTACACTGTTGAATTGTATACGGTGTAGAGTAGAATTCTGTAGCCCTCTAAAAAGAACATTCCAGGTTCGTATGGATAATTTAATCCACATTCTTTGGGCAGACTCTTTATTTATAATACGTATCAATAACTCTTATTGAACGTATACCATTTGCATGTCTTTAGCATTTTTAAGAGATTTTATTTATTTATTTGAGAGAGAGCACATGAGTAGGGTGAGGGGCAGAGGGAGAGGGAAGAACAGACTCCTCATTGAGCAGGGAATCTGAGTCAACTCGGGGCTCGATCCCAGGACCATGACCCAGTATCATGACCTGAGCCAAAGGCAGACACTTAACCAAACTGAGCCATTTTATATATATCACCTCATTGAATCCTCTCAAACTCTGAGAGGCAACTATTGTCATCCCTGTTTTATGATGAAGACACTGATGAACCCATGCATCAAGGAGTGCTCCCAAAGTCATACTGCTGGGATTAAAGCCTAGATTCCCACTCCAGTGGGAGGATTTCAGTTCTCTCACTAGTAGGTACCTACTTCTACAGTCTCTTGGTCTCTAACCCTCCACTTTATGATCAGATTATAGGAGATGTTGGCAATGGGTTTTAGGGAGTTGAGAAATACATTTCTCAGATCTTACTGAGATATCACTCAGTTAAAAGTAGTCATCATGAAATAAAATAAAAGAACACACTGTTTGGAGAATGCCAGACAGATGTGGGTTGAGACCTGAGCTCCAGCTCTCCATGCCTATATAACCTGAGGCCACCTATTCGAGCTCTCCGGGTCTTGGTTTTCTCACCAGAGAAATGAGGACAAAAATGCTGACTTCACGTGGTTTTTGCGAGGGTGCAAAGTCCCTAGCTCAGCCTTAGCTGGCTTCAAGAGATGTTTGCTCTCTTCTTTTTTTTTAGGTAGAAAATGAGGCTGGTCTGGCATGCTGATCCTGTGGTCCCTGGGCATGCTGGACTCTGCACTCACGCCCAGACGCCCTTGCGGTGTTTTTTGCTCACGAGGTTCCTACTTTCTCTTGCCACTGCTGAGTTTTATACTGACTATTCCCCTCACTCCTTATTCCAAAAAAGACAATGCGATCTTCTTTTTGAGCTAGCTGAGTGACCGAAAAAACAAAATTTGGAAAGTGAAAAACAACAGCAACAACAGGAAACAACATTTCCAACAACATTTCCAACAACAAAACAACAGGAAAAAAAACATTTCAAGAATTCTAACTATGATAAGGGAAGGAAAACTCATTCTCCAAGTTTGGAAACCCTACCGTCATTTGACCCTAAGTTTAGAATTGAACTCACCATTTTGGCATGCAGCACTGTAGAACTCTGCCATGCTAGATTCTGAGAGGCTGCATTCTCACCAAATACCAGGAGAGGTAAAGATTACCGCCACAGGGTTTAGTCCTGAAAATTCCAAGATGGTTCACTAGCTGTGGGACCTGGAATGAGCTGTTCAACACATCTGGACTTGTTTCCTTATCTGTAAGATGGACATCGGACATCACAACAGTGCCCCCACATCCAATGGCAGTGAAGATTGAAATGCTAACACCTAGGGAAACCTTAGCATATAGAAAAGTCTAAAAAAAAATCAGTTGGAATTATCATTGCTAGTAAGACTATATTAAATGTGTCTTTGGAACACACTTTTTAAAATCTGTGTAAGCATTACAACAGCAACCTAAGGCAATGCTGATTCCCACCTGTAACTAGCCCTAGTCAGGTACCTTAAATTGTTCTTCACTTCCTTTCCCCTTCCACTTCCTCTTTTTACACGTTTCCTCCCTTTTCTGCACTGAAATAGGAGTCTAATTGGCTGCTGAGGAAGTTCCACAGAGAGTTGATAAAGAAGAGGATATTGATGTAATATTAAATATCTCTCCCCAAACCCTAATCAAATACAAGGTGCAAAACAGTGATTTTACCATGGAGGAGCTGGCAGACACCAACTTGGCCATTCTATATATATTAGCATCGTACAAGTGGATCAAGATGACCTCTAAGAAGAACACAGCATAATTTCTGATGTTTCCACCCAGAATGCTGCCATCTAGTCTAGCCAGGTGGAGTCTAGCCAGACAAAAACATCAGAGGGAACCAAGTGAGCATTATCTTACACAGTAAAGAACATATACTTTTTTTATTATTATTGCTATAGAGATATAATTGGCATATAACATCATTTTAGTTTAAGGTGTACAACATAACAATTGGATATATGTATACACTACAATATGATTCCTACAATAAGTTTAATTCCTTTCCATCACCTCACACAGTTAGTTTTTTTCTTTTTTTTTTTAGTTTTTTTTTCTTGTGATAAGAACTTTTAAGATCTACTTTAGGCCTGTACTTTTTAAGCCTC
This sequence comes from Nasua narica, assembly GCA_028533885.1. Classification (NCBI taxonomy): domain Eukaryota; kingdom Metazoa; phylum Chordata; class Mammalia; order Carnivora; family Procyonidae; genus Nasua; species Nasua narica. Next base: position 68,560,275 of record CM052810.1, on the reverse strand, counting down.
TCAAGGACACTGTTAGGGGCTGAATTGCAGCCCCCCAAAAATTCATATTGAAGTCCTTACCTCCAGTACCACAAAATCTGACTGGGTTTGAAGACAGAGGTCTTCAAAGAGTTAACTGGGCAAAAATGAGGTTTTTAGGGTGGGTCCTCATCCATCTGACTGAGGTCCTTATAAGAAGAGGAGACCGGGACACTGACTCATCTGGAGGAGGCATGGGGAGAAGATGATACCTATATCTATCCCCCGAGGGGAAAGGTCTGGGAAGAAACCCACTCGGTCAACACCTTGATTTCAGATTTCTGGCCTCTGGAACTGTGAGAAAATACATTCTTATTCAAGCCGGCCAACTGCTGTACTTGGTTATGATGCCAGAGACTTTGGTGCTAGTAAACTAATACAGTCAAGAAGGGGAAAAACTGAGGTTGTTCCAGATGGGAGGAAGCTAAGGACACGTGACAGCTCAGTGCAAGATGTGATCCTGATTCTGGACCAGAAAAAGACAAGAAGGAATGTACCAGAGATGAGAACGGCATCTGGGACTCGGTGTTGCACGGATGCTGATTTCCTGGTTGGGAGGGGTGTGCCTGGTCACGTGGGAGAGTGCTCTAGTTTTAGGGAGGAGCACACCGGCCAGCGGAAGTATTTAGGGATGATGGGGCAGTGGGTGGGAACACATATAGGTCTGAAAATAAAGAGAGAGCAGCAGAGCAAATGTGGTAAATGCTAACCACGGGGAATGTGGGTCAAGGAAATAGGCGCATTCTTTATATTCTTCTATATTTTTTAATTCTATACTCTCTAAATTTAGCCTTGAGAAGGAAGGCAGGCTGCAATATGGATGAATCTTAAGGATGTTATGCTAAATGAAATAAATCAGCCACAAAAGCACAAATGTCATATGATTACTTATATGGGGTTCCTTGAGTCGTCATATTCAGGGACACTGAAGGTACCAGAAAATGCCACCCCAATATATGCCTCTCTGGCAATGGAACCTTCTGAGCTTAAAAGCCATTGAGAAATGTCCTTCAACAGATGAGTGGATAAGGAAGATGTGGTACATCTATACAATGGAATATTGTGCCTCCATCAGAAAGGATGAATATCCAACTTTTGTATCAACATGGACAGGACTAGAAGAGAGTATGCAGAGTGAAGTAAGTCAAGCAGAGTCAATTATCTTATGGTCTCACTTACGTGTGGAACATAAAGAAAATCATGGAGGGCATTGTGAGAAGGAAGGGAAGGGTGAATGTGGGGAAATCGGAGGGGGTGATGAACCAGGAGAGACTGTGGACTCTGAGCAACAAACTGAGGGTTTTGGAGGGGAGTGGGTGGGGAGGTGGGCGAGCCTGGTGGTGGGTATTGAAAAGGGCACGTATTGCACGGAGCCCTGGGTGTGGTGCATGAACAATCAATCTTGTAACACTGAAAAAATAAAATAAAAAAAATAAAATAAACACTGAAAAAAAATTAAAAAACAAAATAAAATAAAATAAACACTGAAAAAATAAAAAATAAAATAAACACTGAAAAAAATAAAAAATAAAATAAAATAAAATAAAATAAATAAAATAAACATTTGGGGAAAAAAAAAAAGCCATTGAGAACCAACCAGCAGATGCAAGGAAAGCTCCAAAAACAGGGGACCATTTTCCTCTAGTAAAGGGAATTTGCATTTATGAAGGAAATTTCCATTTGTTAAAGGTATCCTCTTTCCCAGACTGGGAAGAGGAAATCTGTTAACAAATCTTATCAATGGAGAAAGGAAAATCTATATAACAAACCATACTAAACAACCCTTCTTTACCAGGCTTCCTGGCTACCTTACCATAACTTGCCTCTTCCATCAAGCTCCAAACCCATTTTCCTTTGCTTCGTCTATGATGGGATGGAAGCCAAAGCTCAAACCACTGTTCTGGTTACTCATTGCTGGGGTCTCCCATGTGTCCATGTGTGATGTAAGTGTTAATAAACCTGTGTGTGTTTTTCTCTTGTTCATCTGTCTTTGGTGTTTTTATAAGGTTCCAGCTGGAAAATGTAGGAGAGTGGACTTCAACCATCTCCATTTTGAGCTCAAACTTTCTAATTGATTAGGCTTTTCAGGTAAAAGACACTATGGGTAAATCATCCCCTGCTGGGAACTGATCTAGCCCCTGAAGCAATAAGGACTGCCCTGAGCCAGCAAGATCCCACCCATGACTGACCCCAAGACAATGATGACTTGACCTTCACTGACCACCTGACCATACTCATCAAACTTTGTCCACATTTTCCTTACATAAACCTGGAAGTATTTTTGGCTCTTTGGAGACAGTTTTTGAGATATTAGTCTACTGTCATCCCAGTGTTGACCTCAGTGAAATAAATCCTTTTCTTGTTTCACCATCCCTTGTGTCTATGGTTTTGAATTTTGTCAGCGGTGAGTGGCTGAGCCTGGTCTGTTGGGAACCCCCAGAACCAGGTGCTCCTGCAGCCTTGGGTCCCAGCTATTGCAGGGTGGTAGAAAAAAGGAAATTTCTCCCCTCAAAAAACTAAGTAGAATGTTATAGGAGCTGGAAGAAGAGAGCAATGCAGAGTTGTTATCTAATGAGTACAGAATTTCAGTTCTGTAAGATGAAAAGTGTTCTGGAGACTGATTGCACAACCCTGTGAATGCTCTTAACAATACTGAATTTGCAAATAATTAAGTTAGTAAATTTTTTATGTTATGTGCATTTTAGCAATTTAAAATGTTTTTAAAGGGCGCCAGGGCAGCTCAGTAGGTTAAGTGTCTGCGTTCAACCCAGGTCATGATCCCGGAGTCCCAGAATCCAGTCCAGTACTGGACTCCCTGACTCCCCTCTCATGCTCTCTTTCACTCTCACTCTCTCCCTCTAACAGATAAATAAAATCATTAAAAAAATAAATAAGATAAAATGTTTTAAAAGATATCTTGGACCTCTTTGACCTCAGCAGCAGTAAATTCTTGCTAGACATGTCTCCAAAGGCAAGGGAAACAAAAGTAAAAATGAACTATTGGGACTTCATTAAGATAAAAAGCTTCTGCACAGCAAAGGAGACAGTCAACAAAACTAAAAGGCAACCTACAGAATGGGAGAAGATATTTGCAAATGACATATCAGATAAAGGGCTAGTATCCAAAATCTATAAAAAAACTTATCAAACTCAACACCCAAAAAACAAATAATCTAGTCAAGAAATGGGCAGAAGACATGAACAGACATTTGTCCAAAGAAGACATGCAAAAGGCCAACAGACACACAAAAAAATGCCCCACAACCCTTGGCATCAGGGAAATACAAATCAAAACCACAGTGAGATACCACCTTACACCAGTTAAAATGGCTAAAATTAATAAGACAGGAAACGACAGGTTGGCGAGGATGATGAGAAAGGGGAACCCTCCTACACTGTTGGTGGGAATGCAAGCTGGTGCAGCCACTCTGGAAAACAGTATGGAGGTTCCTCAAGAAGTTCAATAGAGCTACCCTACAACTCAGCAATTGCACTACTAGGTATTTACCCCAAAGATACAAGTAGTGATCTGAAGGGACACCTGCACCTCAACGTTCATAGCAGCGATGTCCACAACAGCCAAATCGTGAAAAAAGCCAAGATGTCCATCAACAGAGAAGATGTGGTATATATACATACAATGGAATATTACATCAGAAAGAATGAATATTTACCATTTACACTGATGTGGATGGACCTGGAGGGTATTATGCTGAGAGAAAAATAATTATCATATGGTTTCACTCAGAGAAAGATAATTATCAGAGAAAGACCATTATATTCTACACTCAATTGTGGAATATAAGAAACAGCAAAGAGGATCATAGGGGAAGGGAGGGAAAACCGAATGGGAAGTCATCAGACAGGGAGAAAAACCATGAGAGGCTCTTAACTATAGGATACAAACTGAGGGTTGCTGGAGGGGAGGTGGGCCGGGGGATGGGGTAACTGGGTGATGGACACGAAGGAGAGCACATGATGAGATGAGCACTGGGTATTATATGCAGCTGATGAATTACTGAACTCTACATCTGAAATTAATGATGTACTTATTGCATGTTGGCTAAATTAATTAAAAAATAAGACAAAATAAAAAGTAAAATAAAAATATCTTGACCCTTACTTCTTTCTTCATATATCTCTCTTTTCCTCCTTAGCTAGAATATAAATCTCTTGGAGGCAGAAAACGTGTCTTAAATGTTGCATCTTTCAGAATCAAAAGCTAAGTCTCAGAAGCTGACCAGAACAGATGGGCTTATAAGGAAGTCCTACGAGTAAATGTCTGACTGAACTTGCAGCTGCCTTGGAAGACCTGGGATATGGGGTTTCCTTACTTATTCTTAATATTCCCCAGCATCTACCACAGTGCCCTGTGTATAGTAAGTGCTCAATAAATGTTCATTTATGACAATGATAAGGACCCAAAGGGTTCTTTAACCCTTTCTCACTCTCCTAGCGGGAGGCACAGGGACACAGCAGCTCCGCTTTCTTCTCAGGGTCTAGGGATGTGTCTGCCATGTCATATCCTGCAGAAGTTACGCAGACTTGACTAGAAACCAGTTCTTCATGTGCCCCCACATCATGACTTAGGTAAATGCCTCAATTTTTACTAACTTTGTCAATTCAGGGTTCTATCAGAGGAATCCAGAAATATGTCAAAACACCTTGAGGTGCACAAAGGGACTAAAAATTCATGGAGTGCCAGAGACTTGGCATTTGTTATTTCATTTCGACCTCACAGCGAACCTCACCAGGAAACCAGGCTTCTAACTGAGAGGATGGAAGCTCGAAGAGGTTAACTTTGCCGTGAAGTCCCACCTGCTGAAGGAGAGCCCGTGCTTTCTCTGGCACACCAGAGGCCTCCAGGAATCAATGAGGCCACTCTTCCTGGCACGTAAGTGAGTCCAGGGCTCCGGAGACAGCCAGACCAGGAAATGGGGGAGGGGTAATTAAAAAGCCTTCCATCAGACTGTTAGTTGTCCGTGTAGGGAAGGCAGCACCTCTGGGACAGGGAGAGGGGTCATCTGAGTACTCGGTTCACTAGGAAGAGAAGATGATCCTCAGAAGTGCATCTGAGAGGTTCTTGGGAAGTAACTGATAAACACTCCATTTCCTAATATCCAAGAGAAAACAGGGCTCTGTATTAGGATTGGTATCCCAGACTGGTGACACCTAGGGCTTCTCAATTATACTTGGCAACCCGTCTACTTGGCAATTTAGTGCTTTCTGGAATAGTCGGTTTATATATACACAGATCTTTGTTACTTTGGCTATACACTTTTTTTTCATAGTGCCCATATGCAAGAATTCTTCTTTTTAAATTAACATATGATGTATTATCTGCTCCAGGGGTACAGGTCTGTGAATCATCAGGCTTACACAATTCACAGCACTCACCATAGCACATACCCTCCCCAATGTCCATCGCTCAGCCACCCCATCCCATCCACCCTCCTCCCCTCCAGCAGTCCTCAGTTTGTTTCCTGAGGTTAAGAGTCTCTTATGGTTTGTCTCCCTCCGGGGTCCCATCTCGTTTCATTTGGCTCTGCACTTTTAGTCGGCCCACATTTCCACCGAGCCAGCTTGACGGGTTTACTTTCAACCACAGGGGGGCGCAGTGGGATCATTTAAAAAAATTTCCCCACCTCAAAGCCGCTGCTCAGTACATGGGGGGGGGGGGGGGCACGACACATTTGGGTTTAGGGAGTGGAATTGGGTTTGGTTTTTTACAAAAGATTGTTCTAATATAAATGCAAATGAAATTGTTCAAAACAGGAGGCTGTTCCAACCCCTTCATTTTGCAAATAAGAAACCCCAGAAAGCTCCAGGCCTTCCGTTGCCCATAGTACACAGGTGGTTGGTGACCAAGCGTTATCACTCCAGGCTTCTCTCTAGAATCCAACCATAACCCCGCTGGGGTCCAGTGGTTGAGCGAGGGCCACTCACGACTCAGAAAGCACACAAGAAGGCTCAGGGGACAGGATCCCCTTGTGTGCTGCAGAGAATTGCCAAGGAAAAGTCAGCCTTGTTTTTAGACTTGAACTGCTGGCATAATGGCAGAAATTAGTGAGTACATCACACAGGAAGAGCCGATCACCGGAATGCGTGAAACTCAAAGGTGCTCAACTAATTGCAGCTGCGCAGTGCAACGTAAAGGGTGCCGGAGGGTGAGCTGAGCTGAATGTGGCCAGCAGCCATGCCCGCAGCGATTGCCCCGAGAGGTCTTCATAAACCTCACCCTTGATTCCTGGATTGTTGCTCCGCCTCCACTGATAGTTGACTGAAGAATCATTCTGTTCTTGAGGGTCTGACCAAGGATCCCATATAAGTGCCTACGAAGACAGGAGAGGATCAGGAGGGATGACGGGTGGTAGCGGTCCTCTTAGAGAAAGAAACATCAAGGAATAGCTGCGGAGTCCTGTCCTGAATTGTAAGATCCATCCTGTGTTCAAGCGCTGAGTTTCTGTGTCTGTTGGTGGCAGTGGCTCAGTCAACTTCAAGTCTGAGCTCCCGGGGCAGCGCAGCACGCAGAAGAGCTCGGTATGCCCCTGGGGGCTGACGGTGGGGGCTGCTGAAGGAACCCCCCTGCCAGAAGGAGCCTCAGACCGATCATCTGGGCAAGCACGTGGTGAGCACTCAGAGACACATGCCCGTCTTCCAGTTTCATTTTATTTACACCTTTACTCAATTTAGTCATGATCATTCTAACTTCATTACTGTCCTCTGTGTAATTTTATTAAATATCTGTTCTTAGGCAATTACTTTGCCTCCCTTTCCAGAGGAATGCGGTCGAGAGGACCAAGAAGGTGAGAGACTGAAGGTGCTGAGAATGAGTGAGAGAAATGTTCCCCTTTCCGGAGGTACCGCTGCTCCGGCCTCAGGCGTCTTCCTCAATGTGGATGTTGTAGCCCACGCGAACCTCAGAAGAAGCAAGCTCTCTGCTCCTCAGTTTCTGAGGAGATACAGTCTGTTTCTTCTAGAGGCATAGAATCTAAAACAAAGATGATTTAGTGGGACAATAGAAGGCAGTTATGCTTTATCATTTATAGAAACTCTGCCTTCCTCCAAAATGGTTTTGTTAGCATTTACAACAAAAAGCATATGATGGGCTTAATAAAAGAAGAATGGAGATGGGAACTAAAGATCAGGAGGAAAAAATATAATAAATACCATATTACTGACATGCAATGTAGTTTCTATAATGGAGTATGAAACATGGCTCTGAGCTTCCTATAGGCCAAGGCAGAAGTGCAAAGAAGAGACATGTATAATAGCAGTAGACAGGGGCGTCTGGGTGGCTCAGTGGGTTAAACATCTGCCTTTGTCTCAGGTCACGATCCCAGGGTCCCAGGATGGAGCCCCACATCAGGCTCCCTGCTCAGTGGGGAGTCTGCTTCTCCCTCTCTCTCTCCTGCTGTTCTGCTTGTGCTCTCTCTCTCTCAAATAAATAAATAAAATCTTAAAAAAAAAAAAACAGTAGAAAGAAGAAAGAATGTGGGTTTTTAAAAATTTTTTCCCTAGAAATCAAATCTAAAAAGAATTTCTGTATTCAAGGATTCGCAAGCATGGCTTTAAGTAAGAAAATGATGGACGAAACCTCCATGAGAGTTTTCACACAAACTGAAGGGGTAAGAACTGATATTAAAGCACAAGTTAGTGAAGGTACTCCTGTCAGGGGCTAGAATCCCATGAGCAAACTTCTGAAGACAAACGGGATTCCAGTGAACAGAGGCATAGAATGAAGGATAATAATTCATTCTACATCATTGTGCATGAGGCCAGGCTTAAATGTCGATTGCACAGCTGATTGCACATAAACTCAAGGGGGGTTGTTCAAAACAGGAGTCTGCAAGAAGTCCACCTCTCTGATGTGAAATTATGAATGATTTTCATCAGCTGTGTATCTGGCCCCTGAGCAGGCACCCTGGGCACAAACACCAGGCTGCACGAGCGTGTCCCCTGGCAGGGTCAGTGCACAGAGGATGTCTACACCACACATATGCTACACGGCTTGATTTCACCATCTCATTTCTGGATTGCATTTTGAGCAGATGTGCCTTGCTCTCTTGCTTTTAGGGCAGAAAGCAATGAAAAATGCTGTGGTTTTAAAATTAAGTGAGCACTTGAAAAATATTAGCTCTGTTTGGCTTCAGGTTTTGTTTTTTCCTATACTTTAAGGTTCTCTTCTTGGCAGCAAAATGTCCAGTTGAAAACAGCATGCCCACTGTCTCTCCATTCCTTAAAAAAAAAAAAAAAAGATCGTGGAAAGTCTCCATTAACTGAAAGAGAGAAGTTCTTCACAGTTTGGTCTTATTTTTCAATGACAGCCTGTACTCAATTTTTTAAGCATCTGTAATAAATTAATCAATTAACACCCGTGTATCACTTCCTTGTGTGCCTAGTACCGACCCAGGCTTCACAATAGGATCATCTATTTCTTCTTGAATATTTCTCATGAATGCACCCTCTCGTCAGAGAAGAGAACCTAAACCTATGATGTAGTTTGAGGGTAGTAAGTACTACTGTGCGTCAAATTCTAAAATCCGAAGAAGGAAAGACCACGGTGGGGAGGGATGAGCAGGGAGGAATGAGTGGTCTTTACCTGTCACAATCATGTTCATGCCTAAGAGAATAATATCTAAGTACCTTACAGCTCTCAGCTCTTCTCCTTTCTGAGAAACATAGATCCAGATCCAAGCTGATGCCCCAAGTTTCACTGTGGCTCCTTATTTCCTGGTAGGTCTTAAAAATAAAAACAAACTGGGCACCTGGGTGGCTCATTTGGTTAGGCAACTGCCTTCGGCTCAGGTCATGGTCCTGGAGTTCAGGGATCGAGTCCCGCATCGGCTCCCAGCTCTGCGGGGAGTCCGCTTCTCCCTCTGACCGTCTCTCCTCTCATGCTCTCTCTCACTTTCTCTCTCTCAAATAAATAAATAAAATCTTTTAAAAAAAATAAAATAAATAAAAACAAACCTTTGCTTAAATTATGGAAGGCTGAATGAAAAGCGAGAAAATCTTGCATGTGAGTAAGAAACGGGAAGCTGCAGGGAACCTGTGTCAGTTCCCAAGCTCATCGCTTCCCACCTGGACCCCTGGGCACATTCTCACATTTTGTCTTTGAAACTTCCCTTGGCGATCTTCCACTCAGACATCACCTTTTATGCAGGGAACCAGGCGTTTTCCTCAACCCCGTGAATCCTGTTCTCAGCCAGGTGTGTAGCCACGGAACACAGAAGAGGATGAGGGGAACACCCCAGGATGTGAATCCGAGCAGAAGAAACTGTAGCCCGGGCTTCTTGCTCAGCAGGGACATTGGCCGGATCACACACGTTCGGCGGAATTATAGATGAGGTGTTTTGAGAATTGCAGGTGTGTGTCTAAGTGTGGAAATGTATGCAAACTTTAACCCACATGCACACACTACTCACATCCACAATACACACACACTATGCACAATCAGGCTGGGTTGTAATGGTTATTAACAGGAAAGGACAATTAGAGTTTTTATGATTACAGTCTTATTTAAACTTTTGCCTCATTAAAAATGTAATGACCAACAAGAGAAGAAATCCCTGCTTTTATCCTAGTGTAGCATATATCTCTTTTCTCAAATTTTTATGATCACTATTAGGAAAGGAGTATGTTCTGGAATTACCAACACAATGTGGCTACCGACTTCCTCTGCCTCCCTGTAACATTGAGCCCCCTCGACAAGCCAGGGGACAGAGCCTGGGCAGCAGCAGAGATTTCATTTAATAGGTAAGATCTTGGGTTCAACTGACAGATCTGCGACAGTCCCTGATATCTGCTTGCCAAACCTTTGTTAAATACCAACTGTGGCCTTGTTCTAGGCAGTGAGGGATGATTAACAAAAGGTTGGTGCCCTTTGGGCATTCATTGTTTTATAGGGAATTCTAGAAGCAGGAAGGAAGGAAGGTTTGGGGGGTAGCCTTTGAACTGAATTAGTCTTTAAAGATAAATTGGTCAACAGAATTAGAGAGCGGAAGGGGAAAGACCGTTTTTGGAAGGCAGACTTTTCAGAAAAAGCAAATAACTTGAGCAAAAGCATGGGCACAAAAAAGCCAGCACATTGGAGAATTTCAAAACATTTTGCATGAGTGAGTATAAGGAGCACGAGAGGGTCTTTTGAGAAATACGTCTGGAGAGGTAATGAGAGGCCAGATCTTGTGTCACACAAAGGACCTCTTATGCCACACAAAGGAATTTGGATTTTTTTTTCTCTTCAGGCATAAGGAAGCCATTGAAGGGCTTTAAACAGGCAGCAATGTAATCAGATTTACTCTTTGGAAATAAGACCTCCTGATTAGTTAATGAGCTCGTATTTCTTTTCTTGTGTGTCAACCATTGTTTTATTGCTTGGTCTTTAGACTCTATTATTGATTGAAATAACAAAATGATGGGAGTTAAGAGGCTGTGCCACTTAACCTTCCAAAGTCTATTTCATCTGCTTTCCAAGCAGTGATTATACTATCTGCTTTACTTCACTGGTCTGGGGTGAGATTAAAATAAGAAACAGGCAGAAAAACTAGCTGACAGTACTATTGCTTTGATATGCCTGCTGGACTCCATCAGTTAGTTGGTACCAGGCAGAGTAGAAATTAATCCATATTTACAATTGGACCAATTATGAACAAAATTGGAAAATATTTGGGCTAGCACAAATCTCATAAACCCCTGAGTCTTTCATTTTATTTTGCATTTTAAAATGTTGATGTCTAGGTCCCAACTGAGAGATTCTGATTTTGTCTATTAGGGGTAGAGCCTTAGGTTGGTATTTTTGAAAGCTCGTTAGGTAATTTGAATATGCAGACTTGAAAACCATAATTCTAGTCTTATGTGGTTTTACAAGTAGGTCTCCTAAAATTCTCCAGTAATACATAATTCAGATGCTATAGAGACTGTACTAAACCATACAGAAAAAACAAAGGAAGCTATTGAGTTCATTTTATGAAGCAAAAACAGTCCTAATAACAAAAAAGTAAAACTTAAAAAAATCCATCCAAAGACATTAAGGTATAAATTCATCTTTCTTATGAATATAGTTATAAAAATCATTAAAAAACTATAAAAATATTTAAACTGTGTATTAAAGGAATAGGCCAGGTCGAATTTATTTGAGGAGTTGAAAGATTGCTTAATATTAGGAAATTTGTAATTTTAATGCATCATCATTTAAATAATATTTATTGAGTAATATAAAATGGCAAATACCAAAGCAATAGGTATATAAGATAAACGTGGTCTCCATCTCCACAGAATGTATGCTATAGTATGAAAAATAAATATTAAATCAGTTGTATACACCAAAAGGCAAAATAAGAAAAATGTCAATAAATACCCAGTGATATTGGATATTGGATAAATTTAAACAAAAAACACTGTTAGAGTACATTTTTAGCATAATATCATAATGAAATATACTCCCTTCTACTATCCAATAGCCTGTGAAAATCAGGAATAAAAAGTTGCCTGTTTGTGCCATAATTTTCATTGTTCTAGGATTTCCAGCCAAGAGAAAAATAAATAAATAAGAAAGGATACTAAATAACAATCATTTGAAGAAAACCTGATTTTCCACCTAGAAAAACAAGATGAATCATCTGAAACTTATTAAAATTAATTTTTGAAGATTAGTTTAAAAACTAGATAAAAGATAAATATACAAATCCAGTAACTTTCATATATGTATTTTAGAAATTAAAATTATTTCTTTCACTAAATGTTCTCTCTTTATACTCACACACCTGATTCTTAGAAAAGAGGACATGTCCCTTTCTCAAAGAGTGTGCTTTGAGGAATATTCCCTCATTTGATAGGACAGCTGGCTACATGAGCCTGTCACTGAGACCATGAAATGTTATATGATCTCTTCTAATTTCACAACTACATAGTGAGTGAGTATTATGATTACAACATTTTACACATAAGGAAATGCTGCAAGGTCACATAGCTAGCAAGCAGAAGTGACAGAACTCAAGCCAAATCTGACCCTAAAACTCATATTTTGTGAATTATATCACACAAATCAAATGGTAAATGTTCCAATCAAGAAAAAGAAAAATCATAAGCTTAAAAAAGAGAGAAAATACAAGTTTAAAAGCCATACAAAGAATTACAAAGTAAAGGATCCATGCATTTGCTTGTATAAACATTCTTGAAAACTTGATCAGTTCGTCAAATTGATAAAAAAAAAATCCACAAAAAGCCTACCACTGACATTATACTTAAAGACTGACTGCTTTCCCCTAAGAATGAGAATAAGCTAATGATATTTCTACTCTCACCACTTCCATTTAATATTGTACTGAAGTTCTAGCCAGTATGATAAGAAAATTGATTTTTTTTTCTCTTTAGGCAAGAAAAGTGAAATTAAAGGCATATAGGTTGGGAATTGAGGTTTAAAATTGCATGAAATTTGCAGACAATAAGATTTTTACTATGTAAAAATCTTAAAGAATAGTCAAAAAATCTACTATACCTAGTAAGCAAGTTTAACAAGGTCACAGTATCAATACACAAGAATACATTTGTTCCTTTCTACATAGCAGCAAATAGTATGCAAATAAAATTGAGACAACTATTCTTTTCAAAATACCATCAAAAATAACAAACTACTTAGGAACAAATTTAAAAAAAGTAGAGGACCTATGCACTGAAAATTACAAATGAGGAAAATTAAAGTGGACCTAAATAAACCACAGTCTCAATGCTGTAAATGGCAGTGGGAAAGATAGTACTGAGGGACGGGGAACAGATCCCTCTGTCCATGGGCACAGGAAAAAAAGGCATTCTTTAAAAGAGCAATTAGCATATGAAAGAGACAACATTAGAACTCTGTCAAGCAGCAGAGGAACTATAAGAAAGCTCCTCAGGGCAGAGGGACTGGAGAACAACATGGTTTATGTACCCACCTCACCTTAAAAGACTACACCAGAGCACGGTCTGGATGCCATAAGCTCTTAGTTCAGGCACACAATCTGCATTGTGGGCATCATACACAAACCATTCCTTTAAGTTTAGGAGAAGTAATCATTTTGCCTAATCTAGAAACAAATACAGAAACTCAAGCAAAATGGGGACACAGAGAAATATGCTCAAAAACAAAATAAAACAAAAACCTCAAAAAAAATCCTAAATGAAACAGAGATAAACAATATGCTTGTTCTAGAATTGAAAGTAATGATCGTAGAAATACTTGCAGGGCTTGAGAAAAGAGTGGAGGAACTCAGATCTTCAATAAAGAGATAGAAAATAGTTAAAAGAACCTATCAGAGTTTAAGAAAACAGTGACAGAAACAAAAACCACACTAAAGGGAATCAACAGTTGATTAGAAGGTTCAGAAGAGCATATAAGTGATGTGGAAGACACAGTAATGGAAAGCACACAAGCTGAACTTCAAAAAAAGAAAAGAATTTTTTAAATGAGGATAAATTAAGAAACCTCTTGGACAACATCAAGCCAGCAAACATTTACATTATAGGGGTCCCAGAAGAATAGTGTGAGAAAGCTGGAGAAAACATATTTTAAGAAATAATAATTGATACTTCCCTAACCTAAAGAAGAAAATAGACAACCAAATTCAAGAAGAACAGAGAGGTCCAAACAAGATGAACTCAAGAATGTCCACAATACAGAACATAATAATTAAAATATCAAAGTTTAAAGATAAGAGAGCATCTTCAAAGAAGCACAAGACAAACAAAACGTTACCTACAAAGGAAAACCTTTACATTCATCAGCTAATTTTTCAGCAGAAATTTGAAAGCCAGAAGAAAGTAGCATGATATATCCAAAGTGCTGAAAGGAAAAAAATCTACCAACATGAATACTCTTTCTGGCAAGATTATCATTCAGATTTGAAGGAGAAATAAAGAGTTTCTTAGAAAAACAAAAGATAAAGGAGTTTATCACCACTAAACCAGTCTTACAAGGAATTTTAAAGGGATGTCTTTAAGTAGGAAAGAAGTGGTTATAATTAGCCATGAGTAAACTATGAATTAAAAGGGTAAAAATTACACATAAAATGTGGAGAAGGGAGTAAAAAAGGAAGTGAAGGGGAAAAAAATTTTTTTCTGCTTTTAGTTTGGTTTTTTTTTAACTATTTGAATATAAATGACCATCAAATAAATATGGACTTCTATTTACTTAGGATGTTACATATAAACCTCATGGTAACCACAAACCCTAAACCTATGATAGATAAAGAAAAAATAAAGAGAAAGAAAGCCAAAACAGACAAAAAAAAAAAAGAAAAAAAAAAAAACCTAGACACTCGTTGATCAAAAAAAGCAAGAGGAAAGGAACAAAAAGGAACTATGAAAACAACTAGAAAACAAAATTTAAGGCAATAAGTACATAGCTATCAATAATTACTTTAAGTGTAAATGGTCTAAATGCCCTAATTAAAGGACATAGAATGGTAGAATGGATAGAAAAATAAGATTCATCTATATGCAGCCTACAAGAGACTCTCTTCAGACCTAAAGACACATACAGACTGAAAGTGAAGGGATGGAAAAACATTCACCATGCAAATGGAAATGAAAAAAAAAAAAAAAAGCTAGAGTAGCAATACTTACATCAGACAAAATAGGTTTAAGACAAAAACTATAACAAAAAAAGGTAGCACATAATGATAAAGGGCTAGATCCAAGAAGAGGATATAACAATTGTCGGTATCTACATACCCAAAATTGGAATACCTAAATGCATAAAGCAAAAGTTAGTGCACATAAAGGGAGAAATTGATGGTAAGACAATAATTGTAGGGGACTTCAACACTCCACTTACATCAATGGATAGATTATCCAGACAGAAAATCAATAAGGAGACAATGTCTATAAATGACACATTGGACCAAGAGGACAAAACTGATATATACAGAACATTCCATCCAAAAGCTATAGAACACACATTCTTTTCAAGTGCACATGAACATTCTCCAGAAAAGATCACAACTTAAGCCATAAATTAAACCTCAATAAATTTAAGATTGAAATCACACCAGGCCTTTTTTCAGACCATAATGCTATAAAACTAGAAATAATACATTAAGAAGATCCATCTATAAGCTGTTCATAAGCTGGAACTTATTTCTATCTATATGCTATTCATATATGGTCAGGTGGAACTTATATATAAGTTCACCATGGTCAGGTGGAACTTATTTCCAGAATGCAAAGTTGGTTCAGTATTTGCAAATCAATCAACATGATACACAACATCAACAAAACAAAGGATAAAAATCATCTGATCATCTCAATAGATGCAGAAAAAGCATTTAACGAGATTCAACATCCATTCATGATAAAAAAAAATCTCAACAAAACATACTAAAGGGAACATACCTCAACATAATAAAGACCATATATGAAAAACCTACAGCTAAAATCATACTCATTGCTAAAAAACTGAGAGCTTTCCTTCAGGACCAAGATAAGGATGTCCAGTTTCACCACATTTATTCAACATAGTACTGGAAGTCTTAGCCAACAGCAATCACACAAGAAAAAAAAAATAAGAGGCATCCATATTAGTAAAGAAAAAGTTGAACAGTCACTACTTGCAGGTGACATGATACTATACATAGAAAATTTTAAAGACTCCACCAAAAAACTGCTGGAAGTAATAAATGAATTCAATAAAGTGGCAGGATACAAGATCAAAAGCCAGAAATCAGTAGCATTTGTATACACTAACAGTGAGTTGCAGAGAGAGAAATTTAAAATTCTTTTACAATTATAACAAAAAGACTAAAATACCCAGGTCTAAATTTAACCAAAGAGGTGAAAGACCTGTCCTCTGAAAACTACAAACATTGATGAAAGAAATTGAATATGACACAAACAAATGGAGATATATTCCATGTTCATGGATTGGAAGACTTATTATTGTCAAAATGTCCACATTATCCAGACCAATCTATAGATTCAATGCAATCCCTATCAAAATATCAACAGCATTTTCCACAAAATTGGAACAAATAATACTAAAATTTGTATAGAACCACAGAGGACCCAGGTAGTCAAATCATTCTTGAAAAAAAAATAACAAAACTGGAGGTATCACAATTCCCAATTTCAGAATATACTACAAAGCTGTAGTAATCAGAACAGTATGGTACTAGCAGAAAAATAGACACATTGATTAATAGAAAAAAGTTACCAGAAACAAGCCTACAATTATATGGTCACTTAATCTATGACAAAGGAGGCAATAATATACAATGGGGGAAAGAGTCTTTTCAACAAATGGTTCTGGGAAAACTGGACAGCTACATGTAAAAGAATGAAAGTGGACTACCATCTAACACTATACACAAAAATAACATCAAAATGTATTTAAAGACAAAAATGTGGGACCTGAAACGTGGGAACTTCCTAGAAGAGAATACAAGCAATAATTTCTCTGACATTGGCTATAGCAGCATATTTTTAGACATGTCTTCTGAGGCAGTGAGAATGAAAGCAAAAATGAACTACTGGGACTATATTAAAATAAAAAACTTCTGCACGGCAAAGGAAACCAAGGAAACAAAAAGACCATCTCCTAAATGGGAGAATATATTTGCAAATGGCATACCCAAAATGTATAAAGAACTTATACAACTCTACATCAAAAAAACAAATAATTCAATTAAAAAATGGGCTGAAGACCTGAATAGACATTTTTCCAAAGAAGACATATAGATGGCCAACAGACACATGAAATGATGCTAAACATCACTAATCATCAGGGAAATGAAAATCAAAGTCACAATTAGTTATCACCTCACACCTGTTAGAATGGCTAAAAGAAACAATGAGTGTTGACAAAAATGTGGAGGAAAAGGAACCCTTATGCCTTATTGGTGGGAATGTAAACTGGTATAGCCATTGTGAAAAACAGTATGGAGGTGCCTCAAACTATTAAAAAAGAAATAACGTACGATTCAATAATTCCACTGTTGGGTATTTATCCAGGGAAAATGAAAACACTAACTCAAAACATTAATGCACACCATTATGTTTATTGCCTCATTACTTACACGAGCTAAGACATGGAAGCAACCTGATAGACACTTGTCCACCAATAGATGAATGCATAAGAAAAATGTTGTGTATATATACAATGTTATTTTTCACCTATCTAATTTAAAACTTTCAAAATACAAATAACTGATTCAGGAAATGCTTCTATGAAGCAGACACTCTCATGCATAGATTCTGTAAATATAAATTTGTATAACCCTTTTGAGGCACAATTTGGAAATATTGTTCTTTTTTTAAGATTTTATTTATTTGACAGAGAGAGACAGTAAGAGATGGAACACAAGCAGGGGGAGTGGGAGAGGAAGAAGCAGGCTCCCCATTGAGCAGGGACCCTGATGCAGGGCTTGATCCCAGGACCCCGGGATCATGACCTGAGCTGAAGACAGACGCTTAATGACTGAGCCACCCAGGCATCCCTGGAAATATTGCTCTAGAAGCCCTAGCAACATTATTATACTTTGACACAATAATTTCAATAATAAACTTGATTCTTTAAAAATAATTCAATAAGTACACAACAATGTTCATTATAAAAGTAAATATAATCATTAAAACTGCAGACCAAAATTCTTAATAGAAGACTGGCCAAATATTTAAAATGTGCAGTAATTATACAGTAATTGCATAATTTAAATGAATGACATTAAAGACTTTGTACTAACATCAAAAACTTTCTGTGATTGTATTAATTAGGACAAAGAAATACACTATATACAAAATTTGATAAAAACTAAGCAAATAACTTTTTTAAGACAATAAGGAATACTCTAAAAAGGTCATAGAAATTATTTCTGAGCCTTGGAACTAAAGTTTACACTACAAGATGGAAATCATTGTAAATGGCTGGTAATAGTTCTCTGAATTGATAAACTTATGCCCCTCTTTATATAATGGTACCAGCCTCCTCCACCAGTCACTTAATATCATTCTTCATAGTACTTTTCCCTATCTGAAAAATCTTATATAAGTCACTCAACCTATTTGTGGTCTCTCCCTTTATTAAATGAAAACTCTGTGAAAGCAGTGAGCTTTTTATTTTCTTCACTCTCATATCCTCAGCACCTAGGACAGTGCCTGTCCATCATGCACTCAACACATATTTGAATGAATGAAATATGTATAAAGACAACATTATAAATATCAGCTGTGATTCTTTCAAATGGGGTTGTCTCCATCAGCCAAGTGACTCTCAACGAGGTTGAAAGCCTTTCCTCTAAGATCAGGAACAAGACAAAGATGCTTATTCTCACCACTCTTATTTAACATAGTATTGGAAGAGCTTGTGAGAGCAATCAGACAAGAAAAAGAATAAAAGTTATGGGATTCAAAAGGAAGAGATAAAATTGTCTCTTATTTCCAGATAGCATGGTTTTACAGGTACAAAATCCTAAAGAGTCCACAACAAAATCCCCCAACAACAACAACAACAAACAAACAAACAAACAAACAACAAACAAAAACCCTGCTGGGAACAATCAACAAATTCACTAAACTTTCAGGATACAAAATTAATATATAAAAATCAGTAGTATTTCTATTAACAACAAATTATGTGAAAAAATAAAGAAAATTATTTTATTTACAATACCATCAAAAACAATAAAATGCTTGGGAATAAATTTAACCAAGGAGAGGAAAGATCTTTACACTGAAAAGTATGAGACACTGATGAAAGAAATTGAAGGAGATACAAAAATAAGTGGAAAGGTATCCATGTTCATGGATTGGAAAAATCAGGTTGTTAAAATGTCCCTACTACCCAAAGCTATTTATAGATTCAATGCAATGTCTATCAAGGTTCTGATGGAGGCATCCAAATTGGCAAAGAAGTCAAACTCTCACTCTTTGCAATGATATGATACTTTATGTGGAAAACCCAAAAGACTCCACTCCAAGACTGCTAGAACTCATATAGGAATTCAATCAAGTGTCAGGATATAAAATTAATGCACAGAAATCAGTTGTATTCCTATACACGAACAGCAAAACAGAAGAAAGAGAAATTAAGGAGTCGATTCCATTTACAATTGCACCCAAAACCATAAGATACCTAGGAATAAACCTAACCAAAGAGGCAAAGAATCTGTACTCAGAAAACTACAAAGTGCTCATGAAAGAAATTGAGGAAGACACAAAGAAATGGAAAAATGTTCCATGCTCATGG
>CM052810.1:68501308-68540541 GCA_028533885.1 Nasua narica | reverse complement strand
ATGAAACTGGACCATTTCCTTACATCACACACAAAAATAGACTCAAAATGGATCAAAGACCTCAATGTGAGACAAGACTCCATCAAAATCCTGGAGGAGAACATGAGCAGCAACCTCTTCGACCTCAGTCACAGTAACTTCTTCCTAGAAACATCTCCAAAGGCAAGGGAAGCAAGGGCAAAAATGAACCACTGGGACTTCATCAAGATCAAAAGCTTTTGCACAGCAAAGGAAACTGTCAACAAAACCAAAAGACAACTGACAGAATGGGAGAAGATATTCGCAAATGACATATCGGATAAAGGGTTAGTATCCAAAATCTATAAAGAACCACCTCACACTAGTCAGAATGGCTAAAATTAGCAAATCAGGGATGACAGATGTTGGCGAGGATGCGGAGAAAGGGGAACTACACCGTTGGTGGGAATGCAAGCTGGTACAACCACTCTGGAAAACAGTATGGAGGTTCCTCAAAATGTTGAAAATAGAGCTACCCTACAACCCAGCAATCGCACTACTGGGTATTTACCCTCAAGATACAAATGTAGTGATCCGAAGGGTCACATGCACCCGAGTGTTTATAGCAGCAATGTCCACAATAGCCAAACTCTGGAAAGAATCTAGATGTCCATCAACAGATGAATGGGCAAAGAAGATGTGATATATATACATACAATGGAATACTATGCAGCCATCAAGAGAAATGAAATCTGGCCATTTGCAACAATGCGGATGGAACTAGAGGGTATTATGCTAAGTGAAATAAGTCAGTCAGAGAAGACAATTATCACATGATCGTTCTGATACAAAGAATTTGAGAGGCAAGGCAGGGTGTCATGGAGGGTGGGGAAGAGAAATGAAACAAGATGGGATGGGGAAGGAGACAAACCATAAGAGACTCCTAAACTCATGAAACAAACTAAGGGTTGCTTGGAGGTGGGGGGGGTAGGGTTATGGACATTGGGGAGGGTATATGCTATGGCAAATGCTGTGAAATGTGTAAGCCTGATGATTCACAGACATGTATCCTGGGGCAAATAAAACATTATATGTTAATAAAAAATTAAAAAAAAAGAGGTTCCAGTGGCATTTTTTTTACAGAAGTAGAAAAAATAATCCTAAAATTTATATGTAATTACAAAAACTGCCAAAGCAATCCTGAGAAAAAAGAATAAAGCTGGAGGCAGCATGCTTCCTGATTTGAAACTAGATTATAAAGCTATTGTAATCAAAACAGTATAGCAACACATAAAAACAGACACATAGACCAATAGAACAGAACCAAGAGCCTAGAAATAAGCTCATGCATATACAGTCAACTAATACTTGACAAGGGAGCCAAAACTATTCAGTGGAGAAAAGACAGTCTCTTCAATAAACAGGGCTGTTAAAGTTGGATATTCACATGTAAAATAATGAAACTAGGCTCCTATCATACACCAGTCTTGAAAATTAACTTGAACTGGATTAAAGACTTAAATGTAAGATCTGAAAGCATAAAACTCCTAAAAGAAGACATAGTGAATAAGCTCCTTGACATTGGCCTTAGCATTTGGATTTGACCCCAAAATCAAAGGCAACAAAAGCAAAAATAAAATATGTGGGACTATGTCAAACTTAAAAGCTTCTGTACAACAAAGGAAATGATTAACAAATGAAAAGGCAACCTATAGAATGGGAAAAAATATTTGCAAATCATCTATCTGATAAGGGGTTTATACCCAAAACAGCTTAAGAACTCATACAATATAAAGAATTCATACTCAATAGCAAAAAACAAATAATACAATTTTAAAATGGTCAAACGACCTGAATAGACATTTTTCCAAAGAAGATACACAAATGGCCAACAGGTGTTCAAGACGACAATCCTTTCTACCACACCAGGAAAAAAAAAAGCACCCATGAACTTCCTTAATGGTATTCTTATGCTGACTGCAATATAAGTTGGGAAAAAAAAGACCGTCTTAAAGACAGAAAGCAAAAGGTGGGTTCGTATTTGATGAGTTCTGTCATCATGATCCATTAAAACTTAAAACTGACTACTGCTATAAGAGCCTCCCTAATATTCATTATGTAGAAGATGAGGAGAAAGACACTTGTGCTTCTATAGTTTAAAAAGTTTATAAACCCTAAACTGGTACCTAATCATAAAATGAGTTAAAGCAAACTTTGCACACTACGGAAAAACATGAGAAGCAGTTTCTTTAAAGTTGAGAAAAATGTAAGAATGGCCAAGATCGCCATTCAAATACACCATTAAAATAGATATCCTAACTTGATCAATTAGATAATGAACATATGATATAAGGGATATTTTAATAATGTTATTTTTATAGATATAAAGATATAATTCTATAACTGCAAGAACAATTACAAACAACTAAAACCAGTAAAAGTTCAGCAAAGTTGCTTAGAGGACATAGTGACTTTACTGCATAATCAGTTGCAAAATATAACATTTTTAAAGCTCATTCACAAAAACACAAAGGCATCACTTGTGGAGAAATATAAAAGAAATACAAGATGCATAAGGAGAAATGAATAAAACTTTATTGTAGGACCTAAAAAAGATCATTGGTATATATATTCATCACTTAAAAATTAAAATAATAAAATATTTCTTCCCCCAAATAAAAATTACATGTGATTCCAATAAAATTTACTTGTTTTTTTCACTAAACCTGCCTATCCCCACAATTGAAACAGGAGGATAAAGAATAAAGAGCCAACATTAGTCAAAGCAATTTGGATGGAGGAATGGAAGGAACAGATTCATTTATTTTACAATCTATCAAGACTTATAGATAGAATGATTAAATACAGTGCAGTACTCATTGGGGATAATGAACAGAACAATGAAATAAAAGAAAATCAAGAAATACAACCATGCATATTTGAAAGCTCTGTGTATGGTAAAGTTAGAATTTCAATTCAATGTGGAAAGAATGGATTGATTATTCAATAAACAATACCAGGATAATTGGATATCAGTATGAAGAAAATAAAATGGCACCGAGTTTTACTCCAAATCCCACTTAATTTCCGTATTATGCAAAAAAATTGAAAAGAGACTTTTAAAATATTTACAGTGCATAGGAAAATATCTTTATTTCTTCAATAGCAGAGAATTGATAGCTTAAACAATACAAAAAAAAAGTGTACACACATACAACAAAACCAAAAGACACAATTGATAATTTTATCACATTAAAATGAAAATATATTATCTTGGTAAGGAGTTCTTGAGCTAATTCCTTTCCTGGAGCTTGGGTCCTTCATACAAATTTGTTGTAGTAATCATTTCATAACATTCAAGTCAAGTCATTTTGCTCTACATTTTAATTTTCTACAGTGTTGTATATCAATTCTATCTTGATAAAACTGGGAGGTGGGGGATAAGCAAGAGAAAAATCTAAAAAAGAAAATGTATTTTTTAAAAAAGAATTCCATAGTATACTGATCTATATTCTGTCATAATCTCCCTAATGTGAGTAAAATATTTTTCCTGTCAATACCGCAGAGTCATCAAAATACACTCCTATGCAAAATTTAAATGCAAAACCACACTCGCTAACATTAAGCATGCCAGCTTGGGTTTCTCAGCAATGTGTTAAAGTATTACAAAATTCTATGAGCATTCTCAATATTCATCTTTATCTCACTATGATTTTTAAAAAGGAGGATTTCATTTGGTTAGCATGATAGAGAAGCAGATAAATTTTAGGTTACAGCAAAGGTATATTATGTCTGTTCTAAGAAGAAGGATTAAAAAATAAGTTAAAACCCTAAGGGAAAAAAATGAAAAAGTATCAACAGAGGGCTCAGTGTAACAACTTATAGTATGGTATTGAGCGTTTAGCACAGGAACGGAGAGGCGGCTCATATGACTCTATGACTCTGCTGTGAGCGCATTCCCCCATCCGCCCCCACCCCCGCAACACCACCGCGGCTTTCCATCAGACGCTAAGGGAAGGAAATGTCAGAGGGACCGTCTACCTGGTTGTGCTGAGCGATATTTTTAGATTTATAAAGGCTGCTCCTAGCTTTCTACTTTTAGAATCAATCTGTAGACATCAAAAACTTGCAGTTAAAAAGATGCAAGGTAAAA
The DNA here is from genome assembly GCA_028533885.1 of Nasua narica. Classification (NCBI taxonomy): domain Eukaryota; kingdom Metazoa; phylum Chordata; class Mammalia; order Carnivora; family Procyonidae; genus Nasua; species Nasua narica. Next base: position 68,536,430 of record CM052810.1, on the reverse strand, counting down.
TATTATCAGCCTTAACAATAATGAAATAAAGTCTTCACTGTCGGAAGTTAACAGAAGTTGTCAGGAGCAAGGGTAAGGAAAAAGATGGAAGATCAAAAGGAAGTGGGGAAAGGCATTTCCACAAGTGAGAACTTTTGTATTGGAAAGTTAATAAGTATAGTTTTAAACTGATTGATCACTTGCATTTCCAGGAATTATCCAGAAGAGGGACATCTATAGAGCCAGAAAATAGAATAGGAATTGCCTGGGGCTGGGACTGAAAATGGGAAGTGGCTGCAAATGACCAGGAGGGATCTTTTAGTGTGATAGAAATATTCTAAAATATTGTAAATTTACTCTGTAAATTTACTAAAACTCATTTTATTGTACACTCAAAATAAGTGAATTTTATACTTACATTATACATCAATAAAACTGTGTTTAAAAAAAGACTGATAAAGAAATTGATGGGTCAAAGAACAGATGTAAAACCTTAGCATTTAGACTTAACGTAGGTACTGACATAAATAAAAACAGAAATGTTCCCCAGAATTATCTAGGAGCAGTGGTACAGACTGAGAAAGAGTGAAATGGAGAATGTTGTTGCGCAATTACGCTTTTCTCTACTGTTTTGATTTTTTTTAATCAACACGTATTACTGCAATACGTTGTTAAAGTTTTTTTTTAAACACTTAGATTCCCTGATGCAGAAAAAAATTTTCCTACTTTGAATCTTTTTTTTAAAGATTATATTTATTTATTTGACAGAGAGAGAGAGAGAGAGAGAGACATCACAAGTAGGCAGAGAGGCCGGCCGGGGGAGGGGGGTGGGAAGCAGGCTCCCTGTTGAGCAGAGAGCACATAGCAGGGCTCAGTCCCAGGACCCTGAGATTATGACCTGAGCCAAAGGCAGAGGCTTTAACCCACTGAGCCACCCAGGTGCCCCTTGAATCTTTTTGAATGTAAATGTGAGTGATGATGTCATTGGGTAAATGAGCAGAATTTATTTTTTCTCTTAATGACCAAGTCCAAGCAGCAGACGTTTTTACCAGCCACCATTCCTAACCCAAGGGAGCAAGAGCTCACTGAGCATAGTCCAAAGTTCATACCACTCTCAAAATAGAATGGTGTAAAAAAGAAGCAGCAACTGATCATCCCGGGAACAACATTTGGTAGCGTTTGTGTTGGTGGTTGCCATGGATTGATAGACCAAACATAAATAATTTTCAGGGAAGCGAGTGCCCTCGAAAAACGAGATGACAAGTGAAGTCACTAATGTTATCAGCTGTCTTCATCTGTTTATGTAAGAACCCCTGCCAAAGCCACCATCTCTGCACTCGGGTGTAAGTTTCATGAGACAGCCTTCTTAACGTGAGAAATTGATACGGTGGCTGATGAGAGACTGTTGACAGTGGAAACAAATATTAAGAACTTTTCGAGATATGAAGTAATGTGAAGGATCATAAGGGTTTAAAGCTACAAGCTGATGGCCTTGCAGTTGGTTTAGTGACCAATGCACTCAGCCCCAAGGTCGCCATAAAGTGTGTGGGGTTATTTCTGTATCATTTAGTGGAGTAATCAGAAACTTGAGACATGCATTCCCTTTAAACTAAAGTGGTCCATGAACAGTGGTAATAATAATAAACCAATCAGAGGAACCACATACAGCCAAGCAGAACTTGGCTTCCATAGTTGCTCTAAACATGAGAGAACAAGATGTGGGAATATGCCCACCTTTCTGCCAACTCCACCCAACAAATATTTCCCATGTAAAAGTGAAACCAGACCTTTCATGGGCCCGTCTGTTGCCTTGACTACCCTGAACTTACCTCAGAATTTGGCTCCTTACCTGGATGTGCAAGTGGGGAGCCCTATAGGCAGTGGGATAACATTGAGTGGGTTGCCCTTGTCATCTGTATGCCCCCAGGTCCCTGCTCTAGGGCTGAATAATCAACAACACCAAATATAGCAGTAGCTGGTCAAGAGGCTCCTGTTAGACACAGTGAGGTTGGAAAGAGAAGCATCATGGACAAGTCAAGAAGAATACCACACTGCCCACCCCAAAGTAGAACTGATTTCCTAGCTATGATTCTGACACCATTTCTGAACTGTATGCCCTTTTTACCACACCCCCAAGCAATCAACTCAATTCGGATACTGTCTACCTGGAGATAGTGTCAGACCCCACAGGTTAAGGATTCGGTGGTCCCTTTTGACTGTTCCCTCCCCACCACCATACCTTCAGATGCCAAGCCAAGTCCAGCTGATCACTTGTGCTGCTGACTCACTGGTTAGAGAATGGAGGTTCCCATAACCTTCTCTTTCAGTTTGATGAATTTGTTATAGTAGCTCGAGAACTCAGAAAATGCTAGATAACTGGCTTATTGTAAAAGGATGTAACTCAAGAACAGTCCGATGGAAGAGGTAAATAAGGCAAGGTGTTCGGGAAGAGGTATCACTGTCCCCAAATCTCCATGTTCTCACCAACCCTTAAGCCCTCTGAAACCCAATGTTTTTTTAGGCTCTAGGCCTTTGTGAAGGCTACATTTTCTAGGCATGATTGATTAAATCATTGGCCATTGGTGATCAACTCAACCTACACCCCCTTCCCTTTCCCAGAGAAGGAGTTCCAGTAGGACTGAAAGTTCCAACCCTCCAATCTAAAGTTTGATTTCCTTGGCAACCAACCCCCATCCTTAAGTGCTTTCCAAATGTCACTTCACTAACATAAACTCAGGTGTGGCTGGACAGGATTTGTTATCAATATCAAGACAACTCTCTCACTCTTATATCTTGGGAGATTCCAAGAGTTTTAAAAGTTCCGTGCCAGAAACTGGATGAAGACCAAATAACATATTTCTTATTATAATTTCAATAACACAATAATCCTCTCAGTTACTATTTATATGATGTTAAAGCAACTCAAAACAGAAAATCAAAATGGCCTTTTCACTAAACCAGTACTATTGTTGAGTGAGATTTTAAAATGCACTACCCAGTCAATGGGAGAGAGAGCATCAGTCAGACAAATGTTATAAGATAAAGAGCTAAATATAAACTTAAAAATAGAAAGAGGCAATCACATTTGCAAGACTGTATATTGCTATCAATAGTTGCTGATCGGTAGCCACCCAGATGAGTCAGATAGAAGTCTTTTATTTCTTACTATTGCAGGGCTAAAGAATCCTGCAAGAAAGAATTTCTTGCCAATAATTAAGTCCCAATGCTTGAACATTTCTCATTGTGTCCAAATAGTCCCTTTATATAAGCAAGACTTCTTTCATTTCTGATATCATCAAAAAAATTTCAGACAGAGAGATACCCTGGTGACCAGATTTGACCAGTGTTTCCTATGGTGGAAGTGCAGATGGCAGAACTCTTGAGTCTTCATAGGGTTAATGAGTGTTTGAGCATGCTCACACTGGACTCAAGTACAGTGAGGGTTGCTTACTGACTGGCCCCTTACTCACTCTGGGTTTTACTTGAAGTCCATAAACATTGAAGTTTTCATCTTTTCCAGTCTCCATACCTTCCGGGGGTGCCATGAGCTTATGTGGGAGCAAAATGGATCCTGTTACAAGTTACAAGTAATCCTATTTTACAATTGAGGCAACTGAGGCCCAGAGAAGTCAAGGGGCTTGAGGTCACAAAGAGATGAAGATCTCCTTCACAAAGTCTAAGGTCACAAAGCTGAGATTTGAAGCAGGATTGTTGATAGTAATGCCGTTTGTACATATTAAATGAGTGAATTTAGAAAAATCCTGGTCATGAGAAAGCACTTGGTTAACTCTTTTATTACCACTTAATTTGCTTTCATGCTACTTAAGCCTTTCCCTGTATCCTACTCCAAGAATGAGAGGCTGGTATATGTATTCACACAGTCTGTGAGAACAAAGACATTTTGAACTTATTGCATGTCTATGACTCAGGCTTTTGAGAAAGCTGTATTTCTTGGAGGCTGTGAGATAGAAATAGCACATTGTAGAAATAGACACATAAAAATAACTTTTCCAGGTGGGTAAAGTCATTGGTGAAGGAACAGATCTGAAACCTGTAAGACTCCTGGGCATTCTAGTTGCTTACTGAATGGTTTCTATGAAATCTTGATGGTAATTATTAAATTTCTGAATCATCCTACCTAAGTTGTAGAGTTCTAAAATCACCCAGATACAGTGAAAAAAGTAAAATTAAATTAAGATGTCAAAAAATAAAAATATTAAATAACTAATAAGCAAACAAATAAATAAATAAAATAAATCACCCTGGTCATGTACTTGTAATAAGGGAGGAAGGATGTCTGGAAATAATTTAAAAAAAGAACGATAGCCTGATTTTCAATTTGAACATTGATCTCGAGGTTTACATATATGCTGAAAGGAAAGAACTTTGGGGAATTGGGTATGAAAAGGGCAGAGAATTGCTTTCCTCATTCTCTCACCACAGCAGGCACACCACTGAGACTGGCTGTTCCCTGCCATTCTGGGAGGAGCTATAAGGAGCAAATCAGGGGGATGTCACAGTTAAATACAACTAAATATAGTGGGGCAGTCCTGCCTGTGATCCTAGCTTCAGATTTTAGATCCTAGTCCCAGAAGGAAGCTTTGGGACTTTGGGCAAGTTTCCTCATCTATGATATGGGGCTAATGATAATATCAACCCCCTAAATTTTTTTTTTTTTTTGCTGGACCTGCTGCCTTTTTAAAAATTATTATTATTGAAGTATAGTTGACCCACAATGTTACATTAGTTTCAGATGTATGACAGTGATTCCACAAGTCTACGCTGTGTTCACACTAGTGCGGTTCCCATCTGTTGCCATACATCCCTACTACAATATCATTGGCTATATTCCTTATGCTGAACCTTTCAGCTTATGTATTCCACAACCAGAAGTGTGTACCACTTGCTGTCCCTCACCCATTTTGCCCATCTGCCCCCTCTGGCAAGCATCAGTTTATTCTCTGTATTTATGGGTCTCTTTCTCCAACCTCCTAAATTTGTGTGAGAATTCAATGAGCAGTGAGAAAACATTTTCAAACTGCCTAGCACAGCAAGAGCATACTAATTACATATTCACAACTGTCTAGCGATAGCCTCTTTTTTTAAAGCACCTGAACAATAAGCTATTACATTTGCAAAGATGTGACCACCATGAGGCAAGTAAAGCAAACGTGAAAAAGACTATAGCACCCTCCAGGAACCCAGCAGTGGGAGGCAGGCTCTGAGCTCAGACTCCAAGTCGGCTGGGCGCCCATGATGGATTAGCTTACAAGGGCTGCCAATCGAGTCAAAGCAGATTCCGGCTCCATTAGCTCCATTTCCTTTGAACTGAAATTTGGAACATAATGCTATAAACTTTCTGAAACCAAGCATTTCACATTAAAATGGTAATTGTTTTTTGAAGCTACTTTTGAAAATGCTTATATTCTTAGGAGGGAAAAAAAAAACTTATTTTAATGTGGTTCAAATGAAATAGCAGAGCTTCGTTTGGTAAAGAAACCATCAGAATGAAAGAACAGTGTTCAATTATGATACACTATTTTGCCCGAAACAGTCTTTGTTTGCTTATTTTTTCCCTAGAATCCTATTTCTTTTTTTTTTTTTTTCAGAATCCTATTTCTATTTAAAATTGTCCTTCAACCAGTTTGAAATTGAATTCTAAGAGAAAGCCGATTGTGAATCAGAGGAGCTGGAGCCTGATGTTCTTCTGGGTCTATTCATGAACGCTGGGGTGCCTGCATTCTTTTCCCTTCTTTTTGGGGCTGGAGCTCTATACACAGGGACTCCCTTGGCTTCCAAAAGAGCCCCTGGAATGCAGACATTCTGCATCTGCTGCTGTCACTGACAATTCCCCCTTGGCCTTTCTGACTCACCCCCACCTCTCCTCTAACTGCCTGGGTCACTTTTTATCCGTATTGAACTTTCCAAAGGGAATTCTTTACATAAGCAGTCTCTCGAAATTGTTTATTTAAGTCACAAACTGACTAGTCTGTGAAAGTCTAGGAGAAAGCGCCGGGAAAGGGAATCTAAGAAAATATTACAATGAAATGCATGGGAAATCTATCAACTCATTTCCTATACTACTATCTCTGTAACAACATTCATGCAGCTAGAAGGCATTTTCTCATTTATCTTTGGATACTAGCTTCTGCTCCTCTTGACTGACAGTTGGGAAATCTGGTTAACACATAAATTGAGCATTACTAGTGCCTTCTGATTTTCTCTCAGATATAAAGGGAAAGAATATGCAGTCATCATCTAGTACAAATGCTTATGGCCACCTAAGGGGATTCCCAATATTTTCCACCTAAGGGGAACATGCATGATGAGGCAAAATGCAGAGCATTTTATGGGACATAAAGCAATTACTTCGCTCTCAATGGCTTAGTTTTATAGGGTAAACACAATAGACTATTGCATACCAGCATATTAAGAGTCAAATGTGTATGTGTTGCTGTGGACATTTTATAGATATGTGTAGATATGGGTGGATGCATTTGATGAGTTTTGTTCAGTTTCATTTTGATATTGATATGTGAGCCCATCAGTGTATGTGTAGGTGTGTGTTGGAGAGGATGCTGATGATATGGAATATCTTCAACATCAAATTAGGAAAATATGAATAAGAATTAATGATTAGTGTTGCTTCTTTCTCACTCATTTATCCCCTTTGGCCAATCCTATCTGCTGACACATCTCTTCATGTTAAGCCCCAGGTCAAGGTGTTTATTGAGCTCAAAGATTTAATAAGTTCACCACAGACAATTCCAGAAGGTTTTAACTGCCTGACAGTTCATCTGGCTATACAGCCCCACAAGCAGATGAAAGAGATGGTTTTCTTTCCTTGCACCTTTACTCCTCTATGCCCCAATAGGAAGTTATAGAAAGACACTAAACATCTCTCTTCACCTTTATTCCAACCCAATCATTTTATTCTTCCCAAAAGGAAAAGAATTGGAAGAATTTTTATGATTTTCCCTGACCCTATTTTTCTGTTGTTATTGTTGACTTTCATTGAACGTACATCTGTCCCACCATTTCCTTTTCTTGACATTTCTGAACAGCCAAACTGAAGAAGGCATCCAGTTTTTATTTTTTTGGTGTATTTAAAACACCAAATGTTTTGGTGTATTATTTGGTGTATTTATTTATTTTTTTGGTGTATTTATTTTAATGGTGTATCAGAAGGCATCCAGTATTTATTTATAATAAATTTAAAAAAAAAACTCTTATTTTCCCTTTCCTTTAAAAGTTAAAAGTTGGAATTCCATAAAAAGTCCACAGAGAAAATCCAGAAAGGGGACTCATCAAAGAAATAATGCAAGAGTATTTCTTGGAATTAAGAGTCATGAGTTTCTGGATTATTGGCCCTTTTAGGACAACCAAGTAGCCAAGGAATTAAAAAGCAAAATCATCCAAGCGCATCATCAAAAATTTTCAGAATGCCAGGACAAAGAGAAAATCCTAAAAACCTATAAAGATAGAAAAAAGGAAATACTACATTACTTTAGACATCTCAGTAAAAGTAATAGAAGCCCGAAGGCAGTGGGGCAATGCCTTTGAAATTTTAAAAGAAAATATTTTCATCCTAGAATTATATACCAAGCACAGGTACAAGTCAAACATAAGCACATGATAATCATATTTTAAAATATTCAAATTCTCAAAAAAATTTTTGTGTGCCTTATAGCCTCTCACAAAAAGTTATCAGAAAAAATGAGTTCCACCAATAAAGAGGTAGATATGGAATAAAAGAAATCCGAGATTAGCACAGGAAGAGGAAAAGTAACAGTTAAGAGATATCCTAGGATGACAAACAACTGTGTACCAAATATGGGGGATAAGTAGTCTAGGTCAGAGGGAATAGGAAGTTCATAGAGAAGACTTCTCCAGAAAAATGAAATTGATAGAATGCCTCACATATCTGAAAGTCTTGAAGGAGGATGTAGAAAGTTTGTGAAGAATTTGTGATTGAACCTGTAAGAAGATAGAAAGTCAGGGGGGGAAAAAAAGATAATTACCCCCAGGAAAAACAGAACTTTGCAGAGAAAAGAAACAGCTCATCACATAACTCCCCTATAAATAACATTTACAAGTCATAATGATGTAAATATCAAATATTGAGCTAATTATTTTACAACATAACTGTTTCAGGAATCAGAATAGGAAAAAACACAGTAACTAGGAGGGAACACAGTTAAATGATCATCTTTTGTAGGAGGAAGATAACCTACAGCAGAAAGATTGAAAGGGAGAAATACAAGCATGCTATTTAGAGAAATTGAAGGAAAATAAAATTTAGCTAAAAGAGGTACAAGTAGTTGTCTCAGAAAATGAAAGGAAAAGGAGATGGAGCATGTTGTTTTTCACAACCTGCTCATTGGCTTAAACTATGGGCATGTGTAAATTTGATAAAAATTAAAGCCAAGATAAATATATATACAAAAATAATCCAGCTAACTAAGGGGTTGGCACTGGGAGGATTTGCCTCTGATACCATAAACTATGGAAACCTAAAGCTTCCATCGACAAAATAATTATCCAAACTGCCTTCAATTAGGGTGGAAAAAAAACCCCAAGAATTTAGACATATATGTTTACAATCACTGTAGTTAGAAATTACTGGGATTTTCTGGAATTTTCTGGAATTGCAAACTTCTGGAGCTAATAAGAAACAAGAAAGATAGTAGAAGTAAAAAATAGAGTGGTTCACATTCTGAAACAGAGACTTGATTTATTTTATGAAACACGCACCATACTTTTAGGTTTATGACTTCAGTGTCTATGCAGAGTGTTTTCTCACAAGGCAAACCGTACCTTAAGTTACTTTCTATCCATGGCAGAAGATGCCTTTCGCCCACACAATAATGGGTGTTGTTGAGACTGAAGTTATACTTGATTATTCTCTAACTGACTTTGAATAAGTGAGTGGAGATTACCTAAAATCTGTTGGTGTGCAGGAGTTCCTGATCTCAGTTTTCAAGAAAAGATTCAGTGAGGAAACAGTACGGAGAGAGTCACGGGCTACTGGGAAGGTTCAAGAAGAACTCATTTGGGAAATGCAACCATCTGATGGTTGAAAAGAAAATGTCAGTACCAAAATGGAATCCAAAATAAAAGATCAGATTTGTGGTCCCTTATTATAAGACAACAGAAACAAGAAACGATTGGCATAAACAAAAGCTGACCTTACATGGACTGACAGTGCATTCTGCTCCCATCTGTTTGGGTTTACTGAATGGTTCTTTGCCAGCAAAGTTGGGGAAATGCATAAAAATTATTCCATCCCATTTCAGGCAAGCAGTATAATCAGAAAGAAAATATAATAAACCAATTCATGGAAATGGTAGGGGTGTATCCTGTAAAAATTCAAAGCCAACATATTCAAGCCAGGATTGACTTCTTCAATAAAATATTGCTAAGTTTCCCAAGACAGTGTCTCTCCTTTTCTCTCTCCCAGAAACATCCCAGCCCAAAAAGCTGCTGGAAACAATATCCAGGGCCAATTTCCTAATTTCAAAAACTTTATAGCTGATGATCCTTAAGATAATGTCATTAGAAATGCTAGACTAGATTCCTGATTGATTTCATTATAGGTCTGATATAAAATCAACTGCAACTATAGAATAGGACAATAAATCCTAATCCTGCCCCTCAAATACTGAAAAAAAGAGGTGGGGGGGACTGGATGTCTTTAGTAAAGCACAAACTTGTTAGTCTTTCACAAATCATAATGTATATGCTCCATAATTAAAACAGAAGTTTTTCTGTTCTTCCTTTCACCCCACAAGCCATAGAGGCCTTCACAGATAAAAGAGGTGATTCCAATCCCTTGTGAATCAGTCAGAATCCCAGCAGGAAGCCGGAGTTCCCACAGAGGGCTCTCTTCACACAATTTCAATGTGGGATTTTTCAGAGCTGTGGGCCCCATGAAGAGACCCGCCAGAGATGCTCAGACACCCAGAGTTTAGCAATATTAGTGAGCCATCATGGCCCTCAGGCTTGAAGGAGAGGAGAGAGGGTAAACAGAGCCCAGTAGATACAGTCTTGGAGGGACAATGATTACCTGCCCCATAGGGCTGACTCACCAAAAGTAAGGGGAGAAAGATGTCACCTCCTGTCCTCCTGCTGTCCATACACTTCCCATGCCTCAAGGCTAGCTGCCAAGAAGATGAAAAATGAAATTCATAAGGGACCAGTCTCCCAGGATTCAGAGAGAAGAGTGGAGAATGGACAGGGAGATTGGCGGAGGGAGGAGAAAATGGGGAATGACCACCATAACTTGTATTTGAAACAAAATGGTTGACTTAGACCATATCTGAAATTGATTTTTCAGGAGCTCTAAAAGTATGTATACTAATATGTGCATATATGTGTATGTAAAATAGAGATTAATAAACAAATGATATAACCACACACTAATAATCTTCATATCTCTAAAGTGATCATAGTTTGCATACAGTCATAAAGACACAAAATGCCTGAGGTTATAAAAGTATGGGTGTCATAGCATTCCCCTTGCCCCTCTAGATTCTCATGCAGTCAGGGGCTCAGGTATTTGGATTTTCAACAGCTCAATGGTTGATTCACTGCACATACAATTCTGAGTCCTCCATTTCAATAGACTATTATCAGTCTTTCGCCTCTAAGGAAATTCATGTAAGCAGGTTATTTTCTTCCTAATGACTAGGTTAGGCCCCCACTAACTGAAAGAAGGGTGAGAAGGGAGGAAGTATTAAGAAAGGGAAAGGAGGTAAAGAGAGGATTTCAAAAGAACAAGGACAGTTTCTGAAGGAATCAGAGGGAAAAAGAGAAGATGGGGACATAATGAGAAATGGGAATGAGAAAGGCGTATACGTGTGGCTGGTTTTGGGTTAGAAGCCTTATCTAGGATCAATTTAAAACCTTTAAAAATTCTAAGCAGTGAAAAGATGATGAGTATCTGCCAAAAAGTTCTGAAGATATTGATACCCAGTAGCAATGAGCACCCCCAGGGCCCAGATTTTGGTTTGGAAATACCATTCTGCGATAAAAGAAACAGAGTTTCTTAGAGTAATATCCGATGCTAGGACCAAGGCAGGGAATGTGTAACATGTGCTTGTAGTGTTAAAGGGACATAGGATCTAACCTGAAAGACCTCCCAATGGCCAAATCCGGAACAATTAGAGCAATGGAATAAATAACATAGAACGGGATTATAACCCAAAGTATAAAATAAATATACATGAATATACATAATTGTATAAATAATACTGAATAAATAAATGAAGGAGAAGAGACAAGGTTTTCATACAGAAGAATTCTGAGTAATGAACGTAGATACTTCCAAGGAGGTGGAGTTTAAGTGCCTTCCTTTGAAGATGGGCTGGACTCCATTATTTGCTCTCAGAGAATGAAAAACTGGCAAGGGAAAAAATCATAACTGTACAATGGAGAGATCTGATAAACACTACCTGAGCCAGATGCTGAAGGTTAACACCACCAGCAACATCATGTCGATATCATGGGCTCCCAATATGACATATGAAAAGGACACTCATCTGTGACATTCTTTCCAGAAATCCATAATTCTAATGCAATTATGAAGACATCAGAAAAACCCAAATTAAGAGACATTCTACAAAATACCAGAGTAGTACTCTTCAAAACATTCAAGGTTATAAAAAATAAGGAAAGACTGGGAAACTCTCACAAACCAGAAGAACCAAGGAGACAGGACAAATGAATGCAGTGTGGCATGTGGGATGGGATCGTGCAACAGGAAAAAGATATTAATGAGAAAACATGTTGAAATTTCAATACAGTCTGGAGTTCAGTTAATAGGAATGTAACAATGTTAAATATGAGGAATTTCAAAGCTGTAGTACCTATAACAAATAAAAGATCATGTGTCTATTAGAACCATGATACTTTCTATAATACCTAAAGCAAAGTGTTTAAGAACTTGGCTTGAGTCCTAACTTAATAGAATTACAAACCATTTTCAGAACACTGATATTGCATAGAACTTCATTTCATATTGCTTCATTTTATTCACAGTGAACATCTGGCTGTCTCCATTTACTTTACTGAATTAAAACCAGCTCATCCTCCGGAAGCAAAAAGTAACTACCATATAAGCTCACTGGCCAAAAGTTGCATAAATAAAAGCTCATGTAAAATTTCTGAAATTTTCCTTGAACTAAAAATAAGCAAAATGAGTTAGTGATGACTAGATCACTGATAAATTCACCCCAGGAGACATTCCAGAAGCTCTGCAGATAATCATCTGTTTCCACAATAAATGTCAGCCTATTGGCCCATGGGAAATTTCACTCTCTAAAGTGGTAACAGGTTTGGACGAATACCAAAATTTTATTTTAAAGTTCCAATAGGAAGCAAAATTATTTGGATAACTCAAGGTACTCTGAGAAATTAGGTATTAGAATAGATAAGAAGTTCATATGTTGGTGAATGATAAGAATAGGCTCCAATAGTTTATAGTATCCTTTTCTCAATGAGTCCCAAGGTCCCTAATACTTAGTAGTGACAAGTTGTACACTTTTTTTAGACAACTCCCCCTGGATACAATTAACAGATTCAGAATCATTTTAGCTACAGATCATTTATGCAGGGATAATAGCTGGTTATAAGTCTTTTTCTTCCTGGAATATGGGATACTAATGATTCTCGGCAGTACCAATTTCAAGAAAATGTGCCCAGCAAGATATTTTCTGAATGTGTTGGAAAATGGTTTTGGGGTGCTAGGGGAACCCTTCTACATCCCTGGGCATCAGTTCTACATAGTGACCAATAAGATGTAGTGACAGCAGCTCTTTCTCTATGTAAGGCCTTCCGAAGTAGTAAAGGCCAGAGAAGGAGAGAGGGAGAGGGAGGGAAGGAGAGGGAGAAAACCAGACCTAATATCCCAAAGTACTAATCCACCACCAAGAAGACAAAATGTTTCAGTTAACTGTCAGAGGGCATCTTGTGGTGTTCGTTTCATTTCATTTTTGCCAAAATACGGGTTTTTAAATTTTATCCTTTTATTTTTATCCATTTTTATTTTACAGATTTTATATTTTAACCAAAATATTAACTTTTCATTTGCTCTGCTTTAAAGATCCCTCTCCAGTATGAATAAACTGCTGAATTCCTGTGACCACAAGTATGATATTCCAAAGTACTGTCTTCGTCTCTCATATTAATAACGCAATGTATATAGAAGCATCGCGGTGAATTCATCCTGTTGGACAACCTGGGCACAGAATCAGACAGTCCCCCAGGGGACTGCTAAGTGATTTTTACCTACATAAATGACTGGTGATGGGGATAAGGAAAAGTTGGCCATGCACCATGGCAGGAATTCCATGGTCTCGCATGAATCCGTGCCTCGATATTTGGACAAACTCAAAGCCTAAATTTGAGGAAAATCCCAGCTCGGCCAGCAGCTGCCCTTAATAGCCTACCCTGAGTTGGGATTGTTTGGACTTTCAGTCCAGCAAGAAACCTGGCCAGATTTCTCAACATTTATAACCGGAGGCTGCTTTTACTCATTTGGTAGCCAAAACATGTCGATTCTCTTAAAGACGCCATTGAAAATCCCCAGGGAGCAGGAACTATGTCTTTTTATCCCCAAATCTAACACAGGCTAGCCCTATGAACAATAAATGTTCATTGAATGAGTAAATAAATACTATTTTATCAACCAAAGCCTTTTGTGTCAAGTCTAATGGGATCCCCCCAGAATTTGCCACCAAGAAAATATCTCTATTAAAGAACTTAGAAACATCCAACATTCGAATTATTTAACCCATTAAGCTTACATTTTTGTCCTGGCTGCCAAAAAGAACCAGGTACAGTGGTCCTCCCTTATCTGTGGTGGGGAAACTTCTGAGCCCCCAGTGGATGCCTGGAACCATTGACAGTACCACACCCTCTATGTAAAGACAGTCCCTGACTTATAGTGGTCTGACTTGGGATTTTTTTACTTTAAAATGGTGCCAAAGTGACACGCCTTCAGTATAACCCATACTTTGAATTTGGATCTTTTCCTGGGCTAGCCATATGTGGGCTGGTCCTCCCCTGTGATGCTGGGCAGGAGCCACAGCTCCCAGTTCTGCATGCCATCAAGAGGGTCAACAACCATTCCGCAAGCAGACGACCATGCTATTTGTCACTTTCAGTGTTCGATCAGCGATGCGAGATACTCAGCACTTTGTAATTAAATGGGCTTTGTGTTAGACGATTTTGCCTGTCAGCTAAAGCCAGTGTTCTGAGCACATTTAAGGTAGGGTAGGCTCAGCTGTGATGTTTGATAGGTTAGGTATATTGAAGACATTTTCCATTTACAATATTTTCAACTTAGGATGGGCTTATCAGAATGTAACCTTATCATAAGTCGAGGAAGATCTGTACTGTTTCTTCCTATAAAAACATACCTTTGATAAATTTAGTTCATAAGTGAGACACGGTATGGGATTAACAACAATAACTAATAATAAAATAGAACTATAATACACTATAAATAAAAGTTTTGCGAATATGGTCTCTTGCTCTCAAAATATAGTATTGTACAGTCGTCACCCTTCTTGTGATGATGTGAGATGATTAAATGCCTAGAGGCTGAGACAGAGGGAGGCGAATGGCGTGGGTACTGTGAAGCAGCGTCAGGCTGCTCTTGACCTTTTGGTGATAACAGCACAAGGAGGATCATCAGCTTCCGGACCACGGTTCACCGCAGATAACCGAAACCGCAGATAAGGGGGTCTACTGCACCCGTTCAATCACAGTAACAAGCCTAACCAGATGTTTTCTTTTCTGATTTCGATTCAACTTATTGTTTAATTCTATTCTATTCTAAGCTGCCTCAAATTTGGAAAGATAGTAATCACTCGAATAAATAAACCTACGGAGATAGGGATTGCAACAACCGGTCCGTGGTTTCAAGAAGGTGTCCTGTTCTCCTCCAGGGACGCATAGACTTAGTTTCTTCCTCTCCCTGTGTTGTCCGTGTCCTGAGGGCAGCAGATTTTGCCAGATCTCCCCCCAGGGCAGTCAGGTTTTGCTTTTGCCTCTCCCGAAGCAGGTCTTGCCTGGGTCCCAAGGAGAGAGTTGCCCCCCTCTTTAACCGCTAAAGCTTTTGGATTCTAAGAGGAAATGTGCGTGGGTGGGCTTTGCACAGGTCCCCAGAGGCAGCCGCTCTCTTGTTACCCGGCTCCTGAAAGGGGCTCTCCATGGTCTTCAGACCTGCCCAGTCTCCCGCATGAACAGTCTGTGAGTGAGTGTCCTCTCTCTTTATGTCTGGACCTCAGTTATTCCAGACAGACGTGCTCACCCACACTTGACCGAGTTTCTAAAAGATTCCTTCTTACTTGCCTGGATGGTGGCTGCCTCTCATGCATGCACTGCCAAAGGCACAAAAATT
The DNA here is from genome assembly GCA_028533885.1 of Nasua narica. Taxonomy (NCBI): domain Eukaryota; kingdom Metazoa; phylum Chordata; class Mammalia; order Carnivora; family Procyonidae; genus Nasua; species Nasua narica. Next base: position 68,521,045 of record CM052810.1, on the reverse strand, counting down.
CACAGATCTGGGCTCTCCTGGAAAGGCTGGTCCCTCTCTGGAATTCCATTCGCTCGGTGGCCTTGTGACCTCAGCTTTCTGATGGGCTCCAGAAAACATATGATTCTGTAGATGATCCAGCCTTTCATCATCATGAGGGTGGGAGTGATGTTCTTTTGCAGTTTCTACATACTAAGTAGAAGCAGAACTCACCAAAAGTGGAATTTTGAACTCTACTTAGGATGTGTGCACCAACTGTTTTGCTACCCCCTCTCAGCTGTAGATTCATATTCTTTTTTTTTTTTAAAGATTTTATTTATTTATTTATTAGGAAAGAGAGAGAGTGAGAGAGAGCAGGTCAGAGTGAGAAGCAGACTCCCCATGGAGCCGGGAGCCCGATGTGGGACTCGATCCCGGGACTCCGGGATCACGACCTGAGCCAAAGGCAGTCGCTCAACCAACTGCACCACCCAGGGACCCTGTAGATTCATATTCTTGTTCCCCCTTTGCCTTCCTTGAGTCCAACAGCATGCAGTAGAAGCAACTAGCTCGGCCAGGGATCTGATTCTTTGCTAGGGTTCGCATACCAATCAGACCCATGACCTGGGTTTTATGAGTAAGGCGACACCGCACCTGGGAAACTAGCCACCCCGATGTGAAGTCGGATTACACGACGGGGGTGGGGAAGAGCTGCCTCCTACACAGTTATCGCTTTTCATATCAGGGTTGCATTTTGGCAAGATCTCATAAATTCTCATAACAGGATCTTTGACCCACACGGTACAAAGAGAAATAGAGATGAATCGTTCTAGTAATAAATATTTAGTCATTTGATTAGCTCATTTGAGCCAATCCAAATAATTTAAGCCTTCATGCTATTAGCTCCCTAAAGTTACCATGAACTTGGTTTATACGGATTAGTATATAACAGAAGGCTACTTTTTCTTGAGCTTTATCAATCAGGAAAATACATAATGAAGTCTATATGGAAAATGAGGGTTTGGTGTTTTCCTAAAAGTTATTTTTTTGAAGTATAGAGGCCACTATAAATATATCTTTACCAATAATGAACTTTCTTACTGTCTTTCTGTTTCTATGTTTACTCGTCCTTGTAATGTTACTGTTTCTGGCTGGTGTTATATCAGGCCTGGAAAGGGAAAGCAAAATGTCCATTTGAGCTATCATTAGTACCACAATGTAATTAACAGCAGCTTTCATTAAGTTGCCTGAAGATTGTACCAAAAAAAAGGAATTATATTGTTTAAAGTTCTGAAGTAAGTGACCTTCAGTTTAAATAATGGCAGATGACTTATTTTTTTCCTAATAAAACTTCAAAATATGGTTACTCTGTTATAGGGGCCCCCATGCTACCACTTATTCTGAAGCAATTTTTTATAGTTTAAATTATAAATACCAGAAGTCAAATGTTTATAATCAAAGCCTTAAATTCTGGTTTCACAAATCCCAGACTGCCAAATAGGGAGCACATACCTTTTTAATTGAGTACTACAGCCAGAGGCCCTGGGCAGAGCTAAGAGGAAAGACTTGCGATAATGGGGGGCGGGGGTGCTTCTACCAGCAGGATCCCCCAGGGGATCCTCCAAGGAGGTGGACCTGTGCCCAACTCCGAGGTGATAGATTATTCTAGAATGGGAGGGATCACGTCTGATAGAAAAAGCATTCACTTTTGAACTTATGACTGTGTTAGTTGAATAGATCAAAAGTCTGTCTGACTTCCTTATGTACCCAACTTAGTGAGTTTTCTTTTGCAGTTTAAGAATGACAGAGCAAGCAAGCATGTGTTTCTGGAGGCCAGACAAGTCCAAACCTTTCTCTGGAGAAGAGATGAAGAATAATTCTATATCTAAAATGAAAAGACCAGTCAATCCTTTGTTAGGGGGAAAAAAAGCCAGAGAGATAAGTATTATATCTCTACCAAATTATAAAGTATAACTTTTAGATAAGGGTAATAGCTTTCTTTAAGCATTTTTAACAGATCACCCAATTTCACAATCTCATTTCTTATGCTAACTCTTATCAATTAGCTGTCTATTTGTTCTTTCATGATAAGAGTTATTAGGAATGTAAATATTTTTTTAAAAATTAAAATTTTCTTAAAGGCTTTTCCTCAATTTTATCATTCATTTCAAATCCCTTAAGATTTTATTTGATCAGACCCTTCCTAACTGACAGAACATAAAATATATTTTGAAAGGAAAAAATACTTCTTGCAATTATTGAAGTTCAATGTCAGAAAACTATTAAGATTTTCCATCACCTTGCTTTGTGCAGATGTGTATAAGCTATTTCAAAATTGCCTCACTTTTTATTTTAGTTCCTTTGTTTCAAAAGGTTCTGAGCATGACTGCATTTACTTGGGACAGAATCGCAACTGATCTAAACAAAGTCTAAAACTACCAACCAAGACATTGTCTCTAAAGGAGCCACTCGGGCTTCTGAGGTGGCCGGTTCACGTCAGCATCTCTTCAGTATCCTTTAGCCACATCTGTTCCATGGATTGATTTGGACAACAAAAGGCTTCTGAGAGCCTGGAAGACATTGAGTTTGCCACCAAACATGAATTCAATTCCCCTGTCTTTGAAAGAGCCTCCCAAGACACATTCTATGTATTTGGTTCCATGTGGAACAGTTTAAGCAATTCAAGAGGATTTCACTATTAGATCAAAAGTATATTTCCAGATGCCACTTCAAAATAACAAACAGAGCTTTATAGTTTACTTCCCAGTAGAGGCAGCACTTGGAACAATGCTTATCACCAAGAGCCTCTAGCTTCTGCTGATTAAAAACAGTAATCTGGTCTTTTGAAATGGCTACCAAAATATTTTGTACCAATCAAAAGAGAGTTTGTAACAGAGTCCATTAAATGCCTGCCCGCCCTCATCCCTCTGCTAAGGCATGGTCCCTGTACTTCCAGTGGAGGAAACGAGCCACATGAGTGAGTAAGAATCTGTGTCTGGAAAAGCTACTTTCATTAGGAAAAAAAGAGAGAGAGAGACAAATAAAAGTCAGTTAAAAGAAAGAGTATGGATTCCAGGTATAGGGTTTCCTCTTCAGTAATTCTGCTTGGTTCTTTTGCTAGGCCCTTCACTAAGTCATTCCACCAAAGTCACCTACCTCTCCTTGGCATTTCCATGGAACTTGACTTAAGTGATCCCCTGAGTGAGGAGTCTCAGAGTGATCACTCTGAAGAGAGTGATATCGTTGTACTCAGGAGATTTCTCTCCCAAAGTAAGCTCCGGGTTCTTTGAGCATCTGAAACCCACCTTCATATTTGTGTCTGCCCTACTGTCTTCCAAATACAGGTGCTTCACAGGGTCACTAGTGAATAAGTATTGAGTTGAAGTAGAATGGGATGGAATGGATGAAAGGGACACTAAAGGATGAAAATGGACACAGACATTTATTCAAAATCAAAAGAAGTTCAAAAATGTATTCAGAGAATAAAGAAATTTGTCCTAATTCTTCAGTGCAACTGAATAGGGAATAAAAGAGTGATTCTTCTTTTTTAAAAGATTTTATTTGTTTAAGAGAGAGAGAGAGAGCACAGAGGTAGTGGGAGAAGGAGAAGCAGACTCTCCTCTGAGCAGGGAGCCTGATGCAGGGCTCGATCCCAGGACCCTGAGATCATGGCCTGAGCAGAAGGCAGACAACCAACTGAGCCACCCCGGTGTCCCAAAGAGCTATTCTTTTAAAGGAAAGTATTTGAGATCCATCACATCTATTCATAAACTACTCCTCTCTCTTATAAACTAAAGTTGCCTGTGGAGCAGGGAGGAAGCCAATGCTTCTGTTCTGAAGGTCAGGTGCAATTAGAGCTCCACTTATACTCCTGTTCCCCAACCCAGCTGCCCAGCCGTAGAACATCGAAGAACGGGATGGAGATGATTGGAATCTGAAATAGTTATGGGTGAAGTCTTCAGTCTGTCTTACCTCCTATTAATTTAGCTTCTATAGGGATGAAAATTCCTATAGGGGGAAAAAAAAGAAAAGAAAAAAAGAAAGGGTGAAAGAAAAGTCAAATTCTTTCCCAAGTGGCAAGAAGAACACAATGAAAATGTCTTCATATATTCTTCAAAATCTCACCCAGGAAAGCCACTTTAAACATTCAAGGTAGAACATGATACTCTTGGATCGTTCCAGAAGTATGCTCAATTGCAACAATCTAAATGGCTCCTTGACAATAAACAAACAAAAAAAGAAATAGTGTTGCTTCAGCATTTTTAAATGATAGCCTAGAAATGCGCCCCCACAAAAAAAAAAAAAAAGATTAGTCTGTATGTTAGACAGGTGTACGGGATAGACGGTCTCTCTTGATCACTGAGAATAATATTCCCTTTCTCACTAACTTAATCCAGAATAATCTTCTCATATTATTATGAGACTTTCAGAAAGAAAACACCTGTGTGTTTCACCTGGCACCATTTAAAACTTGTTAACAAGGTGGTGACAAGAAATTGGATGCCATTTAGCAGTGGTAGCTACATGTTTCCAATAAACAAAGTGGATTTTGATCTCCCCAGTGCCTTGTTCACCAGCATTTTAAATACGTGCCTTTCCTGTAGGTAGGTAGGATCACTGTTCTTTGCCAGCAGGTGGTGCAAAAACCATATTGTAGAAAATATTCACAGATAAACAACAGGACATCTCAAATTGGGTACTCATGGTACCCGTAGGCATTGTTTTTGGAAGAAGTGATGGTAGAGCTCCTTTTTTTTTTTTATCATCAATTTATATGCTCCTTCTACACTGCATCACCTTTTCCCAACCCGATCCACCTTGAGAATTCCACACATTTGGCTGGACATAAAGTTGATTTATTTTAGCATTAATTTTTAGATTTCACCCAATTTCTTCTTTTCCCAGCTCCTTGAAGTTAACTTAAGGCTTGCATAGGATCATCAGCTGTTCCCAAGAGAGGCAAGTTATTTGTGATGTGACCCCAAGAACTTCACACTCTTCTTCTCACCTTACCTGGTAGGGCTCAAGTTTAAATCAGGGTCCTGTGATCTGACGGATCCTGTCTACTAAACTTATGTAACCCTTTCTCTGCCTCACTCTCTGCTTCCGTTCAGGGATGAGATCCCATATAATCAAGACTGGTCCAAAGCATCTACTATTGTTATTATTTAGTGACAGACACATTTGAATCACAAGATGTACTGTGAAGAATAAACGAAATCAGCTCAAAAATGTAAAGCACTTTGTAAATTAAAATGCGTGCAGAACTTATGAATAGTTTAAAATCTGGTTACTTTTTATATGACCTCCTTCAAATTCCTTAACTCTTCTATGCTTCAATTTATTTCTTTATTTACTCATGTTTGCCACCTGACAAGGGAGGGCCGTAGGGTAAGTCTAATGAGCACCAGAGAAAAAAAGAATAAACTAGACCCAAATTTAATTATTGCCCTGTTCCAGGCACTGTGCTTTCAACTATCACAAACTTCAGTGAAACAGCTACTAAGGGGTAGTTCTGGAATTCAAATTCAAGTCTTGGGTCTTCCAGTGTTTTTCTTTTCACATAATGATCCGTAAACGCTAATTCAACCTTGGGTTACGGGTTCTAGTATTCAGACCCAAGAAAGACCACAGGTTGTAAGTGACACTCAATGCTATAGTCCTCCCTTTGAGAATGCCGTTGTTACAGGGATACTGAGGAAAAATACTGAGGATACTGAGGATGCTGAGGATACAGAGGAAAATCCCCTTTCAATATACACGAATTCACTTTAAAATGGACTCCAATTTTCCAAATGATTGAATGATCCTAGAAAGACTGGACCTCCTGCCATGTGTCACAGAGACAGCTGGCTGCCTTTGAATCGACTATCTGTTTCCTTTCAACTTGTATCAGCATAGCACCAAGTACTCAGACTCAAGTAGGAGAGTAGACAAGGTTTCCCTCATTCCCCACTCTTCTGTGAGAGTCAAAGATACCCTTGAGGAACCTAGATAGGCCTTAAATGATCTCACTGCCACCTGGACCACTTCCAAGATCTGCCCCTTCAGCTTCAAAGCCCATGCTTATGTTCCCTGCTAACTCACTTTTCTTATCGGCACCCGCATTCCACAGGGGCTGGCTGGCTCCTAGCAAACTCGCTCAACCTGCCCTCCTCCACTTCTCTGTTCGCACCACTAAGCCCTTATAAAGGAACCACTCTGGGGACCTGAATGGTGCCCTGCCTCCAGCCTCTAAGACTCCTAGGTTCTCAGATGAACCCTTAATTAGTTACTGTGTGTTTATGTGCATTTATCTTTCGCAAAAAAAATTAGGGCAGATCAGCTTCATCCCCAAAAGTTATTTTCCCCAACCTAATTCTATCCAAACCCAGAACTTTATATGCCCCATAAATGCTGGATTTTTATTTACCGAAAAAATAAAATAAAGTAAATAAAATAAAACCTGTGGGAATATAGGTTTTCTATATAATCCTATAAACTTGCATTAGATAGCATATTTTGTATTGATTCACATTATCCACTGTCTCTCACTATTATTTGCAGATGTCTTACCTTAAGACACATCCTGGTCCGAAAATGTTCTAATCTCACACATAAGAATCTAAACATTTGATAGACATTTTATTCTTTTTATTGCTAATTCTACTGGTGCCTAGTTTTTCAACTCAACTTTTGCACTAAGTTTATCAAATGAATGATCCAGGTGATAGAAGAGCCTATATATTATTTTTTATGTTACCCATATTGTTCAGTCAATGTTTACTAAATACCAACCAAAATACAAGACACGGAGCTTAGCCCCAGGAAAGAAAAAAATTAAAAAGGGATATCTCAGCCCTACAGGGGTTAATCATCTCAAAAAGGGAAAAGATTTAGAGCATACACACAACTCCACTAAGAAGCAGAGGGGCGTAAGCCTATCTCAGAGACATAAACAAAGTGGTCTAGAAACACAGGGAGGGAAGGATTTTTCACTCTACCTGAGGATCCTACCTAGGGATCAGTAGGCTCTGATCCCTAAATGCTAATTCAATCTAGGGTTACAGGCTCTAGCAGAAAATCAATCAGCAAGGGGATGGGGGCAAGGCGATCTGTGCCATTTGAGGATAATGGCATTCAAATGGCAGAAATGAACAGAGGGGACATTCTAGGCAGAGGAACAGCATGGCCAAATCACGAGAGGACCTGGCATGTTGAGGAGCCACAAGGAACTTCTTGCTGGAGCCTGCCACTGGTTGGGGAGAACAGAGACAGATAATACCAACAGCCGCTGGATGGCAAAGGAGGGTATGGGTTCAAGAATAGTTAAAGAACAATCCCCAGAATTTGGCATGTCATTGGGTAGGAGAACATGAGTCCATAGTGCCCTTCCTAAGCACTAGGCAACGGTCTAAATGTGAAACCTTTATCAAATTGCACTGTATTTGTTTACATATATATCTCATTCCTTCTTTTTTTTTAAGATTTTATTTATTTATTTGACGGAGAGAGAACACAAGCAGGCAGAGACAGAGAGAGGAGCAGGCTCCCTGCTGAGCAAGGAGCCAGATGTGGGACTCGATTCCAGGACGCTGGGATCATGACCTGAGCCGAAGGCAGCTGCTTAACCAACTGAGCCACCCAGGCATCCCATATCTCATTCCTTCTTAAGAAAAGGAACAGGGTCTCGTTTTCATCTTTGCACTGATGTTCATATTTGGTTGCATTGATAAAGACATATAAATATCTAATTTAAATTTAATTTAATTTAATAAATTTAATTTAATTAATTTAAATCAGAGATAGATGAGGTGCCAAAGGAGAGAGGAAAGAGAAGATCAAAGATCTCTCCTTGAGGGGATACCTCTATAGAAAGGATAGAAGAAGATGGAAGAAATAATTGAAGGAGGGGCCAGAAAGAGAAGACAGGAGTGCCAGATGACAGCTACATCACACAAGCTGGGAGCTCAGTGGTGCCTTGTGCTGAGAGAGGTAGGGATGGAAAACTCTCATAAATGCCTAAGGACCCCAGGATGCTTGGTGTTGGTCCAGTGAAATACAGCAGGGGAAGCGGGGATCACAGCCTCATCTTAAGGGGCCAGCAGTCCTCAGCTCCAAGAGAATGTCGACTCGGTATATCCAAATCTTCCACAGGTTTGATGAAAGCCAGAATGCAGATGGACATATAAATATTAAAATTTAGCAACTAACTGAAGTTTGAAAGATAAAAATATGATGATCAAGCATTACCTTGATCCCCAAACTAGACAAAGACCCCACCGAAAAGAATTACAGACCAATATCCCTGATGAACATGGAGGCAAAAATTCTCACCAAGATACTAGCTAATAGGATCTAACAGTACGTCAAAAAGATCATTCACCACGACCACGTGGGATTTATTCCTGAGCTGCTGGGGTGGTTCAACATCCACAAATCAATCAGTGTGATGCGCCACATTAGTAAAAGAAAGGATAAGAACCATATGATCCTCTTAACAGATGCAGAAAAAGCATTTAGCAAAATACAACACCGATTCTTGATAAAAATGCTCCATCATGAATGGATAGAGGGAACATACCTCAACACCATAAAAGCCATATGTGAATGACCCACAGTGAATATCATCTTCAACAGGGAAAAACTGAAAGCTTTTCTCCTAAGGTCAGGAACTTGACAGGGAGGTCCACTCACACTGCTGTTGTTCAACATAGTACTGGAAGTTCTAGCCTCAGCAATCAGACAACAAAAAGAAATAAAAGGCATCCAAATTGGCAAAGAAGTCAAACTTAATTCTTCATAGACAACATGATATTCTATGAGACTCCACCAAAAAGTTGCTAGAACTGATATAGGAATTCAGCAAAGTCATGGGATAAAAAATCAACACATGGAAGTCTGTTGCATTTCTATACACTAACAATGAAGCATCAGAAAGAGAAATCAAGGAAATGATCTCATTTACAATTGTCCCAAAAACTATAAGACACCTAGGAATAAACCTAACTAAAAGATCTGTAATCTGAAAACTATAGAATACTTACAAAAGAAATTGAGGAAGACAGAAAGAAATGGGAAAACATTCCATGCTCATGGATTAGAAGAACAAATATTGTTGAAATGTCTATGCTACCCATGAAATGTCTACATGTTCAAAGCAATCCTTCCCCAAATACCAAAAACATTTTTCACAGAGCTGGAATAAAACACCTTAAAATTAAAAAAAAAAGAGCCCTAAAATTTGTATGGAACCAGAAAAGAAATAATAGTCAAAGTAATATTGAAAATAAAAACCAAAGCTGGAGGCATCACAATTCCGGACTTCAAGCTCTCCTATAAAGCTGTAATCATCAACACAGTATGGTACTGGCATAAAAACAGACGCATAGTGGAGCGTAAGGAAAAATATGGAGGGCATTGTGAGAAGGAAAGAAAGGGTGAATGGGGGGAAATCGGAGGGAGCGATGAACCATGAGAGACTGTGGACTCTGAGCAACAAACTGAGGGTTCTGGAGGGGAGGGAGTGGGGTGTTGGGCGAGCCTGGTGGTGGGTATTGAAGAGGGCACGTACTGCATGGAGCACTGGGTGTGGTGCATGAACAATTAATCTTGAACACTGAAAAAATAAAATAAACATATTTGGGGAGGAAAACAGACACATAGACCAATGGAACAGAGTGGAGAACTCAGAAATGGACCCTCAACTTTATGGTCAACTAATCTTTGACAAAGCAGGAAAGAATAGCCAATGGGGGAAAAAAAAAAGACAGTCTCTTCAACAAATGTTGTTGGAAAAACTGGACAGAAACATGCAGAAAAGTGAAACCGGACCACTTTCTTACACCTGACACAAAAAGAAATTCAAAATGAATGAAAGACCTAAAAGTGAGACAGGGATCCATCAAAATCCTGGAGGAGAACACAGGAAGCAACCTCTTTGACCTCAGCCACAGCAACTTCTTGCTAGACATGCATCCAGAAGCAAGGAAACAAAAGCAAAAATGAACTATTGGGACTTCATCAAGATAAAAAGCTTCTGCACAACAAAGAAAACAATCAACAAAATTAAAAGGTAACTTATGGAATGGGAGAAGATATTTGCAAATGTCTTATCAGATAAAGGGCTAGTACCTAAAATCTCTAAAGAAGTTATCAAATTCAACACCCCAAAAAATAAAAAATCCAATCAAGAAATGGGCAGAAGACATGAACTCACATTTCTCCACACATTTCTCCAAGAGACACATCAAAAAACGCTCAACATCACTCAGGATCAGGGAAACACAAATCAAAACCACAATGAGATACCACCTCACACCAGTCAGAGTAGCTAAAATTAACAATACAGGGAACAACAGATGTTGGCAAGTATGCGAAAAAAGGGGAACCCTCTTACACTGCTGGTGGGAATGCAAGCTGGTACAGCTGCTCTGGAAAACAGTATGGAGTTTCCTCAAAAAATTAAAAATAGAGCTACTCTATGACCCAGCAATTGCACTACTAGGTATTTATCCAAAGAATAGAAAAATATTGATTTGAAGGGGCACATGCATCCCAATGTTTATAGCTGCAATGTCCACAATAGCCAAAATATGGAAAGAGCCCAGATGTCTATCAATAGATGAATGGATAAAGAAGATGGCGTATAAACATACAATGGAATATTACTCACCTATCAAAAAGAGTGAAATCTTGCCATTTGCAACAATGTGGATGGAACTAGTGATTGTTATGCTCAGTGAAATAAGTCGGTCAGAGAAAGACAAATACCATATGATTTCACTCTTATGTGGAATTTAAGGAAAAAACGGATGAACATAGGGTACGAAAAGGAAAAATAAAATAAGATAAAAAACAGAGAGGGAGGGAAACACTAAGAGACTCTTAACTCTAGGAAACAAACTGAGGATTGGTGGAGGGGAGGTGGGTGGGGAATGGGGTAACTGGGTGATGGACATTAAGGAGGTCACATGACATAATGAGCACTGAGTGTTACGTGCAACTGATGAATCACTACATTCTATCCCTGAAACTAATAATACACTATATGTTAACTAAATTGAGTTGAAATAAAAAAATTTGAAAAAGTTTTTAAAATATGATGGCCAACACTAAGTGGATCAAACAAATCCTACCTCACCTGGAGGCAGCCAGTGTAGGATGTCCAGGCAAGAGGGAGAGGGTGGAGAGAACAGATGTTGGAGGAGTTGTTCAGTGGTTAGTGAATCATTGAGACAAGACAGAACACAAATCCCATTACATGGGGCTAAGCAGTGAGTTGAGCGTTGAGGAAATGGAGGCACAACCCATGATGAGCCACACTCCCTTGCGGGTCTCTCAACTTCCTGAGCTGTGAAGATAGGCCATCACGGGAAAGCCCGCCTTGAAGGCACACAATGGGAGTCACTGGCTCAGAACAGCTCAGGTGGCTCCATTTCCCTATTTATAGAAAGCGTGGTGCAGAAGGAAAAAGAGAAGTTATTATATGTCTAAAAGCCTTACTACAATACCTGCAGGGGCCAGAGAGCCGAGACTGGATTTAATCAGTTAAGGTCATACCCATTAGCATCCATTAATGGGGTTGCTATCTTGGTGTCTTTTGAAGTTCCACATGGTCTGGGCAAATCCTTTCAAACCCTGAGTGATTTTGTTCTGGCCGTTGCGGCCTGGGAAGCCAAGATGAGATTCCCAGGAGACTGAGGATACAATGTGCAAGCTGGGTCATTGCCATCGCTAAGCAAAGCCTCACAGTGGAAGCAGGCAGCTGAATCTAGTCAGTGAGGTTAGTGTGGCCTTTCAGCGGGCCTTTGCTTGTCAGGACACCTGGGTGTTAGTTCTCCAGTGAGGACTGAGTAACCAGGGTGACTTGCTCGTCTCTTCTAGAATTTGCTTACCCCATCTGTAAAATGGAAATAATGATAACAAGGCTAAGACCTGGTGCAGGAGGTTTCCTGTATTTATCATAGTGCAACATGAAATTGAATATTTAATAAATGTGTTGTGTGTGTGTGTTTAATGGAGAGCTTCCACCACAAGTGAAAAAAAATTTTTTTTTAAAGATTTATTTATTTGACAGAGAGAGTGAATAGGGAAGGGGGGGGCAAAAGGAGAGGGAGAGAGAGAAACTCAAGCCAACTCCACACTGAGTGAAGAGCCGGACACAGGACTCGATCTCATGACCTTGAGATCAGACCTGAGCTGAAACCAAGAGTTAGATTCTTTTAGGGACTATGCCACCCAGCCACCCCCAAGTGAAAAAATTTTTTAGACTGAGATATTTTTTTTCCCTCTCTTCTTTTAGTCCATTATCTCCAAATCACAGAATAGACAGACATCACACACAGCCAATGAGCTATTTACAACAACAGTCTTCACCTCATTGGAAACATTCATAATTGTTTCATTTCAAAGACAGTGCTATTTAAAGGTTATGAAGTATCTTATTGGAAAGCTCTAGTAAACATATCTTATTTCACTGAGCATTTCTGGAAAGTTACTTCAGAATTGTCTAAGATGATATAGAGCAGTTTTGCTTCACTCAAAAGAAGCAAAGGGTAATTTAGTAGCTGTAGGTTGAAACCAGAAAATGTTGCCAAAACAGTATGAAGCCTCTCGCGCAGGACCTTACTTTAACCAATAGTGATAATTCTCATTTTCAGGAAGGCTAAGTCCAATTTAGGGTTTCTGAAGTTCTCCCTAAATGTACAGTTGGTCCGCTTAGCGTTTAATCTTTCCCACTGCTTTGATGTATGGATTTGTTTATTTTGTAATCATTTTGTTTAAAGGCCCTCTGTGATTATTTGACTGCTATGCTCACTCTTGAAATCCTTGGGATTTTCAAAACTACCTGTCACAGTCGATCGGTAGGACGATTCTGCCAAAAGAGGATAATGGGATTAAAATACCACACACATGCAAGGAATATCTAGGAATATAGTGGAGTCAATTTGAATATATACTAAATAGAGCATAAATGCATTGGATAGAATGCAGATGTAAATTCATTCAGATTCCAAGCTTGTCCATTCAAAGTGCCTCTTTCCTGCTGCTAATGCTGCTGGTGGCAAAGAGCTGGCTTTTGGATGGCCCTGGAGACATCTATCTCCTTTGGGATAATTCTGCCCAGGGCTACAGCTAGGTGAGAGCTTCGGGCAACAACACATTGCTTTGGCTTTCCACATACAAAGAAATATTCTTGCAGGCTTACAAGAAAATTGACGTGAGGTATTTCCTCACAGCCAAACTCTTTTGCCCTTAGGACACCATTTTCCACCCCCACAGGCACCCGTTCATCTGTTTCAAAGCAGAGGAATGCCTTCACAGTGACTGAGCAAGCTGTGGGACGGGGTGTCAGGCCGGTGAGAAGGCACACAGAGAGCTGGTGAAGTTTGCTTCTGAACTGTGACTGGCCTCAGGAACTTGACACTTTTCTCATTCTGCCACTTTCCCAACTGAAATGCTTGCTATAGATGAACTGTTGGTGTCCCCTCAAAATTCATAGGTTGACATCCTACCCAGAAAGGAATGGCATTAGGAGGTGGAGACTTTGGAAGTGATTAGGGATAAGATTAGTGCCGTTTTTAAAAAGACTTCAGAAAGTCCCCTCACCCCGTCCACGCATTCGGGATATTTTCTGTCTTTTTACTGATTTCCATTCCTATGCTGAACAGAAATCTCTAGTAAGCTGCGGGCATCATTTTGAAGCTCTGGTATGTCCCGGATATCTCTCATCACTGTCTTTTTTCTATAATGTCTTTGCCTCAGTTCAATGACTCTACAAGATTGCTGACGTGATTCTTTACTAAGCTGCTTCTTGAAAGGTAAACGGCCCCTGTGTATGCTCGGAAAACAAAAAGTACCAAGTGGAGTGACTGGGTTAACCTAAACTCCAGTGCTCGTGGCTTCAGTGAAGGTTTCTTGAGCCCCAGCAAAAACATGTTTCTACAGCTATTTAATTACAATGGCATTTTCCTTGGTGGTCCTTCACAGCAACAACCTTCCTTCCATAACTCGTTGTTTCCCTTAACAAACAGCTTTGAACCATCATTCTATATTCATTCTCTTATGGAACTGGATCAGATAATATTATTTCATGAGCCTAATCTGGTAGATCAGGAAGTTAAAGAGCAGGATCTCCAACAATCCTTCCAACTCTGAAGATTAGGGCCAGCAGGGAGGTGAAGGTAAGTGGTAACTTATGATTTGAAGTTGTTTCATCTAGAGAAAAAAAAACCTCAAAGGGATTACTCAATAATTATTGGCAAGGACTGTAAAGCATGGCATGCCCTTGGTGATGCTGATTTAAGATAGAGGAAGATGAGAGGGTCTAAAATCAGTGGTTCTCACAAGTGAAGGTGCTTGAAGATATTTTTCCCCATTTCACCTGGAGGCTTGGGAACACCGCTCCTCTCGTGTCGTGGGTAGAGGTCAGGATATTGCTGGACAGCCCCACCCCACAAAAATGTCAGTGGTGTGTGATCGACTCCTATGGAGACTCAAATTGGGTTGAGGGAGTGGTCTCCAGAGCACTGCTTAGTAGACTGAACCACATGATTGGGGGAGTTTTCCCAATCTTTTTTTTTTTTTTTTGGAAGTAAAATTAACATGCAATGTTATATTAGTTTCATGTGTACGACATATCGATTCAACAATTCTATACTTTACTCAGTGCTCCCCACAGTAAGTGTAGTCACCATCTGTCACCAGACAGTGTTATTACCATCTTCTTGATTATCTTCGCTATACTGTACTTTCAGTCTCCATGACTTATTTATTTTGCAACTGAAAGTATTTCACCCATCCCCCGCCTCCACTTCTCTTCTGGTAACTACCAGACTGTTCTCTGTGTTTGAGAGTCTGTCTTTTTTGTTTGTCTCTCATTTTCTTTGCTTGCTTGTTTGTTTTGTTTCTTAAATTCCACATGAGTGAAATCATAGGGTATTGTCTTTCTCTGTCTGACTTGTTTAATTTTTGATATGAAAGATACAGAAGCAACCATAGATGAATGGATAAAGAAGATGTGGTATCTGTATATATAATGGAATATTACTCGATCATAAAAAGGATCACATCTTGCCATTTGCAAAAACGCAGATGGACCTAGAGGGTATAATGCTATGTAAAGTAAGTCAGAGTTTTCCCAATCTTATGATCTAGAGAAAATGGTTGGGGGTATGCTGATGGTTATTCAGATTCCTTTGTCCCCAGTTGCTGATGCTATAAAATCTTTACAAACTAACAAACATATCTTTACTTTATGTCTACATGTAGGTAGGTCAATCCCTTCACATGTTGCTCTCCCTTTTTGACAAGATTTGGGGGAAACCAGACTTGTAGAAGGTTTTCTGAAGACTCATCTACTAGACATTTTGATCTAGATTTTTTTTCTCCTCTTCATTTTCTGAACTGATTGAACTGTGTATTAACATTATCTTTACTCTGCTGTAAGGTGTCAGAAGACATTTAGGACATAATATATGTCATTTAGGTTAATAACCCCAGTCATCATTAGATCTGAGGTGTGTTTTATCTGCCCACCATGCCTTAAATTGTAGACTCCATCATAACTAAATTTAACAAGGAAGCATCTGTTGAGTTTAACACGTTTTGACCTGCTCAGTCCACAGGAAGCCAGAAGAGAAAATTGTAAATAGATTTTAAAAAGCTTTTCAATTCAGTGCAAACAGTAATCCACATTCAGGGTTAAACCTTGAAATTCCAGAAAGATTTGAAGGTTTTATAAGGCTTACCCATCCATTATGTTAATTTCTATCCTTTTTTTTTTTTTTTTTTTTAGTATCTACCTTACGTGCTTTGAAAGACAATGATCAGAGTGAAAGATATTTTTAAAACCAAGATTTTGCCAATATATGTGGCTTATTTCACTAACTCACAAATAGTTGTGGCCTTTTGGGGCTCTTATCTTTTCAAACTAAATTAGATGGCATTAAGTTGGCCAGGATGCTATCTTAGGTGAATAAGAGTTCTCTGGTGGAACTAATTATCTAGGACACTGTGTGACATAGCATTTAAAATCCAGAACCAAAGTTAGACTGCCTGGGTTCAAATCCTGCCTTACTGCTTTCTTTGGAGGATGGCCGAAGTGTAGACATGTTATTCATTTTCTCCATGTCTCAGTTCCCCTGTGTGTAAAATGGGAATAATAACTGTATCTCCCTCATAGGTAACTGTTAGAATTAAATTGGTCAAACCAGTGATTTTCAAAGTGTGACCCACAAACCAGCAGCAACAGCATTACCTGGGGGCTTACTAGAAATGCAGATTTTCTGGCTGTACCCAGACGCGCTAAATCAGAAGGCGTCCAGGTAGTTTTGAAGCATCCCAAAGTTTGAGAAACCAAGTTAAACTACGTAAAATGTAAAACAGTGGCTGGAACATCATATGCATTCAATATATGTTAACTATTGTTCACAGCAAATCTTTGTAAGCTTTTCTAAAATATTTTACTACCTCCTTATTTATTTTAAAACATCTTTTAAAACACCTATTTTTGAAATGCCCTGGCTTTCATATACTCCTGGCTTTTAGTCAAGCATGAAGTGATTCACTCCTTCCATATCCCTCTCCCTTCCTGGTTTTTGGGCTTTCCTATCACTCTGTGCTGGCCTCCAGAAACTCTCATCTTTCCTCTGTGAATCCTGTAGGGGTCTTGTCACTGTGGGGTGCGTTCTCATTGCTTTCTCCAGTACCTATGATTATGTGAGAAGGGGAATGTTCCCCAGTGCCAGAAAGTGCAAATACATTTTCATTGTTTCCTCTAGAAAACAGATCTGCTACTCTGTTGTTTATCCCAGTGCACAACACCAGGGGGTGCCATTCATTCTCTACTCTATATAACCCCACTCAAGGTATCATCCTAAAGGACATTGTTAGGACAAAGAAGGAGGGAAAATGATGACCCAATGGCACTGAGACGAGTATTTTTGGAGAGGTGGGTCTTTTTGGCACTTCTCCTCAAAGTACTAACCTTGCTCATACAGCAGAGCTGGAAAAGTTCATTTGGGACTTAGACACCATGTAAAAAGCAAAGATGCAATGTCATCACTTAGTGAAGGACTTCTGATGGGAAAGCCTGGTTATGAGGGGCTCAGATACCAGTGGGATTCCTATCTCACTAGGTTCACAAATATATTTAACTGGTAGAAAAGAGAACCGCAAGCTTCCTTCCAAAGAGTACAGAATAGAGAGAAGAAGGAGAGAGAATGACTGTACAGTGGAACAATCTGATAAACACCACCTCAGCCAGGTGACCTAGGTCAATATCAACAGCCACAGATGACATTCATAGCACACATCCTTAATTATATATCCTTGTATTTTAGATACAGCCTACACTTCTAGCTTTACTTCCTCTGTTTAAACATTATATGTCAGCCAACATGATTATAATTTTCTTAAGGTCATGTTTTACTATGTTTACTCTCTACAGAGTCTTGTATATAGGATGTGCTTAATTCTTTGAGAAATTGACAGAAAGGGAGAAGAAGAAAGGGAGAGAAATAATCTTTTGGAAACATAAATGGATTTCCTAGAAGATACAATAGATAAAATTGAGATCATGAGGTACACGTTAAGGAAAATTTCTACCTGAAGAAACTTACCAAACAGACATGATAGTGACAGAAAGTAGTGGTGTTTCATTTACTGCAAAAGATTTAACAAATCAATTGGACACATTGGCTTCGAAGATGAAGGGTCAAGCCAACAAATCAAACTGTAGAAGAAAGACGGAGAGAGTTTGAATGCCTAAGAATACCACTGAGCTGCTAAATTAACCACTGAACTTCCCGATTTCTGTATTTCTTATTGTGCAGGAGGGTAATGAGGTTGTTGGTTGGTATTGTATTATTTGTAATTGGAATTGTCTTAACTGTCAGAAACTCACTCGTTGTCAATAACCCCTTTAGCCCCACTGGTGCCATTATTTCATCTCTACCAAATAGGAAATTTATTTGAGCAGGGAAAATAATTACCACATTTTTCTAGTTGTGATTATTTTTCCATAATATAATGTTTCTGAAATCATGATATAACTTACAATCAAATTTAAGCATTTGATATGTAAAACTTCCTTTTTTCCTTAAAAATATTATTGAAATGGGTGGCTCAGTGGGTTAATGCCTCTGCCTTTGGCTCGGGCCCTGATCTCAGGGTCCTGGGGTCGAGCCCTGCACCGGGCTCTCCGCTCAGCGGGGAGCCTGCTTCCCCTCTCTTGCTCTCTCTGCCTGCCTCTCTGCTTACTTGTGATCTCTCTCTCTCTCTGTCAAATAAATAAATAAAATCTTAAAAAATATATATTATTGAATTGATGGTGCAGGTTACAATAGTTGTGTTTTAAACACTAGCAAATGTAACAGACTCAGCTTTACCCCAAAGAAGGGAGAGAATAGAGAAAATCTCTAAAGAACTTGGTTGGGATATATTTAATATGAAGTCAAAGGTTTTAATCTCAGAGAAAGATTAATAGCTGGAGGGGCCTCAACAATTATTTAATTTGATCCCCTTTGTATACACACATATACACACTCACATATGTCTATTCACATGTAAACCTACATAAAAAAAGACGGAATAGGGTCCGACACAATAATCCTAGAATTGCAGGGCCTAAAGAGGCAAACAAGAGCAAATAATAGGCCTCCCATTTATGGTACAATAAGAGCAGAGATGTTAAATGAATTGATCTAATTTACAAAGATCTATGTAGGAAGACAATCAATCTTTTTGCTTTTATTTTTATTTAAAAGCAATTTTTTGAAAAAAAAATTTATTTTTTGAAAAAAAATCTTTGAAAAAAGATCTTTGAAAAAAGGTCTTTCTAGTGACTTTTATAAAATATGATATCTTGTAATTTCTAAGTAAAATAATCATTAGGTTGTATTTTATCAATATAGTGTAAAGAAATCATGTTCTTTCAAGCTGTTTACAATTATGACCTTTATAATAATGAAAAGGTCGTTTTCTGGATAGTTGTGTTGTAGTGCCCTTTTTTTGTAATTTAAGTAGTAAAGGACACATAAAAAAAACCCTAAAACAGGAAGATAATATTACTAAATCTATATTTTAATGACTTTGAAAATGAATGCAAAATACAACCTACTCTAGAAGATGATTATGATTGACTCAAAATTATATTGATCTCAAAAGAAACAACTTTGCAGTCATTAAAAAAACAAGTCAGTGGGGAAGGAATAAGAAAACCATGACCAAAGCACCAGGCCACCCTCAGATTATTCTACAAACAAATTTACTAAATTCAGGAAAAGATGTCCTCTCTAATGAACTGACTATATTTGAAATAAGAAGTGGAGAGCTCATCAGTTCATTTTGTGATGCTACTATAACCCTAAAAATAATCAGATAATAACAGGGTCAAAAGTGAAAATTGCAAGGCAGTTTCACTGGTTAAAATGGATGTAAAATTCTGAACATTAGCCAACTGAATCCAACAATGCAGCGTTATATTTCTCTCTCCATTGCTTAAAAATGTTGTCTTTTAGGATCCACTTTCTGGAAGTATAAGTTCCATACTATAGAGTTTACATATAGGTATGTATATAACTTATATATATAAAATTTATGTGTATATAATAAATATTATCTCCCAGTCTGTGGTTACCTTTTCATTTTTTACAATAAAAGAAAGTTTTTTTTCTCCCCAAATTTGTTTATTTTAATTTTTCAGTGTTACAAGATTGATTGTTCATGCACCACACCCAGTGCTCCATGCAGTACGTGCCCCTCTCAATACCCACCACCAGGCTCACCCACCCCCCC
>CM052810.1:68403614-68500808 GCA_028533885.1 Nasua narica | reverse complement strand
CCCCCCCACCCCCTCCCCTCCAAAACCCTCAGTTTGTTGCTCAGAGTCCACAGTCTCTCCTGGTTCAACACCCCCTCCGATTTCCCCCCATTCGCCCTTCCCTTCCTTCTCACGATGCCCTCCATGATTTTTGAAGAACAGAAGTTTTTACTGTTGTTATCAGTATTTTATTTTATTCTTAGTGTTTCAGTGTTTTAACAAATTTTTGCTATCCCCAAATCACAAAAGCTATTCCCTGTGTTTTCTTCTAAAAGTTTTACAGTGTTAAATTTATGTTCCAGTGTATGATCTATTCTGAGTTCATACATTAAAGTAAAGGTCATTCCGAAGTGAATTCCAATGGTATTCCAATACCATTTGCTGACAAGACAATCCTTTCTCCATTGACTTGTCTTGGCAGCTTTGTTGAAAATCAATTGATCACATAACATATATATGTGGGCCTATATCTAGACTCTGTATTTGTGGATGTTAATTTTATGCATCAGTTTGACTGGGCTAAGGGATGCCCAGATAGCTGATAAAACCCTATTTTTTGTTGTGTCTGCAAGGGTGCTTCCAGAAGAGATTAGCAGCTGATTTGGAGGCAGAGTAGAGATCGCCCTCACCAGTGCAGGTGGGCCTTACCCAATTGGTTGAAGGACTGGAGAGAACAAAAAGGGAAAGAAAGGTTGAATTTGTTCTCTTTGCTTGATCTGGACATCTCTCTTCCCCTACACTCTAACATCTGTGCTCCTGATTCTCAGGTTTTCAGACTCACACCATCGAGCTTCACCACACCTCTTCTCAGGCCTTTGGATACTGGCTGGTCCTTCTCCCATTAGTTACCCAGTTCTCAGCCTTCAGACTCAGGCTGAATCACACCACCAACTTTCCCAGTTCTCCAGCTTGCAAATGGCGGAACATGGAAATTCTTGGCCTCCATGATCATGTTGGTCAATTCCTATAATAAATCTCTTTTTATGTATGTCTGGACATATCCCATTGGTCCTATTTCTCTGGAGAATTGGGAGTAATACAATAGTCTACTCCACTGATTTCTGCCTGTCCTTCCACTAATTCCATACTGTCATGATTACTCTTTGGTAAATCTCAAAATCAGGAAGGCAAGTTCTCCAACTTTATCTCCTTGTGTTCAAAATTGTTTTGACTATTCTAGGTTATTTGCATTTCTATATAATTTTAGGATCAGTTTTTCAATTTCTACTTAAAAAGCCTGCTGGGATTTTGATTGAGCTTACATTTGATTGAGCTTACCAACACCTATTGGTTAAGCGTTAAGCTCAATCAGTTAAGTGTCTGCCTTCGGCTCAACTCATGATCTCAGAGCGCTGGAATCGAACCCCATGTCAGGCTCCCTGCTCAGCAGAGCATCTGCCTCTCCCTCCCCCTCTGCCCCCTGCCCCAACTCGTGCTCTCTCGTATGCACTCTCACCTTCCTCTTTCTCTCTCAAATAAATACATAAATTCAAAAAAAAAAATAAATTAAAATTAAAAAACACTGAATTTTCTAGGAAGTTCTGACACAGGCTGCATATACATGAACATAGAGCATATAATACTATGCAAAATAAGCTAGTCACAAAAAGACAAATACTATTTGATTCCACTTATAGGAAGGATCTGGTCAAATTTATAGAAACAGAAAGTAGAATGGTGGTTACCAGGAGCTATGGGGGGGGAAGAGGATGAGGAATTATCATTAATGTATGTGGAATTTCATTTTTGCAAGATGAAAAAGTTGTGAAGATTGGTGGCACAACAATGTGAGTATACTCAGCACTACTGAACTGTACACTTAAAAATGGTTAAGATGGGGCTACCTGTGTGGCTCAGTCAGTTAAGTGTCTGCCTTCAGCTCAGGTCATGATCCCAGGTCCTGGGATCATGGGATCATGGGCTCCTGGGATCATGTCCGGTATCAGGCTCCTTGCCCAGCAGGAAGCCTGCTTCTCTCCAGCCTGCCCTTCCCCTGCTTGTGCTTGCTCTCTCTCTCTCTCGCTCACTCGCTCGCTCGCTCTCTGTGTCAAATAAATAAATAAAACCTTTTTTTTTTAGTGGTTAAGATGGTGAGTTATTTATTTTACCACAATTAAAACTTTGAAAACATATTGAGGGGCACCTGGGTGGTTCAGTGGGTTAAAGCTCAGTCATGATCTCAGGGTCCTGGGATGGAGCCCCACATCAGGCTCCCTGCTCAGCAGGGAGCATGCTTCCCCTTTCTCTCTCTGCCTGCCTCTCTGCCTACTTGTGATCTCTCTCTCTCTCTCTGTGTCAAATAAATAAATTCTTAAAAAAAAAACATATTGAGTCTTTATAAACACAATGTATCTATTTATTTAGATTTTTTATTTCTCTTAATGAATAGTTCTTACAATATTTTGTTAAATTTATCACTTGGTAATTTTATCACTTCATGTCTTTGATGCCATTATAAAAGGTGTCACTTAAAGAGAGTTTTACTACTTCCTTGATCATTTATATTCCTTCCCTCCTCCTTCCCTTTCTTTTCTTCTTTTTTGGCAATGTGGAACTTAAGTGAAGAGAACAGACATTCCTTTCTTGCTCCTGGACAGAAAATGTTCAATCTTTTTTCCATTAAATGTGTTGCTAGCTCTGAGTTTTTCACAGATGATCCTTAACAGATCAAGGAATTTCCTTTTTATTCCTAGTTTTTTAGATTACTTAATATTCAAGGATGTTGAATTTTGTCAAATAATTTTCCTTGAGTGTTGAGATCCTGGTGGCTATGTGTATCCTGTTAATATGGTGAAGTATTTTGGTTGATTTTTTAACATTAAGCCGGTCTAACATTCCCAGGGCAAAACCCACTTGAACATGATGCATTGTCCTTTTTATATATCGATGAGTTTGACTGGCTAAAATTTTTTAAAGTTTTTATTTAAAAAAATTTTTTAAAGATTTTATTTATTTATTTGGCCAAGAGAGATCACAAGTAGGCAGAGAGGCAGGCAGAGAGAGAGGGGGAAGCAGGGTCCCTGCTGAGCAGAGAACCCGATGTGGGGCTTGATCCCAGGACCTGAGATCATGATCTGAGCTGAAGGCAGAGGCCTTAACCCACTGAGCCACCCAGGCGCCCCTAAAGTTTTTATTTAAATTCTAGTTACTTAACATACAGTGATTGGCTAAAATTTTGATAAGTATTTTTTACCTCTATGTCCACAATACATAGGGAAATAGTTTTTCTTTCTTTTCCTTTCTTGTAATGTCTTTTTCTGGATTTGGTATCGGGTTAATGCTCACATCAAAAAATAAGTTGAAAAGTGTTTGTACTTCTCTATTTTTTTAAAGATTGATGAGAAGACTTGTATACAATTCACCAGTCCAAAACCACCTGGGTCTGGAATTTTCTTCATCAAGAGAGACTCAGTCACACATTAAGATACTTAAGAAGTATCAGGGCACCTGGGTGGCTCAGTCAGTTAAGAGTCTGTCTTCAGCTCAGGTCATGCTCTTAGAGTCCTAGGATCAAGCCCCATGTTGGGCTCCCTGCTCAGCAGGGAGTTTGCTTCTCCCTCTGTGCTCTCCCTCTCTCTCTCTCTCAAATAAATAAATTTTTAGAAATCTGAAAAAAAAATAAAATATTTAAGAAATATCAACCTATCCATATTTTCTGTTTCTTCTGGAATCACATTGGTAATGTGATTTTAAATTTATTAACATAGAGTTTTTTATAATATTCTCTTATTATTTTTTTAATGTCTATATGATCTGTAGTGATGATCCATTGTTATCCTAACATTGGTAACTTGCTTCTTCTTTTTTTTAACCATTCTAGTATACTTCCTTTCACTCTATCTCATCCTTTGACCTACAGCTCTTATATATTTTGCTTCTACATTAATTCGAGCTCCACAGTAAACTGTTATTACTACTTCTTTATTTTTTGTTGTTTGCTTATTTATTTTTAATTTCAGCATAATTAATATACACCATTATATTAGTTATTACTTCTTCAAGCTATTACATTTACCTGCACATTTACTATTTCTGGTGCTTTTCTTTCCTTTTTAAAATCCAAGTTAGTGGTATGATTTTACTTCAACCTGAGAAATTTCTTCTAACATTATTTATAATACAGGCCTATTGGGGGAAAAAATCTTTCTAGATTCTGTTTGTCTGAAAGTGAATATTTTGCCCTCATTTTTAAAGAGTATTTTCAGTGGACATGTACTTCTAGGCTTTCACTTTTCTTTCAGAAATTTAAAGATGTCTTTCCATTGTTTTCTGGCTTTTACTGGTCCTGAGGAGAAGCATTGAGACATTCTTAATTTTGTTCTTGTGAATGTGATGTCTTTTTTCCCCACTGGTTACATATACAATTTTTTCTGCATCATTGGTTTTTAGTAATTTGAGTACACTGTGCCTTGGTGTGTTTTGCTTCCTTGTTTTTTCTCCTTGGAATTTATTGAACTTCTGGGATCTATTGGTTTACAGTTTTCACCAAACTTTTAAAAATATCAATGTCTATATTTCTTCAAAAATATTTTCTGCCCTCTCCTCATTCAAATGATACCTTGAATCATTGGATATTTTCCCAAATGCCACTAAAGCACTGTTCATTTTTGTTCGGTCTTTTTTTCTCTTTCTGTCTTTCTATTTGGATAGTTCGTAATGCTATGTCTCCAGTTTTACTGACTTTATTCTTCTGCAGTGTTTAATCTGCTGTTAATCCCACTCAGTGAACTTTTCTTTTCAGGTATTATATTTTTCAACCTTACAAGTTATGTATATATGTTATTAAATTTGATATCTTAAATATATATAAGATTATATTATAATATATATGATTATATAATATTATACAGGATACATAAATATATCCTGTTAATAAATATACAGAAATATACATAAAGATATATATACCTTAAATTTCCCTTCTGATTATGTGCATGTCTTCTTTTAAGTCCTGAACGCAGCTTTGAGTTTTTCCGGGTCTAAAGCCAGGTTGACTGTTTCCCTTTCGTCAGGAATCACAATCCCATGCACCCTGTGTTACAATGTGTTTAAGCACTTGCTTCCTTACTTTGTCCACTTTTCTAACTGTTCATGGCAGAAGGTCAAGCCCAGTGACAATGACTACAACATGGAAGTGGAAGTTATGTATAAGCTTTGAACATACAACCTAAATTCATCTTTACTCCTCCTGCCCCTTTTTATTCGGTTTCTCTTACTGGAATGTAAGTTCTATCAAAGTCAGGGACTTTGGTCTGTTTCTTTTCTGCTGTACCTCCATTACCTAAAATATGCCATAAATATTTGTTAAAGCATCAAGTCAATTACTTATTTTATCTGTAATTTAAAGTATGTTAGCCAAGAAAGAACGATAGTATATTTGTTCTAATAAATTCGAGGTTCAACGCAGCATAATTTTTATAATCACGAGTCCACATCTAGGAGTGTTTAGTTAGCACACGAGGCATTACTAATTAGCATAATGTGTGTGAAAAATGCGCTCTCCTTGATGGAATTAAATATATTTAGAAAATGGGGATAGGCTAACATATTTCAGAGATATTCCTCACCCTTAAAGGACATAAGAATTCAAAGAGCCTATAGTCCAAACCCAGAGAGATGCTTTGTGGCTTAATCTTTAAACAAAATACACTTGGAATTCAGCCATTGGTCAAGGCAAATATCTGTTTGCCTGACACGAACCATGGAATGTCGTCATGCATTTCATGCAAAGTGCTACCGGGGCACCCAAATGTACAGAGAGCTGGAATTTCACCTAGATTAGAGAACTGAGTGTATGAACAGTTTTATATCCACTTTCTAATCAATAGTGGTTAGTAAATGTTAGTATTTGTACAGAATTTTGTCTAAGATACACTTTCATGATACCCAGTAGGGAGATTGTGAGGCAGTAGCTAATCTTCTCCCACCTTAAACTTTTCAGAGGTTACTGCTGTCTACCAAACAATAAGTTATGCGGGACCAAATTTACTTAGGTTAGTTTGTAATTGAACAAGCTGGGTTTATTCTCAAGAAAGTTAATTTAAATTCTATTAATGTGGTTCATCTTATTAAGAGATAAAAGGAAAAAATCTTAGAATCATGTTAGAAGATAAATCATAGTTCTAATATATAATTTCAAACAAATTCATAATTTTTTAAAAATTTAGCAAACAAGAAATGGAAGAGACCTTCTTGAACTTGAAAATTGTTGTACCCAAATCTAACATTAAATAGACCTACAGGATAAAATGAAAACCAAGGAACAGTTTATTTTGTAGATAATATATATGTAGTACTCTAGAGGTAGCATCATGAAACAGTGAAGAAAGTATGAACTGCTCAACAAATTGTGCCTCTTTTACTACCTAGAAGGAATTTAACCTTTGTTTTTTTCTGTCGTAATCTAGAAGTCCTAGCAAACTTTGATAAAGTTTGAATTACATTAATAGAAAGTCAAAATGACTAAATACCTAATCTCTTACTAACAGTATTTCAAATGTAATCTTACTATGTGCAATTAGTTTTATTGCATACAGTGGGACAATTAGCTGTCCCCTGAAGGGAAAATACTCCATCCATTTCACTCCATACACAAAAATAAATTCCAAATGCATTTAAAGACCTAAGTGTGAAAAGCAAAAGAATGAAAGCTAGGAGAAACAATTATGGAATGTCTTTGTGACCTTGGAACAGAGAAATATTACTTAAAACAAGACAGAAAAAGCAAACACCTAAAAACTCATCAGAAAAGATTCATGAATTTTATTATGTTAATAATATTTAACTTCAGCATAAAAAGGTATCTTAGACAAAGGTAAAGATCACTGCACATACAATCAGCTATAAATTAGTATCAAAATTTACACGTAACATTCAGCTACTCCATAAGTAAAAAAACATACCACAGTGGAAATTGGCAAAGTTATATGAATGCGGAGTTCAAAAAAGAAATATAAATAGTTAATAAGCATATGAAAAGATATTTAAACTCACTAGTAACAGGGAATGGAAGCTAAAAATAGTAAAATGCTATTTTGTACTCATCAGCTGGCCAAAGATTAAAACCAAGCATTGGGTGGGGGTTGCAGAGGAATGAGAACTCAGGGAGCACAGAGAATCAGAACACCCACTTTGGAAAGCCATTTGTCAACAGGTAGCAAATCCCTAAATGATGTGTTTAGGTGCCCTCGTAAAGCTCTCATTCATACACATGCTGAGTGGCACACTAGTTCAGTGGGTGTCCATTGCAGCATTTGTAGAGTGAAATGCCGGAAACAACCTAATACACATTATCATCAGGGCAATGAACAAACATTAACTGTGAAGATCCATGTGGCAGAAACATTTGTCTCTGGCCCTTACCTGAGGCTCAGCACCTAGAACAATGCCTGGGTCTTAATAGACACTCGACACATACTCACTACATATATGACTCAATGAATGTTCACACCATGTTATATCATACAGCAGATAAAATAAGCTACATGCATTGACACTGATGAATCTCAAAGAAAAATGACCTGCAAAAGAATTTGTGGAGGATAAGTTTGTATGTTTTATTGATGCAGATGTAGACACTTTACACAAATTCAAAATCCACCTGGAATTCAATCAGTCCTGCCCACATCCATGCTAACTAGCAGGGCCAAACCATCACCAGCCCTATGCTGGAATATTATTGCTTCGCCCTCCTAACTGGTCTTCCTGCTCTGCTCACGTCCTGCCTGGAATCTATTCTAAACAATAGCCAGTATCGTTCTTAAACATTTGTCAGCTCAAACCTCTCAAATGGCTTCTCTCTCGAAAACTCCCTACGATGGACTGCAAGGGTTCACCTCGTCCCCAGCTCTTGACCCCCTAACCTTGCTCATTTCTCCAGATCTGCCCAAGCCTTGCTCCTTGAACCTAGGCTCCCTTGGCCTGGAATATCTTTGGCCCTGTTGTCTGTGTGCTTTTCTCATCTTCATTCTTCAGATCTTCCTAAAATATTACCCTGTCACTGAGTTGTTCCCTGGCAACCTTATCCAAAATTGAACAGCCACCCCACCCCCTCCGTTTTCTTTTCCTGCTTTATTTTTTTTCTTACCATATCTTCTCATCTAATACACCGTTGATTTTACTTAGGTTTTGCTCACTATCCCAACACCCTTTCAAACATCAGCCCCAGGAATGCAGATATATTTGTCTATTTGATTTGCTGCTATATCTCCAGGAACTAGAACATTGTCTGGTGCCGAATAGGCTCTGAATGAAATATAAAAGCATAGTGGTCAGGATGCAGGCTTCTTCCAGAACAGTGATTGCCTTTGGGGACCAAGAAATGTGGGTAGAATGGGGGGATGTTTCCAAATACATTGTATTGTTTTATATTCTAATCAACAAAAAAATGAAGCACGTATGGCAAATGCTAGCATCAAAAGGATCTAGGTAATATACAGTCATCTATTACATTATTTTTCATACTCTTAAATTGATGAATAATATCTATATAACAAAGCACACTAATCTTAAGTGTACAACTTTTTAAAAAAGATTTTATTTATTTGTCAGAGAGAGAGAACACGAGCAGGGGGAATGGGAGAGGGAAAAGCAGACTCCCCCCCGCCCCCGAGCAGGGAGTCCAATGTGGGACTCAATCCCAGGACCCCTGGGACCATGACCTGAGCCAAAGGCAGATGCCCAAATGACTGAGACACTCATGCATCCCTCAAGTGTACAATTTTTAAAATTTTTTTAGAGAGAGAGAGAGAGCATGCGAGTGGGGGGAGGGAGAAAGAAAGAGAATCCCAAGCAGGCTCCATGCTCAGCGCAGAGCCAGACATGGGGCTCAATCTCCCCACCATGAGATCATGACCTGAGCCAAAACCAAGAGTCAGAGGCCTGACGGACTGAGCCCCCCAGGTGCCCCAAGTGTACAACTTTTTTATATATGTGTACACCCATGTGATCACCAGCTAAATTAAAATCCAGAAAACATTTAGCACTCTATAAATGTTGCTTGTGTTCCTTCCCAGTTTATACCACTCCTACTCCAGATAATCACTGTTCTGACCTCAATTATCAGTTATATTTGCCTGTTCTTGAAATGCATACAAATGGGTTTACAGAAAGAGACTTTTCTGTGTCTATCTTCTTTTACTCAACAAAATGTCATTATTTATCCATGTTGTTGTATACACCAGATCATTTTTAAAAATTATAGTGTTCTACTATATGAATATACACAATTATCTACCTAACTTCCCATTGTAGACATTGGATTTTTTTCTCAGGTTTTGGACCTTATGCATAAACATCTATAAATTTCCCAAACATATTTATTTATAAACATATGCCCTCATTTCTCTTGTCTGTATACTAGAACTGGGCTATCTGAATCTTAGCTTAGGCATATGCTTAGACTTAGTAAAAATTGCCAAGTAGTTGTCTAAAATGATTGCTTGCACCAGCAATGTCTGAGTTGCAGTTGCTAACATCCTTGCCAACACTTGTTATTATTGGTCTTTTTAAATTGTAGCCATTCTGGCTGGTGTGTGGCAGTATCTCATTTCAGATTTTAATTTTCATTCTCCTTATGAGCAACAATGTAAAACACCCTTATCCACTTGTTGGTCATTTGGATATCCTCTCTTGCGAGGTGCCCACTTTAAAAAGTACGTGGTTTCTCTTTGCTTATCATTTGTAAAAATTCACCTGTTCTTGGAGAAGTTTCTTCAGATACACATTTTGTGAATCTATGGCTTGCTTTCGTTTCCTTAATGAAGTGAGGAGGAATTGGTGAGGAGGAATATAAAATCTTGATGAGATCCACCTTCATTCTTTTGGATATTTAATATATTGTGTAGTTAAACATTTTTAGTTAAAAAAGAGAGAGAGAGAAGAGGGTCTTTCCCCTTCCCTCGTGGTTAGAAAATAGTCAGAAGGATCCTTTCTTTTTCTTCTTTCCTACCTTCTCTCCTTCCTTTCTTCCTTTTCCTCATTCTTTCCTTTTTTTTTTCTTTATTCCTTTCTCTTTCTTTCTTTCTTGCTGTATATTGTATTAACTTACCTAACACTAAGGTCAACATGGGGGTTAATTTTTAACTAGGCAGGACCCGCCCCCCTAGCCTCTCGGTTTCTCCTGCGCTCTTCCGGTTGTGCTCTGTCCGGTGAGCACCTTCCCCGCAGCGCCACCCTGCGGCCAGAGGCGGCCTTCCCTCCCCTGGGGCTGGTGATAGGTGGTGCGCAGATGAGAAGGGGCGCGGGGTGAAGGGCCTAGCGGCCGCCAGGAAAAATAACCAGGAACCCGGCCGGCGCAGCCAGGTGGCAAGTGCTGCTGGAGCAGAACCCTGAGCTGCACAGAGCGGGCGGCAAACATTTCTGGGGCTCCTGCTTCATCAGGTTTCTGAAAAATCCACCTGGCTGGTGCTGTGATTCAGCGGCAGGGCGGGCCCAGACTCACTCGTGTTCTAGGATAAATAGTTTAGATTCCACTTGAGACCAATTAAGTCAACTCTGCTTCATCAGCTTCAGGAAGAACGAAGGGAGTGAAACGAGATTCTCCTGTTTGATCAGTGTGCTGAGAAGCCGGCCGCTTACATAGAAGGAAAAGGGCGGAAATGAGCCTTATGGTGCATGAATTTCATGGGCTTCGCGTTCGGCCAGATTTACAATCTAAATGGTTGCCTGGACAACACTCAGGAGCTAGAGATTGCAATCATATTTCATGAATGCTGGGAAAATGTCTTCTAAGATGAAAACAGTATCTCCAACCCCTTGGAAGAACCACCACTGCGTAGATTGCTAAACTGCGGCGTTTCAATTTGGAATCAGAACCCTTCCTTACTCCACGCTGAGCCTCCATTTCCATGCTTTCTTCCAAACCCCTGTGTTTGCTCAGGATTATCTGGGCACACATCTGTGTCACCAGATAGAAGCTTCTTTAAGGTCAGGGCTGTGTTTTATGCCCTCTCTCACATATAATGTTGCTTTTATAAATACTAATAATAATAATGAATACTTTTGAACTGACTAAACTTCCCATCTTCTAGGCAAAGTCTGTTCCTGAACACTGTGTATACCAAGAAAGCTTCTGGTTTTTTGTTTTGGTTTTTTTTTTTTTGATGTTGCACCCCCTTTTAAAATTCACTCATGTATTTATTTATTTTAAAATTTTGATTCCAGTATAGTTAACATACAGTGTTATATTAGTTTCAAGTGTACAATACAGTGATTCAGTGATTCTATACATTAGTCAGTGCTCATCCAGATAAGTGTCCTCTTGGTCCCCTTCACCCATTTCACCCATCCCCGCACCCACCTCCCCTCTGGTGACCATCGGTTTGTTCTCTGTGGTTAACAGTATGTTTTTTGTTTCTCTCTCTCTCTCTTTTTTTTTTTTTTTTTTGGTTGTTGTTCTTGTTGCTTCTTAAAACCACTTTAAAAACAAGGACTGATTCCTTCTGGAAAATGTTCCGTGTTCCAGGGATAGCATATGACATTGCAGAGTAAATATGCTAGGATAGGAGGGAAACAAAATAGATCTCTAACTTTAAAACTTTCTGAGGCGTGAGTCTGTTAAAACTCCTCTTGCGGAGGTCACCACAGCCCTGGTCCCTTTGTAGTTTCCAGCGGGAAAGTTTCTTTGAGAATTTTTCTGCATTGCAGACACAAGCTTCAACAGCTGCCTTAAGTAGCAATGTCTGCTTTGGAAAGCTGGTCACGAAGAATTCTGGATTCTCTGGCCTCTAACAGAAGGTTTCTATTTTACTTCTTAGGTAACTCAAAGGGGCTGGTTTTAATCTATAAAACTCTATTGTCTAGATCTCCTTAGAGATCTCTGCTTTGCGGTGCACACTTTTCATGGTAATTAAGATGCTGGGCTATGTTACTGCATATGATGCAGAGATAGGAATTTCAGGGAACATGAAATTTGGTCTTGGAGAAGATAATATTCTCTTAATAACCCTCTCATTAATTCACATTGGATTAAGCAAGTACGATTCTGAATAACATGGGATCTGTCTTTTTTGGATGATGGAAAATAAAACTAGGTAGGTGAAATTTTCACATGTAATTGAGGAACATCATAAAAAGTAAAAAGACTCAGAGAATAATTTATAGGGGAAAAAATAGAGACCACATATTACAAAATAAGGCAGAGTTTAGAAAAGAGAATACGTGCTAATCCACCCATTGACAGAGTGACAAAATCAAGGAGATAACCGATAATTTCCAACAGAAATTACTCATTTGTTTATTTAACCACTCTTTCTTGGCCATATGAGACACTAAGAATGGCTGCCAACTTATACAAGACATTGATCTGGTCCCTAAAGGAGCCCTAAGGGCAGGATTGGTCCTAGGCCAAATTAAGAAATCTAGAACATAATATTTATCTTCAGTTTTTCTTCTCTTCTTTTGGCAAACTTCTTCTTACCCCTTTCCGTTTCTGCAGTTAAATTTCCTAATTCTAGGCACCAGAATTGAAAACCTTCTAGGAAATATATGTAGTTAGTATAGTTATGGCTTACTAGGAATTGAGGTCAATGTTTCCTCTCACTAGCCCAATACGTATTTTAAAGCTTATCTATTTCAATAGAAATGCTTGACTGGCTCCAGTAAAGCAAATCAGAAAGAAGGTGAATCCAAATTCATCAGCAGAGAATGACAACAAAGAGCCCTTCTGTTAACCCCACAGGTAAAGCCATCCCACATTTTATTATTGTGAGAAACTAAAGGTTAGCTTGTTTAACTGTAAACTTGAAGTAACTTGAGTTATAGTCCAAAAGAAAATCTTGAATTGGGTCAAATGCTTCAGTGATTTACATCATGGAACAGTAAAGGAATATTTTCTCTGCAATCTGCTTCTCCAGAGACTATAGTTGGACTGCTCAGAGCAATATTTGTTAACAGAAGTAAGTTGATTTAGTTGAGAAGGTCCAGAGCAAGGCACCAGAATAATCAAAGGAGTGACTTGTACATTAAGATCAAAAGACCTGGTGGTGTGTAGATTGGCCAAGTAACGGTGGAGAGGGGGTACCCGGGTACTCGATAAGCGTATACAAATATTTGAAAGGTGTTAACACTAAAGAAGGCAAGTCCTTATTTTGCCTGCTTGGAGGTGAAACAGTGAAGGTAAAACTAAAGAAAGAAAAATGTACCTATAATATCAGGAAATATTTCCAACAAATAACAATTGAGGTTTTGCAAAATTAGACCATGTGAAGCACTAGGTCCACTATGTCCATAGCAGAAACTAAGCCTGAATAACTTTCTTTGTGAATCATTATATTTCTTGCCTCTACGACACATTACTTAATACTTACTAATTTATCTTCTGCCTGCTGCCCAAATTCTTTCACAGCCTTACAGGTTCCACTAGTGACACTGTACCTACTTTTTGGAGGAGTATGACTTGGATAGCCAAGTTGTATTGACATACACCAATAGGAAAGCCTCGGAATGGTTGCCATCTTGGTATGTGCTCCATATGCAACACCTTTATTAACGAAGGAATGCTTAGTTTAGAATGACAGGATTTTAAGAGCCAGAAGCAAGCTTGAGGTAAACATTGTCATCAGAGAGGCTGAGTGACTTCTCTAAAACATACAAGCCTGTTGACCAAACAGGGGCTAAAAACCAGGTCTTCACCACAATGGGACCTGATTCCCACCATATGGCAATTCTTTTATCTTAAAAAAAAAAAAAATGCAGTCCTCTCTGACTCCATATAACTGTCTCCATTTATTTTTTCTTAAACCTATAATTAGCAAATTTTAGGAGTGTTTTTCCCTCTGTCAGATTTCCAAATGCTCAAAGTTTAATTATTGCTTAGAAGAGATTCATTTAAAACTGCAAACTAGGTTCATAAACAGTATGACTCTTACCTAATGAGAAAATGATGTCAGGACAAAACCTCACTGAAGGTCAACCCACCCATTGCCTTTGACCCAGCGAGATGCTTGAGCTGAGAAGGGAGGCCATCTTGCTCACACACAAAATGAATAGTCCTGTTCACTGCCACTTCGCTACCTAGATCAAGCTTCACACTTCACACTCAAGTCTGAAATAAGACCTTAAGTAGTGAAGAGCCACAATCGCCTTCTTACCACCACAGTCTGGGACAATCTTACCAAGTGAAAGTGAGGACCGTATCATTTGTTTTTACCTAAAAATTTCAACAGTGTTAAGAGGACTATGGGTAATGAGCTGCATCATATGGTTAGGAATGATGGGCTGCCCCCCTTGGCCTCACTCTTCGTTGATGGCCCATTTGGTTCTCAGCTAGACTCGACAGTTATGAGGACAAGTACGACATGGATCCTGCCTTCAAAGAGCTCAGGGCCTGATGTGCAGAATGGAAACAGAAACCACTTTGGAAGACTGTAGGGTTTGCTATGGGAGAGACAGTAGGTGCTACAATGGGTTATTCAAGAGGGAGAGACAAGGGGCACCCATTCCTACTGACATTAGGGAAAGCTTCCTGAAAGAGCAGTCTATTTTGTTTTATTAAGTGCTCTTCTGTTCTATTTCTTTCTACATGTACACAAATACAGAATATTCATATGGTAAGTTTTTAATGGGTTTATATCTTAGACGGCTATGCAACTTGCTTTAAAAAAATCCTGAACAAATTTCATAGATGTCCTTCCATGTTCACGTCATTTTTTCAAATAGAGAGTATGTATTTCCATCATTTATTTAACCATCGCTCTGTTTCGGGCCATTGGGTTGTTTCTAATTTTCACTAACTACTAATGTGATCTAGGTGACAGCCTCCCCTTCATTTTGGTCCCATACAGGGTGTCTGTCTGCCCATTGGGCTTGGGATGGACCAGGGAGGGTATCTTTAGCTCCTGGAGTTGGGGTCCTTTGCTGGGTGACATCCCCCCACCCCACCCATGCACCACAGCAGGGTGACTTTGTGCTCTTCAGAAGGCCATAGAGGAGGGCCTTTTGAAAAAACAATACAATCTCACATCTTTTTCAGATCAAATACACATTGGCTGCCCAGGGCCCTGTAGGCAACACTTTCCCCACAAGAATAAGTGAGCTAGATACCCTAAGATGTTTCAGCTTTATGGGCAGAATGGGAGGAAGTTGAGGGAGGTGGTGGTCAACAATTGCTCAACAACCAGACCCTTTGTTGTTCCAGGTAAGATAGGCAATGTGTCTCTGTTTCATTCTTGAGAGCACATTCCAGGTGCATATTCCCTGATTCCCTGGGCCTCTCTCACCTCCCAGGCCTCCTGAGTTCTGACATTAAGTCCTCCATCCACTGACCGCACCCCTGGCTCAGGAAAGTTGGCCCCCACTGGAGGGTAACAGAAGAGGCCTCAGCCAAACTTCAGTGGAGCCTCTCTCTGTTAGGTTTTTATCGCTAGACATGGACAGAGAATGAACAGAGATGGGCATTTCTTGGTGTCTCCCCAACAGCTGAAACTGATTAACCACCGGAAGTACCTGAAGGAAACATAATTTACCACAAATCTATGTGAGGAATTTGTAATCAAGCCTATTTCTCCTGTTACCTTGACTCTGATCCTATTCCTCCCAAAACAATGACCTTGGCTGAACTATATCAAAGATACATCAACTTCTCTCCTGGCCTGATTAGTATTCCTTTTTTTTTTTAAAGATTTTATTTATTTGTTTGTTTGTTTGTTTGTTTAGAGTGGGCAGGAGGGGCAGAAGGAGAAGGAGAGAGAACCTCAAGCAGACTCCACACTGAGCCTAACACAAGGCTCAATCCCATGACCCAGAGATCATGACCTGAGCTGAAATCAAGAATCCAGAGCTAACTGACTGAGCCACCAAGGCACCTCTGGCCTGATTACTCTATCTAATGCTTCCACATTAGCCAAGAACACCTCTGCGTGGGCCATCAGGGCAAATGGCACCATGAGCAACTTTTTCCTGTTCACCAAGTTTCTCCACTGAGAGAAGGAGTGAAACTATCATTTCACCTGACACACAAATAATGTGTGTCATTATTTGACATTATGCAAAGGGATGCATACCTTGTCAGTGATCCTTGCACACACATGGGTGCATTCCCAGAACAAGAGTGGATCAGTAGAGCTATATTACCAAGTACAAATTACAATCCTTCCATCAGGGTACTATGACAGTAAATATCCCTTTCCCTATGCACTGCCAGCTCTTCGTAGGTGAGGGAGGAATTGTAAGGATGACACAGAATTAGGCAGGGAGAAGAGCAAGGGTAGGAGGAACACAGAAGGTGCTGTTAGACAAAACAGCACCAAGAAGACACAGAGGAGAGTGGAAGTTCGTGCCTCTGAGAACTAAATTCATTCATCCCAGGACTCATTGATTTATTCATTCAATAAGTGTTCTTTAAGTGCCTACTACATGCCAGCTTGGGTATTCAGTGTGCTGGGCATATGCTAGGCATTGGGTATGCTAATAAAAATAGGATTTATACTGCTAGAACCCAAAGTTCAGAGTTTCAGAGAAATCCTGTTGGAAGCTCACAGAAAGTCAGATGACACACTGTCTTATAAAGAAGCTTGGTCTCCATCCTACAGGAAAAAGGGAAATGACATGATGCTATGAACTGAATGTGTATGTGTCCCCCTCCCCATGTTGTTCATATGTCAAAACCCTAATCCCCAGTGTGATGGTATTTGGAGGTAAACTTTGGGAGGTAATTAAGTGATGAGGTGGAGCCCTCCAAATGGGATTTGTGCCCTTGTAAAAAAAGACAAGAGAAGGCTTTTCTCTTTGTCTCTCTGTCTCCCTCCCTCCACGTCCTCCATGTGAGGACAGCGTGAGAGGACAACCCATTAGTACCACCCTGATCTCACACTTCTAGCCTCCAGAGCTACGAGAAGTAAATGTTTGTTGTGAAACCATCCGGTCTATGGTACTTTGTTACACTGCTTGGTCGACTAAGGTCCATGATCATAAGGGAGGTTTTAGACCACCCAAACTAACCACAATAGGAAAATAGATTCAGGGAAGCCTAGACTTCAGGACATGGTGAAGAGACATGCTTGTCTTTCCTTCTTGGGAAAGATGATGAGCTAGCACATTTCTAAAATGAAATTAGAGAATGTATCCCAATGTATAAACTTATGGTGCACTGTATGTAAAAAGACTATACCTTAAAACAGTTATCCTAAAAATATTAACATTAGAAGACATAAAAACACTGAAAACCTTTTAGTGCATAAGCTAAGTATTCTCAAGGTGACTTAAGGGCTTACTACTACTGCTGTCCAAAAATAAGGATACTCTATGGGACGCCTGGGTGGCTCTGTTGGTTTAGCGTCAGACTCTTGGTTTTGGCTCAGTTCATAATCTCAGGGTCCTGAGATGGAGCCCCAAGTCCAGCTCTGTGCTTGGTGGAGCCTGCTTAAGATGCTCTCTCTGCCCTTCTCTCCCAACCCCAAGCCCACGCATGTGCACTCTCTCTCTGTCCCTCAAAAACAAAAAGGATACTCTAATTCAGAGAAAATAGCCTTCCCTAATGATAATACAAAGTCCAGAAATCAGAAAAAAAAGAAAATACTGAATTATTTCTGTGTGAATTGAAGCACAATGGTGCATACTGGGAAGGAGATAGAAAATGAAATTAGAAATGAGTGTATGGGGCACCTGGGTGGATCAATTGGTTGAGTGTCTGATTTTGGTTTGGGTTGTGATCTCGGGGTCCTGGGATGGAGCCCCATGTTGGGCTCCCTGCTCTTAAGGGAGTGTGCTTCTCCCTCTCCCTCTGTCCATCTCCCTTGCTCTTTCTCGGTCTCTCAAATAAATGAATAAGCTCTTTAAAAAATGAGAATAGAAGGGAAAATATGCAAAATAAAATGAAGTAAAATACAATTCAATAAAACAAAATAAATAAATAAAGTAAAACAATAAATCAGAAGAGTCTCTACATAGATAGTAGTATGCCACAAGCTAAAAATAACTTATTTAATTGATTGTGTTATACCCATATACAAACACAGACAAGTCTAAAATACAAGTAGCAGGGTTGGTGACAATATTCACAACATATATAATATATTATTATTCATAATATAAAAATCATTGTTTCAAATAAATCAGAACATGTTAAATATTAGAAAAAGATAGCAAATCATAATGATGGAAATACAAATAGCCAATAAATTCCTGAAAAACTGCCTAATTTCACTTATACTGTAATAAGGAATAAAAATGAAAACAGCGAGGTAATATTTTTCACCCAATGGACCATAAAAAAGGAAAATACTGGTAAAATTCAATGTGAAGCTAAGTAAAAGTTGGAAAAAAAAAGTTCATTTTCATATACTGCTAGCAATAATGTTAATTGGTGTGACCTATTTGAGAGTAATGTGGCAATACCATAAAACCGTAAATGCATATCATTTCACCTAACAATCTTCTAAAAATCTTTCCTAATATAATATAAATATAAAGCATATTCCGGCAAAGATATTAACTATGGTATCATTTACAATAACAAAATAATTGGAAATAATCTAATATCCACTAATAAGGGAATATCATGCTAGCATTCCAATATATTTTGTGTACAAAAGTCAGTTTAAAACAACACAGAAGGTACAGCATGACCATGTCTTGTTTTTAAAAAGCATGTGTAGGCTGGTCGGGTGACTCAGACGGTTAAGGGACTGATTCTTGGTTTCAGCTCAGGTCATGATCTCATGGGTCATGATATTGAGTCCCACGTTGGGCTCCATGCTCAGTGGGGAGTCTGCTTGAGATTCTCTCTGTCTCTCCCTCTGCCCCCCTCCACTCATGCAGGTGTGCTCTCTCTCTCTCAAATAAATGTCTTTTAAAAAATGTGTGTGTATGTGATGTATTTGCATGGTGTGGGGTGCGGAGTTTATGCGTAGAGGGTGGTGTCGGTGTGTGTGTAGGATGTAGGTATCATGTGTGTGGTATATGACATATATGCAGTGTGTCGAGTGTGTATGCGTGGCGTGTGTGCATGGTATATGAGCGTGGTACTGTGTCTGTGCCTGGTATGGTGTGCGGAGCTGGGGGGGGTGTATGTCTAGTGTGTATGAGGTGTGTGCATGGTGTGATGTGCATGTGTGTGGTGTATGTGCAGTGAGTATGGCACGAGTGTATGGTGTGTGTATGGGCACGGGATGCACGAGTGTGTGACCCTGGTGTAATGGGATTGGATTGGAAGTAAGGAGGGAAGCAGTTCGTTTCCACTGTACACATTTCAGCGTCCTTTGAGCTCTTACTACAGACTCCTGTACTGATGTTCTGATCTCTGAATCATGTTTCTCTTTTCATGCTAGACCTTTACAGAGGAAATGGTGCAATTTCTATTCAAATTCCAGCACAAGCGACCTTTTTCTTAGGAACCTCATCTGAAAACAGTGTCTTATTTTACAATCTCTCCCCCAGTGTCGGAGACATGCCCAATAAAGGGACTGATTGTCAGAGACATTTGTTTCATAACGCTTTGCACGTAGATACAATTGTGAGATAAAGCAGCAGCAACGCATTTCCTGTATGAAATATCACACTGAAGCCAGTACTTCGATACCAACCAGAAGGTTAAATAAATAGAAGAGAAGAACACCTTTGGCAGAAACCAGCGTGTTAGCTACCTTCTTTGTTTGGTATTTGCCAGTAATGAAAAAGGCAGCTGTAGTAGAGGCAGCAATGGGAGTGGCCTCAAATCAAAAGAATATCTGTCTAGAGGTACATTCAATGAGCTGTTGAGAAGGGTTGCTTCTTGCTTTAATTATTTAAAACTATATAATTTTTTAATAAAAAATAAATCAGAATTATGGATATGAGTGAATTTTTTACTTTTTCTTTAATTACTCTATTCTCTATAATTAATATATGTTGTTTTTGTAATCAGAAAAAATCTCAATAATTAAAATATAACATTTTTCAGAGATGGACACATAATCCTCCTCCTGGGGATCCCTGTGGCCCAAGAAGCCTAGATTAATTTACAGACTTAAGCCAGCAGGGCTCTCTACTTGTGAAAAAACAAAACAAAACAAAACAAAACAGCATTTTAGAAAAATATTTAATTAACAGAAAACAATAGTGCAATAGTGTGATCTTGTAAAAGAGCACAGCTTTGGAATCATATACTCTTGAGGTTGATTTTAGGCATAGGACCTTGGAAAGTGACATGGCTCTTCTGACCCTAGTCTTCTCACCTTCGAATTGGGGGATTTGGTATGAATCTAGCAGAGTATCGGCCTGGATGGAGATAGTAAACCAGGAGGTATTGTTATCAACTCTACATAATGCACATGGAAACAGAATTCCACCATGTTCCCAACCTCTCAGAGACCCCAAACGAGCTGTCAGGTCATCATCGAGACATTGGAGGGAGGGCTGGACATTTTGTTGCCTCTGATTGTAAAGCCTCTCCTGCCAGGTCCCATGGGCGTGCCACCCCAGAGTCTTTCACTTCTGGTCACTCTCCTGACTTTTTACCAGTTGGATACCTCCACCTTTTACGGGCGGAGGTCCTCACTATTCACAGATGTCATGTGCAGTCCTATAAGACCACACCCTTAAACTTAGCACAAGAATCTTGTTCTTTCCCAGAGATTTCTGCCCCTCTCTTCAGGAAGCCCACACCACACCAGGAGAGCAGAATGACAAAATGCTGCCCCTCCCCAACCCCTGATATACACAGACCACCTCTATTGTGTTCCCAGTTATTTCTCCCTGTCTCCATGGAGACTACCGCTCTTCACCATACCCTCTGCTTGTGCATTTGTGAAGGACCAAATATCCTTCTCCGTTTGGGGGCATTCTATCCCTGGGATAGTAGAAGACTCACTTGCTGTACCTGTATATGAAAGTTCTACATATCATTGATATCATATCTACACATTTCATTTATCGTTTTGAAAGAATCTTACTTATAATCTTATGTGTTCATCTAAAGAATGGTGCATCTTTAACCTTGAATTCTAACGTGAACAGGAATGAGGTATCCCCTTTAAAAACTTTCATAATACACTAAACTTTGTGGTTGTATAATACTGAGATGGCACAGTAACAATTTCTAAAAATCAAAGTTGTCCATTTTCAAATGCTATAAAACATGTTGCTTACCAAAATGCAAAATATCTTCTGGCTTCAAAATAAGAAATACTTTTAAGAAGAGGAATACAGAATGTCTTTCTCGTCGAAAAAGAAACAACTTTTTTCACCTGTTACAGTAAAAAATAACACATCTTATTTTCTAAGCAATGCTTTAAATAGTTGAAAGCTAACATGTGTTCCATGTTATGTGTTCCATACTTAGTACATGCTAGTAGTATTTTAAAGTTGACAAGAACTAGAAGTAGGTACTCTCGTTTTCCTCATTTTAGAGATAAGGGATCTTTTTTATGATATTCTTTTTTAATAAGATTTTATTTATTTATTTGACAGAGAGAGAGATCACAAGTAGGCAGAGATAGAGGGGAAAGCAGGCTTCACGCAGAGCAGAGAGCCTGATGTGGGGCTCGATCCCAGGACCCTGAGATCATGACCTGAGCTGAAGGCAGAGGCTTAACCCACTGAGCCACCCAGGTGCCCCTAGAGATAAGGGATCTTAAGTTTAATGTGACTTATTCACCCTCAGGAATTTCTTTTTTTTTTTTTTTTTAAGATTTTATTTATTTGACAGAGAGAGAGATCACAAGTAGGCAGAGAGGCAGGCAGAGAGGGAGAGAAGCAGGCTCCCCACTGAGCAGGGAGCCCATGTAGACGTAGATGCGGGCTCGATCACAGGACTCTGAGATCATGACCTGAGCCAAAGGCAGAGGCTCAACCATCTGAGCCATCCTGGGGCCCCCACCCTCAGGAATTTCTATCAAAGTACTGGACTTCATGTCAAGGCAATCTCATGCAAGAGACCATTCACCTGAGTTGTATGATTCTAGCTAGGACATTAAAATATTGAAATTTAACAAGAAC
This sequence comes from Nasua narica, assembly GCA_028533885.1. Classification (NCBI taxonomy): domain Eukaryota; kingdom Metazoa; phylum Chordata; class Mammalia; order Carnivora; family Procyonidae; genus Nasua; species Nasua narica. Next base: position 68,478,917 of record CM052810.1, on the reverse strand, counting down.
AGTTTCCTTTTCCAAACTCTTTACATTTACTTCCAACAACATATGCATATCTTACTTGTTTTTAATAATCTATGAAACTAGAAGATTAAAAAAATACTAAACTCTGAAATTTATGCAATCCATAGGTTTTGACTTGAATAATGTCAGCAAAGTTCCATAACATAGGCATTTTCTACAAATTATAAATAGCAACAGTGCCATAGCGTATGCTTTATAGAAAGGTAGTTGTATTTCTAAGGAAAAAATAATACCAGTTTTACACAGACTCTCCTAGAAAAGAGCAGATGAAGTAACTCATTCCCAACTCATTTTATGAGGCCAGCATTACCCTGTACCCAAACGAAACAAAGACATTACAAGAAAAGAAACCAGAGATTGCTATCCATCATGAGCATTCATGCAAAAAAATCAATAAATTGAATCCAGAAATATTTTTAAAAGTTCACATATCACAATCAAATCCCAAGAATGCAAGACTAATCCAACATTCAAAAATCATTGTAATTCACTATATAAACAAACTGAAGAAAACCATATAATCACATCAGAAAAAGCATACAAATCACCATCCATTTATGATAAAAACTCTCAGAAAATTAAGATTAGAGAGGGCCGTCTTCAATTTGATAAAGATCATCTACAAAAAAAAATCCCTAGAGCTACCATTATACCTAGTGGTGAAAACTGTATGCTTTTCTTTGCGATCAGGACACAGGCAAGGATGACATCTCTGTTTACTCAGATTTAATATCCTAATGGAAGTCCTAGTTAGTGTAAAAAGACAAGAAAAAGAAACAGAAGGCATACAGATTAGAGAAATAATAAAACAATCTCACATTGCAGATAGCATTATTTGTGTAGAACATTCCAAAAATATTTTTAAAAATTCTAGAACAAGTAAGTTAATCTAGCATGGTAATGGGATAAAAGGCTCATATATAAACGATCAATTGTATTTCTCTAGATTAGTACTGAAAAATTGAAATTCAAAGAAATCAACATAATTTACACCAACACCAAAAAATTAAATACCTAGGTATAAGTTTAGCAAAATATGTGAAGAATATTTATACCAATAGATATAAAACACTGATCAAAGAAAACAGAGAGAGACAGAGATTACATTCATGGATTAGCATGTTGTATACCTACAATGTCAGTTCTCTCAAATAAGAGCCACACATTCAACACAATATCAATTAAAATCCCAAAGAGCTTTCTAAAATAGATTTTAATAAGCTTATTCTAAAATTTGTATGAAAAGTCTAAAGAACTAGAATAGTCAAAACAATTTTGGAAAGAAAAAAGTTGGAGGATTTACACTACCTGATTTCAAGACTTATTATAAAGCCACAGTAATAAATACAGTGTGCTATTGGCAAAATAATAAAGAAATGGGACAACAGAAGAGAATAGAGTCCAGAAATAGATTCACGCAAAATATAGCCCATTATTTGTTGTGGGGAGTTTTGTTTTGTTTTGTTTTGTTTGCAAAGTTACAAAGGCAATTCAATAGAGAAAAGATAGATATTGTACTGAACATATTGTACTGAAATAACTGGACGGTCATACGGAAGTAAGTAAGTAAATAAATAGATAAACCTCAATTATACCTTATACCTTACACAATATTTAACTCCAAACTGGTCACAGATTAAAATGTAAAGTGTAGAACTATAAAAATACTAGAAAAAAAAAAGGAGAAAATCTGTATGGCCTTAGGTTGGTTAAAGAATTTTAAAATAAGACATTGGAAGTATGCTCCATTTAAAAAAATTACTGCATTGATCTTTATTAAATTTAAAATGTTTCCTCTTGAAAAGACACTGATAAAAGAATGAAACTATAAGCCACAGACTGGGCAGAAATATTTTCCAATCATATTTCTGACCAAGAACTCTAAAAACTCAGCAATAAGAAAACAAAAGATGACATGAAATGAATAAGTCATGAGGATGAAAGGTACAGCATAGGGAATATAATCACTGGTATTGTAACACTGTCATATGGTGACAGATGGGAGCTACACTTGTGCTGAGCCCAGCACAAAACACAGTTGAATCACTATGCTGTACACCTGAAACTAATGTAATATTGTGTGTCAGTTATACTTCAATAGAAAAATAAATAATAAAATAAAATGCATAGTCTGCAAAAAATATGTATAACATTAAAGAAAAATTTAAAAATATGAATTTTAAAATGGGCAAAAGATTTGAACAGATACTTCGCCTATATATATATATATATATATACACACACACACACACACACACACACATATATATATATCATAGCAAATATACATAGGAATATATATATATATACGTATAGCATATACATAGCAAATACACATAGGAAAAGTTTCTCAGCATTATTAATCACTTAGTTAATACCACAAGTTAAAACCACAAGATATCACTACATACCTATTAGAATAGCTAAAAATGTGCAAATGGTAATCCCAAATGCAAGTGAGAGTGTGGAACTAGAACTAGAATTAACTAGAACTAACTAATTAAACTAGAACTCTAACATATTATTGGAAGGAATACAAAATGGTACAACCATTTCAGATGACTGCTTAGAAATCTCTTGTAAAACTAAATATCTGTCATATGACCCAGAAATCCCACACCTAAGTATTTGCTCAAGAGAAATGAAAATTTTTGTTCAAACAATAACTTGTACATGTTTATAGTTAGCAGCTTCATTCACAATTACCAAAATTTGAAATAATCTAGATGTCCTTCAACTTGTGAGTGGGTAGTCAAACTGTGATATATCTGTTCAGTGGAATATTATTCAGCAATAAAAAGGAATAATTGTTGATCCACACTACAACATGAATACATTCTAAATGTATTTTGTTAAGTGAAACAGACCAGACTCCAAAGATAGCATATTGCATAATTCCATTTATGTGATACTGTACAGAGGCTAAAAAAAAAAAAAAGTGAAAGGAAAAGATTAGTAGTTTCCAGGTGTCCGTGAATATATTGAAAGAGTAGAATATAAAGGAACAATACAAGGATATTTTGAAGGTGACAAAACTATTCTGTATGGAGCTGAGGTGGTGGATACATGACTATACATTGGACACTTTACTATACATTAATCAGAAACCTGTATGCTATAGAGCAAATGTCTTGAATAAATTCTGTTGTTTAATTGTATTATTGTATCAAGATTAATATTCTAATTTTGAGATGAAGAAGCTGGCTTTGGGATAAATGGGAACTCTCTGTACAATTTTATATTAAACTGGGTATGCTATGCTGAATAGGATCTCTCACACAATTAAACTCTCCTTGATTTTCTATTGAACATATTAAAAAAAACTAATCCGGACCTGGAAATTTTGTCTTACAAATGTAGTATAAACTATATTCCCAAACATGTTCTTAACATATTTCTACTCTCTGAAAGTGAATGAGTCACCATCTGCTCTACCACTCTTCTTTGTAATTCTATTTAGCAGGACAACTCAATTCTACTTTTTCCACCCACATTTTGTCTTTTTCTAATTTTATCAAGAATTATAACTGTTCTGTGTGCTTTATGCCCCCAATTTTGTGATATATGCTCTTACAATTTCACAAATGGTTGCATCATTAAATAGTTTGACTTTAGATCAGCATTTCTTAAAGAACACCTTAAGACGAGCCTGTGTTTATCTAACACTGCACTTTCTGATGAGGCCAAAATATCCCCCTCTGTCCTTCTCTCTCTCTTCTGTGGTGTCATTCTGAAGAAATTTCTTAGTATGTCTTTCCCCATTTTCTCACCATTCCATTTGTATTTTTTGTTAGTATTGTTGAGCTCCTAGGAACCAAGACTCATAATTAGCCTGCTGTACTATCAGCATAAATTCTGAATAGGCTGAAAATAAAATTATAATTTTAATTGTAAAATACAAGTGTGATAGCTGATCTGAAAGCTAATCTGAGCTCAGAGAAGTATTTGGAGGGTAATACAGTAGTAATAATGATATTGTAATCTAATCTCTTAAACACTCAATCTCTTAAATTGAAGAACAGAAGTGAGCAAGGCTGCAGTTGGGTGGTGTGAAGCAACTTCACTGTGGGTAAAGTACCCTTTTGATCACTGAGGGTCCATGTGTTTGTATTTATCTGCTGAATTAATTTGTTGCTGATTTATCAGTCAGAACCACGGTCAGATTCACTGTTGATGGATCACTACCTTGGAGCGTCTTGAATATGACAGATTATTAAATTACTGGCTGTTCTATTGTTTTGTGGTTATGGATAAACATTTATAATTTCCAATTTTATATGAGGGACATTTAAGAATGAACACTAATAGTACTATAGCATCCAATGTAAAACAAATGTAAGACTTTGAGAATTAAGTACTAGTATCAATGCAATTAACTTCATTGCTCTGATAACAGAGAATGCACCTCTTTAATTAGACCCATGGTAAATGATATATTATTAAGGTCACAGAGAAAATCACAAGAAACTAACAAAAATGGAAACAACATAATTCATAGTATCTAAGCATATATTTTCAACATAAAGAGAATCAAAATAACTACTTAGAAATGATGAAATTCTATTTATTTATTTATTTAACAGAGAGAGAGAGAGAAAGAGATCACAAGTAGGCAGAGAAGCAGGCAGAGAGAGAGGAGGAAACAGGCTCCCTGCTGAGCAGAAAGCCCAATGCAGGGCTCGGTCCCAGGACCCTGAGATCATGACCTAAGCCAAAGGCAGAGGCTTTAACCCACTGAGCCACCCAGGCACCCTATGAAATTCTTTTTTAAATGACAGATGGTTCAAAGAAAAAACTCAAAAGCAAAATTATGGACTTTTTTTTTTTAAGTAAGCTCTACATCTATTGTGGGCTTGAACTCATGACCCCGAGATCAAGAGTTACCTGCTCTACTGACTGAATCAGCCAGGCATCCAGAATATTTAGATAATAATGATTACTATTATCCACTATACAATTCAAGGTACTTCTGATTTTAGCTCCTACATGTAAAGAGATTAGAAGTCATGGCTCCTATCCTATGACAAGAACAAACTGAAAATCAATGACTTTTCTAGATCCATCAGGGAACTAAGGTCACAGGACAAACTGCCACTCCAAAATCAGGAGAGATGGGGAAATATAAAGAATTAACCAGAGATCTGCTTACCAGAAGCAGAAGCTGCAGGAACCAATTACTATCAGGAACACTTAAATATAAATTTTGATGAGTTCTTGCAGACTGAGTGTAGACTTGTAAGAAATTCCGAGGGGTCCAGTCTTTGTGGAGCCAATACATTTTCTTAAATATTATCTCCAGGAAGTCCATCATGTTCTTACAGTGATAAACAGAGAAAAAAACCCTTGCGTTTTAGGCAAAGGGAGGGGGAAAGTTCTCCCTTTGTATTTGTAAAATACAAATATTTTAAAATTTGTAAAATCATTTACAAATATGCCCAGAGCATTCTCCACAACAAAAGCCTGCCCTCCAGAGGAAACTACCTTACCAGAAACTTATCTGATGTTGGGGAAGACCAACAATTCAACTCCAATTCCTCTGGAATTCCTGCCTTATATAAAATAATTTTTTTTTAAAGGCTAAGAAAGATTTCCAAAGTCCATAACCCAGGGAGTCTGGCCCACTAAAAAAAACTGAGATTTAATTATAAAAGCATAGAAAGCTTTCTTTTCCCAACACTGCCACCACATCAAAAGGGCTTTAGTAAAATAGTAATGGATTACATTGAGAGAACTACAAGACACAGACTCTATTTAAGAAGAAGTCCTTAGGGAATTTAGGGAAAGCAACAAGGGAGAAAAACAAAGCAAGAAAACTAGAGGAAACCAAAACGTCTGGCACCTACAGCTACAACAAACAATAAACACAGCCTAGAACTGTGTCATCTTTACATTACTCTAACCTCACATAAGAGATTAACCTTATATTAAAAAGTAGCTAATTATCTCATATGTCATGTTCAGGTCTCAACAAAAAATGACAGGCATGCTAAAAGACAAGACAAAACTCAGTCTGAAGGGACAAAGCAGGCATCATAACCAGACTCGTATGTGATACAGATTTTAGAATTATCACACAGAGAGTTTAAAGCAATCTATGATTAACATAATAAGGGCTCAAATGAAAAAAAAAAGTAGACTACATGCAAGAACAGACGGGTAATGTAAGCTGAGAAATACCAATTCTAAGAAAGAATAAAAAAGAAATTCTAGAAATTAAAAATACTGTAACAGAAGTTTAGAATGCCTTTGATGGTCTCTCTGGTAGACTAGACACAGTGTGATAAAGAATCAGTGAATTTGGAAAAAAATGTCAAAAGAAACTTCCCAAACTAAAATACAAAGAGGAAAAAATAATTTTAAAAAATCTGTGGGACAATTTCTAAAGGGGCAACATATAAGTAATGGGAATGCCAGTAGAAGAAGAGAGAAAGAACACAAGAGATATTTAAAATAATAATAGTTGAGAATTTTTCAAAATTAATGACAAACACCAAACTATAGACCTAGGAAACTTAGAGAACATCAACCAGGATAAACATTCAAAATTCTACAGGGAGGCACATCATATTTAAACTATAGAAAAGCAAAAGCGAAGAGAAAATCTCAAAAGAAGTCTGAAGGTAAATATATACATACATACATATATAATAAAGGCACTTTGCCTATTTAAAAGTATGGATAAGAATTATATCAGACTTCTCATAAGAAACCACAAAAACAAAAAAAGAGTGGAGTGAAATATTTAAAGAGTGGAAAGAAAAAAAACAAAACAAAAACAAAAACTTACCAACCTAGAATTCTGTATCTGGCAAAATTATCCTTCAAAAGGATATAAGAAATCCATTTCTGAAGAAGAAATAAAGTCTTTCAGACAAATAAAAACTCAAGGAATTTGTTGCCTTGCAAGAAATGTTAAGAGAAGCTCTTCACAGAAAAGGAAAATTACATAAAAACTTAGATCTACAGAAAGGAAAAACTAGTATATGAAGGTATATAAAATCTTTTGTTTTCCTACCTTTTGTTGATCTCATTAATAACTGTTCTGAGCAATAATAGCTACAATGTGTTGGGTGATTGTGGCCTGTGGATTAATGACACAAATGACAACAATGTTATAAGAGATGGGAAAGAGGAATTGGGACTGTTCAGTTATAAGGTACCTTATACTACCCATGAAACATTATAGTATTATATAAAAATGGACTTACATTTGTTCTTAGAAGTTGCCCTAGAGTTTGCAATATACTTTTACAAATAATAACCAGATTGAGAGGAAAGAAATTAAATTTTCTTTGCTCACAGATCCTCAAGGAACTGACAAAAAAAAAAAATTCCAAAGCTAATAAGTGATAACAGCAAGATTGCAGGATATAGGGTTAATATATAAAGGTCAATTGCTTTCCTACATATGAGCTCTGACAACTGAAATTTGAAATTATAAATGCAATATCATTTATATTAATACCCTACACCCCACCAAAAAACCCTAAAATACTTAGGTATAAATCTTAAAATACACAAGATCTATATGAGGAAAACTACAAAATTCTGATGAAAGAAATAGAAGATCTAAATAAGTGGAGAGATGTTCCATGTTTCTGGACTGGAAGACTCACTATTGCTAAGATGTCAGTTTTTCCCACTGTGATATATAGATTCAATGCAATCGCAACTAAAATTCCACCAATTTATTTTGTGAATATTAGCAAACCAATTATAAAGTTTATATAGAAAGGCAAAAGACTGAGAATTGCCAACACAATACTGAAGAACAACAAAGTCAGAGAACTGGTATTATCTGACTTCAATATATCCTACGGAGCTATAATAATTAAGACAATGTGGTATTAGTAAAAGATGAAATGAATTGAATAGATTAATGAAACAGACAAAAGAGCCCAGAAATAAATCTACATGTATGTAGTCAACTGATCTTTGAAAAAACAACACAGATCATTCAATAAATGCTGCTAGAATAACTGAACATTAGGTGCAAAACCATGAATCCAGACACAGACTTTACATCTTTCATAAAAATGAACTAAAAATGGGTCACAGACCTAAACGTAAAACACAAAACTACAAAACTTCCAGAAGGCAAGATAAGAAGTGGCCTTGGGTTTGGTGATGAGTTTTAGATATAATACTAAAAGCACAATTCATTAAAGAAAAAATTGATAAGGTGAACTCTATTAAAACTAAAAATGTTTTAATTTTTAGTTAAGACAAAGATATTGTTTTTTTTATCTGCAAAGATATTGTTAAGAGAATACAAGGGTAAGCCACAGACTGGGAGACAGCATTCACAAAGCACATATCTGATATGGGACTTGTACTCAAAATATACAAAGAACTCTTAAAAGTCAACAATAAGAAAACATATTCCCCAATTTAAAATTTGTAAATGATGTCAATATGCACCTCACCAGAGAAGATATAGAAATCAGTAAACATATGAAAAGATGTTCAACATCATATGTCATTAGGTAATTGCAAATTAGAACACTAAGATAACACCATATATAATGGCTAAAAACAAAAAACAAAAACGAAAACTTACAATTCCTTGACAAGGGTGCATAGCAACCGAGACTCTTATTCATTGTCAGTAAGAATGTAAAGTGATGCAGTAACTTTGGAAGACAGGCAATTTCTTAAAAAAAATCTAACCATAATCTCACCATGTGATCCAGCAGCCACACTCTTTGGCACTTATTTATTCAAATGAGTTGACATCCACACAAATACCTACACAAAGATGTTTAGCAATGTTTTTCACAATTGCCAAAACCCGGAAGATACCAATGTTTTCTCACAGATGTAAATAGATACACAAACTATGGCACATCTATACAATGGAATAACAAGAAATGAGCTATTAAGCCAGGAAAAGACAGGGAGGAACTTCAAATGCATATTACCAAGTGAAAGAAGCCAATCTGAAAGACTACATACTATATGATTTCTATTATATATGACAGTCTGGAAAAGGAAAAACTATGGAGACATTAAGCAAGTCAGTGGTTGCCAGGAATTCAGGGGAGAGGGGATGAATAGATGGGAGGACGGAGGATTTTTAGGGCAGTAAAACTATGCTGCAAGATACTGTACTGATATATACATATTACATATTCATTAAAATCTGTAGAATAGCACAACACAAAGAATGTACTTTAGTGTAAACTGAGGACTTCAGTTCATGACTAATGGATCAATATTGACTCATTAATTACAAATATGCCACACTAAGGCAAGATGCGAGTAATAGTGGAAACTGTGTAGGAATCATAGGGGTTAAATGGGAAGTCTCTATACTATTTAATTTTTGTCAGTCTAAAACTATTCCATAAAAGGAAGTATATATATGTACAACATATATATATATGTTGAGAGTTTTTTCTCTTGATTCTCAATTTTTCTCCATCTTAAAAATTTTGGTAGAATACACATAACATTAAATTTACTATCTTAATCATTTTTAAGTGTACATTTCAGTGGCACTAAATCATTTACATTTTTGTGCAACCAACACCACCAGCCATTTCTGGATCTCCTTTCATCTTGCAATACTGAATATTTGTCCCTGTTAAATAATAACTTCCAGTGACTCCCTCCCTCAAGCCCCTGGTAACCACTAGTCTTTGTTTCAATCTCCCCTTTCCCCCCACACCCCAGCCTCTAGTAACCACCCCTCTATTCTCCGTTACTATGAGTTCAATGGGGCTTTTTGGTTTTTGTCTTTGTTTTTGTTTTGCCTTTGTTTTTTTAGGGTTTTTTTGTTATTTGTTTTTTAAGATTCCACGTACAAGTGAGATCATGCAATATCTGTCCTTCTGCATATGCCTTACTTCACTTATAGTATATCTTCAAGGTTCATACACACTGCCAAAAATGTCAGCATTTCCTTCCTTCTTTAAGGCTGAATAATACTCCATTGTGTGGATATATATATACATATATCCATACATATCCACACAATGGAGTATTTTATATACATACACACCACATTTTCTTTATCTACTTATCTGTGGATAGACATTTAGCTTATTTCCCTATCTTGCCTATAGTGAATAATTCTGCAGTGAACACGGGAGCACAGAGCTGTTCATTCTTTGATCTCATTTCCTCTGGATACATACTCCAGTGGGATTGCTCGATCTGCTTTGCATAAGCTTGTCTCAACAACACTAAGAATATAGATGCTGTCACCTTCTTGCAGTACAGGAAAATGAAACTTTGTATCTTGCCAAAATCATTCAAGCTGTTATTAAGTTACAGATAAAGAGATTAAACCCAGGCCCTTCTGGCTTCAGTGCGCATGCTCTTCCTATTGCATCCAGCTACTTCACACAGGCACGTGAAGTATGTAAATAGAACAAGTTCTAAAGTGACTCCTCCCCATTTTGTACATACAGCTATGTTAGCCAATATAAGCCAGGATGTATCTAAACAAAAAGTTGAGAAAAGAGGGTATTAGAAAAGACCTGCAGGTAACTTCAAGAACTTTGAAAATGGGGGAAAAAAAGTTGTGTTACCTGAACCCGTATCTCAGGATTGTAGGGATGGATGTGATTCGCCTGTCAAGGTAGAGAAACAGAGGAAGCATGTTTCAGCCCTTGGAAAGAGGCAGCACTCAATGGAGGGGAATCTCAGGGAGACCCGCCCTTCTTTGAGAGGACAAATGGAAGCTTCCTCAGTTTTCAGTGCAGTGAAATGCAGCATCAAGCTCCTCACTGGGGATCAGCTTGCTGTCCCGTCCGGCGCCATTACACAGCCTGGGGGCTGACACACCATTTGGAGGAGAGAGTAAAATAAGCCATTGAGAAGTGATGTGGCACCAGGGGTCATGGATAAGATGTCTTAACCTGGTGTTATTGAAACAGATAATTAAGTAGACTGTAGTGACATATTTCTCATCACCATGGCATCAGATTTCATTTCACTAATCTAAGTTTCTTGGAGGGAAAGAGAAAAGCTTTGCAGTAGCTCCCCTTCACGGTACCCTTCGGGAATAACAATGGTCCAGGTCACATCTCCACAATGAAGGGAGCTCCGTGGGCTGAAGCACAGCACTAATGAGCCCTGGGTCAAGAGGTCACTCCTCATTGGAGGAGGGCCTTTAGCCACACTCTGCTCCTGGCGACAGATGGGGCCCTAACCTCGTCCCCCTTTCATCTCACACGTCGGGTGAGGGGGAGGGTCTGGGCCATAAGAGGACCAGTTCATAGTGATTTTCAGTGATTTGATGAATAAACTCTTCCTTTGGAGATGATATTGCATCGCTAGATGTATTTTGAACAAGACATCTTCCTTGGCGAGATTTGTATAAATCAAGGATCCCTTGACTGGTTTCCATGTGAGTCCCTGCTTTCAAATGCCTCCTGTAAGCTTACAGTGAAAGGCAAGAATCCTAATTCAGTCCCTCACATATTTCCGTTGGTGTTGAACTCTATCAAGACGCTAGGATTACTTGCTTGCTGGTGCAAAGAACCTTATAGAGCACTGAGTTGTTGTGACTTCATCCATTAGCATATTGGCAGACCCTATTCCTGTGTGTTGTGTGGTGGAATGTGGATTTCATGCTGGTCGAAGGGCTGGACGACCTTCAGGAAGAAATGGGCACATGCCTCCTTGGAAATATTTTGTACTTTTAAATATTTTCCTTGTATTCAAAGGAGCCCTGGAAACGTGATGTGGACTCCAGGTATCACAGGATTTTTCCTGCTCTACTTTCCAGAGTCATAAAGAATCACACCTGCACTTCAAACACTATCTGAGCTCTGGACCTCTTTGAGAAATGATGTATGAGGTAGAAAAATTATAAAAGAGATGTTGAGAAATAAATGTGACCATTTATACGTTTTATATGCCGAGCTCATTAACTGTTCAAACCAGTATTTTGCTATTAAAATTTGTTTTGAGATTCAGAGAGCACATTATAAACACTTTGGGGGGGAAAATGAGACAAAACTAATTAGGGAGGGAAGTTATATAAAGAAAGATGAAATTCTACTGTCCTCTCAGTTTTACAAATATGTTTTGTAACTGTCCTTCCAAAAGTTGGCAAATTTCCATTATGAAACAGAAAATTTCCCTTCACTCCATGAAAGAGTGGTCTGGAATTCATAAATGCACTGAATTCTGGATTGTAATGAAGGTGAAATCTCTGATTATCTTCTATTTTGGTAAGTACTAAAGATAAAATAACCTTATAGTATTAATCTGCCAATGCAAAGGACGAAGTGAGAAAATTCTAAATACTGTGCAACAGGCTTGATTTTAAATTATGGAGAATCAGACTAATGTGGAGATGTTTTATGAGTTAAGACTGCAAACTATGAATTTGGGAGAAATAGTCCTAAAGGCACACATAGCTTTAGGGCTAGCACAGTGCCTTCTTCTACCTAATTCTTTTCTTTTGTGAATTTAAAAATGCTCAACAGGTATTACTAAATTCTACCTATCTAAGAACTACACGTTGTTTCAAAATCTAATTTTCAGAATCCCTGACAAAGACCAAGAGAGAGTAACTGTCTGCCCAAAGGCTTACGCGGAAGGTGGCACTGATTAATTGTTGGTTATCTGCTAAATAATTACTTAACTGAAACACCACTATTTAATTGACAGTCACTTCTAATAATTTAAGTTTCAAGGAAAAGACAGATTACTTAAAATCCTTAAAGACGTGTCATACCTAAAAACAAAGACACATTTTCAAAGTATTTACCCTCTCCGTGTGTCAGAGTCCCTGGGTGTTTTCTGGAATGGTCTTTCAGTGATATTTAACTACTCTGAATATTTGACACCCAGTTTTTGTGAAAAATTGTGATTCTTATCAATGAAGAGGCAATTAAATGCTGTCATTTGGAACCCAGATGGATCAGGGATCTTATCACGCTCCAGCAATCACTGTCCTTTTCCAACTGGGAAACAGATAACAGAAATTGTACTGCGTGAGGCACAATAGCCTAACGTGATTAGAAATCAGGCAGACTCTGGCTTCTCTGGAGCTGTACTCCCCCACAGGCTGAATTATAGCTCTCCTACCAGTCCCACGGCGCTGAATGATGTCATGGGATCTGCAGTTCAGCGAGATGAAAGGGATAAAGCAGAACCCGCTGGCACTAGGCAAAGCTTCCAACACACAATCCACAACACAGCTTGGGAACCAAAAAAGCTACAGATCCAGCCACTCAGCCCAGACTTGGGAGAGCCACCGGTATTGCCTGGTTGCAAAGGGGAAGAGGAAAAAAAGAGAGAGCGAGAGAGAGAGAGAGAGAGAGGAAAACAACGTGATCCGTGTTAAACAAAAGAATTTGTGGACTAGGAGGCGGGAGGGTGACTACCTGCCGAAAGGGAACTTTCTTGATATCCATGCATATATATAAACTTAGCTCTGCCTTTGATGTTCTGCAACTGATCACCGATCAGATTACGGGCATTTCATCTCCCTGCTCCTCTGCCTTTGATCTGCATGGTTAATTTTATTTTCCTGGATTTGAAGTTTCGTCTGGGCTTGTGCTGACATACATTTTTGGGACGGTAGAAACGTTTGGCATAGAAGCGCTGCCAAGGAGAAACTAAGTTGCCGAAAGGGTGAGTACTGGAAAGAGTTCAGCACATTGCAGGTACAGCATTTTACGTTTTGTGGAGCTTTCACCTCACTTTTCCTGTGTGTTCTAAGAAAAAGACAACTTTAATCAATTAAAAGCAGGCATTTCTCTCCTCAACTGCCGCATTATGGTCAATGAATGTGTCAGAGGAAATATGATTCTCAATGCCATTTGAATAGTTCATACAAGAGGGTTTGCAATCTGTCATGCAAATTTTACTTGGAAATGAGTCCTTCAAACAGGAGAAAGCCGAGTGCTAACTTTAGCATACAACCCGCCTTCAGAGCCTGAGATCTGTAAGCTATAATTGCTCTAAGTATTTACAGGTTACTTTATTTAGTAAACAGTCAGTGGAACTTTACTGGCTACCAATGCTTTCCTTGTTTTCTTATATAAAAGAGTATAGTGCGTCACTAGCAATACTGTTCCTTTAGTTTATTTATTCTCTCACCTCCAAGATGTAAACCTATCAAATACATTTCCTTATGCAGTTTGCATCCTCAAGGGAATCACTGAAAAGGCATTCAAGTATGATTAAAGCCTTTTATGTGTAAAACTGAAGAATTTTAAAACAGGGAGGGTAAAGTGGTGCCAAGTTTGGCTAAAAAAAAATTTGCTGGTGATTTTTCTGTAACCTTTGGGAATGGCACAAGCCTTATTTACAGAAACATTCCCGACGTTAGTGTTCCTAAATTAACATTTACTTTAAATTTATAGTGACAGCTGTTGTAAGTTAAAATTTGCCAACTGTTTATGAAAACTATCTGAGTAATCAACAGTTACTATGCTACATGTAGTTTTTCGTCACATTTTCACTTTAGTTTATACTCAACTTGGCAAAACCAAAATATATATCACAGTGAGGAATTTGAAAGTTCAAATTTTTTTTGTCAACTCAGTGATCACACACACACACACACAGAAATCTTTACATTGAGATGCAAGAATTTAATACAGTACAAAAGTAAGAGCTCCGTGTTCACATTAGTTCACTTTAATGTTCTAGTCTTAAATTTATTTGAGTAGAATAATTATCATCACAATGGTCTATTTTATGCTAACTGAACCACAAAGAAATTATAAGTGATAAGACTAGTTATCCTTTAGTCTGAAATTCTGATGAAACAGGAAAGGTCTAATGAGCCTCATTTCGAATGTAATTAATTTTTCAGAGCCAATTAATTTAATTACTTTCTAAACTTTCCTCTAGATATTAGAAGGAGGGTAATTAGCACTGTTTGCTTAATTTTAAAACTTTGATAGCTGTTAAGTGGAGATTATTTAAAACCGTTCTAAGCTGACTATATTTTAGAAATGTGTCAGTAAGAATTTAATCTAAAAGATTTAACTGCTGTTTTTAGTCATGCCAAGAGAGGCATTTAATTTTTTGTTCTACTGACAATTTAACAAAGCAGTTCAGAATATCCTGGGGTATCCGTTTAGGTTGATTCTTTCATTTGTTTGTTTAAAAAAAATCCTCTTTAAATCACAAAAGCAGTATTAATGTTCACATTTCAATAAAAAAATTAAGCTTTTAAAGTAATGAGTGGAGAAGATGCCTGAAGAAATAACATGCTTAGGAATTTGATCATTTAGTTTAGATTTGGGATTTACAAAAATTGTAAATGATTGTTTATTCTGCTCCCAGGTCCATTTTAACAGCTACAGACTCTCCTCAGCACAAAACAAAAGGGAGAATTAGCAATTATCTGATTAATTTAGGCTTTGTAGAAAACGAGCTTGGGCAAGTCAAGCCCTTGAAAATCCACTTCAGTGTCTGAATTAATTCAGTTAATTGTTTACTTCTTGTGTCTTGGTTGAGAAATGAAACAGATTGTATTTGATTTTAAAAGAAAGATGGCTATTACGGAATGTACAGGTACAGTCTCAAAAGGCATTTCTTAATTAATTGCCTCATGATGCTCTTGATTGTGACTTAAGTAGCTATCCTCGATAATACTTCTATGAAGGAAACCCTTCTGTCACATTTTTCAAAGCACTCTCCTATCTATTGCTTCAATGGCAGCTTTGTTCCTATAGAAGATCCAAGTCTTCCAAAGACTTTTATTTCTAGTCCCGATTCATCACAGAGTCGCTATGCGACCTTAAGAGAGTCGCTTCACTACTACTTTTCTCATGTGTGAAATGAGGGAGTTGACTCTACCATTATGAAAGAAGCTGGGTGGAATTTTTAGAGCCATTTTACAGATGAGAAAATGGAGATTAGAGAAAAGTTAACTTGACTACCCTAACCAAGGTCACATGGCTGGTTTTTCAAGTCCTTAATCTAATGCTCTTTCTAGTTTACCACACAGTCTGTTTTCTAGCAATTGCACGATGAAACAAATGCACTGTGTAGCTGAACAGGGAACAGTTATCAGTTCAAAAGATAAAGATGACCAGTTCTTATTGGAGTGTATATGTATGTGTGTGTATATATATATATTATATATAATATATATATTTTTTCATTTCCACCATAGATTTGTCAGTAAACTGGATTAGTTTGGTTATCTTCCAGTTGTTCCTTTTGCTGTATCTCTAAGCAGTTTGAACACAATTACTGTTACACATAATGTACCAGAACATTTAAAATAATTTTTTTACCAAAAATTAATGTATCAATGCAATGTGGAATTACATACCTTTGTGTGTGTCTGCCTGGGTATACATGTATATACAAGTTTGGCATTATCTAGGCCATCTTTGTGTGCTTTCAAGGAATACATATTTTCTTAGAAGATGTCAGTGGGGTCCCAGAGGAGTTTAATAGTTAATGAAAAGTTGTTATTCATTGAGGGAAATTCCCAGTGGGATTTTGTGAGATTTCACTTCACAAATTTAATATGGTTCTTACATATGTGTTCCATACTACATTTGATCGTGTTAAGAGTCCTTGGATATATTTCCATTAACTCTTTTTGTTTCTTTTTTCCCTGGGGGGAAAAAATTCTTGTGAATAAATTCAATTTATTGAATTTTGAACATAGACACCGCTCTTGAGGCCAAATAGCTGTCCCTCGTGTCTTATCATCCTCATAAAGGTTTCATCTGAAGCTTTATAGATTATTATTCAGTAATTTTCACTAATATTTATTAATTTACTAATTATTAATTAATTCACTAATGCTTATTGAGTACTTGTATGTCAGGCACTCTCACCATGTTTCTTAAAACACAATCTCATTTAAATTTACAATCACTGTTTGTCATCCCCATTATACAGATGAGGAAAGTGAGTCTCAGGGAGGTTAAATAACATATGCAAGATCACAAGGCTAATTAAGTGGCAGCACTAGACTACATCTGTTTTCAAATCTTGGGTTCTTTTGTTCTAGGGCTGGGTAGTTAATTTTTTCCATTACAAGAGTTATATAGAGCTCAACTCGACTGTTACCAAACATTAGAACCAAAATTTTGACCAAAAAGAAGGTTCTACATTCTTTCTTTCTTTTGATATATTTTATGAGAGCTATTAGAAATTTTTGATAGATTTTTCCATCAGTTAGCCTAGAATCTATAACTATAAAAGATCTCAAGACAGAAATCATTCTTCTTCTGCTTCACAACTAGACAGAACTCAAGCATTGACCATTGGCTTGGTCAGATTCTCTTCTCTGTGATGGCAGAGCCAGTCCAAGACACCCTGAAAAAATTAATTTGGTACCCCTTGAAAGAATGATCTTTATAATTTTGTAAGCCCCACCTACAAAAAATGGGCAAAAGGAGGGCAGAAGGAGGCTCCTTGGTAGCTGTGCTTAATTTCCCTTCTACCATCACAAGGCATTCAGCTTTGGCTCTGGGGTTGTTCCTCAAACCAACCCACTTGCTGGAATGATCACTCAGAAGTTATCAAGTCTCCCATCCTTAGATTGAGAGATGGTTTAACACCATCCATGGTGAGTTCAATTTGCTCTCTGTTGAAAAGGAAGAGGGAGAGGTGAGGGGGGTAGGTGGAGCTTTCCATCAACTTTATCAAACCATTCCTTCCAACATTAATCACTCTCTGACAAGTACAGCTTTCTCCATCCTCTTAAATGTCCCCAGTACTTGGGCAGCCCTAGCTGCCCAAGCAACAGAGGCTGCTGCCCAGCTAGTCTGTTCCTTCATTAAGGCACACACAGAGAAGTCTGCTGTATTTATTGGGAAAGAGAGAAGGGGAGTCAAGGGTCCATTTCTTATCCCATTAGAAACATGAAAAGTCTAGCCAATAGGGGTGTCATAAATTCACGAAGATCAGTGCAAGTGCTATAACTTATAACAACTTTGCTCTATAAATGTCAGAAGTTTGACATTACATAAACTAAATAAATAACTCCTTTGGCCTTTTCATATATATTGGTTTGTGCACTAGTGGTATGGTGAAGATTTTATTAAGATTCAGGGAGCCTGGATTTTTATTCCAACTTTATTATTAACTTGATGTGTGACCTTGAGCAAGTCATTCAATGTCTGGGCCCAACCCTACACTGATGATCTGGAATTGGCAGCAATGGGTGTCGGGAAAAACATCTTGATTATTTTTTCCCTTATTTTCTTATCTATATTTGACAAACCTGATTAATCTTTGAGATCTTCATTCCCATTTATTAATTCATTCAACAAATTTTAATGAGTACCTACTATGTGCCAGGCACTGTAAACCGACAGTATTCAATATTCTCACATAGCTTGCATTCTGTTACATTTTCCCAAGGAGTAGTGATTTACACTAGAAATAATTAGAAAGTCAAACAATTTTCCTTGAACTTTGCTTCTAGTGAGCTGACTTATCACTGAAACTATTTTTAAAAGAAGTCAGTTACATCATTAGTTCAATGGGTGTGTGTGTGTGTGTGAATATCCTAAACAAATACACTTTGTATCAGCCTAGATAGTGCTAAAACTAGCTTCTGGAAACCATCCCTTAACATAATCTTAAAAACAACAGTTCTATGAAGATCCTCATGACAATTTGGTTTTTCCTGAAAAGCCTTCAATCTGTTACTGATATTCAGTGTTTTAAAGGGAGAAAAATGCTTGCATCCCTAATTCTAAGCATCGGCCTCATTCTGAGTGGGCCTAGGAATCACATAATTTTTTTTGTACTTCTGCTGATACTCAGTTGTGGGTCTGGGTTCTCCTTCAGATACCGGAAGAGAGTATCTGAATGAGTATGGTAAAGTGGGAAGTATTTATTTAACTTAACTGGCCTCTTCCTTAGAGAATAAGATGTGTACAATAACCAGAGTGCAGAGATTCAATGCTCTTTGTCCCCAGTGTCAAATATCATTTCAGTGATCATCTATTTACTGACACTAGGTATTGGGTGCCATATAGAAGATGTCCTCCTGCTAATAATGGCTGCCATTTAGTGAGCATTAACTATGTGCTGTGCATGGTGCTAAGTGCTTTAAATACCTTATTTTATTTAATAACCACCAAAGAAACAACACATTTTGCAGATGAAAAAAAAAAAAAAAGGAAATTGAAGGAGGTTAAGTTCCTTTTCCAAGAGTGAGTGGCTAGTGAATGGCCAATTGGCATCTGAGACCAGATAATCTGATTCTCAGGCCCATGTATGTTAAAAATAATGTCTCTCTCTGGAGCCAGCCAATAGGCTAACCAGGCAGATCAATCAAATACACATGAAATGATGCAAGAACTAATGGACTAATGTCTTACTGTCTCTAAGTACAAAAGGAGGCCAGGGAATAAAAGAGCCCTTGGCTGAAATCAAAGAGGTATTTCCTGAGTTGGCAGATTAAATTCCACTGAGAAAACATTTATTGAACATTTTCTTGGATGTTTGATATTATCAGAAATACAAGGTTGAACAAAATATACCTCTTCTCTGACAGAGTTTTTTTTAACTCCTTAAGGAAGAAAGCTAAGTTACAGACGCGTAGGACATGAAGGAGATGTGGCAAGTGCTATCATGGTAGTAAGAAGTCCACAAATCTTGGATGGACCATGAGAGTTGTGACTTTTGAGCTGGTTTTGAAATAGGGGTAAGGGAAGTAAGTAAGGAGTCAGCATGGTAGGGCAAATAGGTGAATATGAAGACTAAGTTCAGAAAGCAAAGGGAAGGGGAAGTTCAGGCAAGGCATTTGAGGCAAGGCATGCAGACCAGTTTGGCCAGAATATAAAGTGTGTGGTCTAGAGGAGAGAAAGATAAGACTGAAAATGTGGGCAGAGCCCAACCATGGCAGTCTTTGAATGCTAATTTAAAGAGTGTGAAAGCCATTTTTTACAATGAGGAGCCTCTTGTAAATCTTTTAATTGGCCAGTACCAGTGATGAAAGGCCAGAGGAAGAAGGACTGCTGGGCAGACCAGCAAGGAGAAAGATTGGCCAGCTGTGGCAATATTCAGGTGAAAGGTAGGGGGCGCCTGTACCATGGTGGAGGTAGTGGGACCAAGAGAAAAAGGGGAAGGGTGAACGTAGTGGGACCTTACAAAGGAAGAAGCAATTATTCAGCTTAACAAAGACCCTGAGTGCCCTATGTCCTAGACTCTGAGATAGTAAGAAAATAAGACATGCCTTCAGATGATTGAAATCTAGGTGAGGAAAGGCGCTCAGACGAATAGATAACTTCAGTATAATGACAAGCATGTTAGTGCAGGACATGTAGTAGTACTAGGTGACAGCACAGAAGGGCTAGGGAAACTCTCCTCCTCTTTCCCGATAAATATGGCAGACTTTTCTGTGTGTGCCTTAATGAAGGAACAGGCAAGTAGGGCAGCAGCCCCTGATGCTCGGCTAGGACTGCCCAAGTATTGGGGGACATTTAGCAGGATGGAGAAAGCTATGCTTCTCAGAATTCCTCTCGAAAAGAGTGGTTTCTGCTGGAGGGAGTGGTTTGATAAAGTTGATGGAAAGCCCCCACCAACGCACCTCACCTCTCCTACCCCCTTTTCATCAGAGAGCAAATTGAACTCATCATGGATGGTGTTAAACCATCTCTCAATCTAAGGATGGGAGACTTGCCTTGAGGTTCAAATAAGATAGTGCACATTATTTGTAAATTGTTTACAAAGAAATTGTTATAGGGGTTTATGTTCTGGCCGAGTTAGATTTGAAGTAGATATCCTTGAGGTGTGCCACTTGGGAATGATCATACCTTTAATGTATGTTTCACAAGAACTTTGTCTATCACTATGGCATTCTCAAGATCACAAGACCAGCTATCAGAAATTAGAACAACTTATTCATTTATTCATTCAACAAATATTTATTGAGGAGCTACTATGAGCTTTGAGGTATGGTAAGGAAACATAGGCTATTGTTCCATTCAAAGAGCGGTGCAACTGTGTCAGGAAAACAAAACCAACACATGAAAAGTGGATGCCTCTTTGTACCAGAGTCATGCACAGTATCTTGCGTTTGAAGGAAATTTGTCCTTTGATTTACTCACTGGACAGATGAAACAATAATTGCTTACATTTCTCTAGCATTCTGCTGAAAAAATATTTTTTTATATACATGATTCTTTTACTCCTTCCAACAAATCTGCAAACGGGGCATCCTTAGCTCTGTTTCATAAATGCACAAACTAAAGCTTGTAAGTTTCAACACCTTACACAAAGCAATTGGAGAGGTATGGAGCTTGGACTCTGTGCTCCCCCACATGGCCAGAGGCTTTGAGTTTATTGAGCGACTGTATGGGTTGGATTGGGCTAGTGCTGGGTTGGAAGAGGTGGACACTGGCTGGTACAAAGATTCACCTTAACTGACCACTAGAGGTTTCTGTCCTGGGGCGGGGGAGGAGGGGAGTGTGTGCTTTGATTATCTGTTGGAAAAAAAAATACACCAATGAATGAATGAGGTTATTGATGAACTGGTGATTTTGATCAGCCAGAGTAAACGTGCCACATCGTTTTCTGGGGACCTTTCCTCCTACGCAGAAGCAAGTGCTGAGTAGAATGTGACCACGCAAAGGAAAGGCACAAAAGTCCTGGGAAAAATACGTCCAGGGTAGAACCGAAGGCTCTCCCTTCGCTGAAGGCAGTTCCCCTAACATGGCGAAGCGCTTGCTGATCTTGGTGTCTCCGTTTCTCCCCCCCCCCCCCGCCCCCACCTCACGGGCCCACATCGGCCTGGGGGACTCATTCACCAGCTCCCCCAACCGCAGGGGGCGCGCCACCCGCGCCTCTGACCTCTACAGGGAAAGCTAGGGGGAGCGGAGCCGAGGCTGCCCAGAGCTGGGGGCGGGACCAGCGGCGGGCGGAGCCCTGGGTGGGCGGGGCCCGGGAGGCGGCGGCCGTTGCCGGGCTACCGAGGAGCGCCGAGCCCGCGGCGCTGGGAAGCGCTGGGCGTGCGCGCGGTGAGAGGACCCCCGACCCAGCAGCCCTTCCCGGTACGCTGCGCCCGGCCCTTTCCGCGCGCGGCTTTGGCAGCGAGTCCAGCCTAGACCTGCTGGCAGGACGGTGAGCGCGGGCGGCGGAGCCTCCCATGTGACAGGGAAGGTAGGTGCCCCGCTCCTCCAGGGGCTGCGCGGCGGTCCCTACCATTCACCCCGGGTGGATTCCCCAAGGAATGGCAGCCCGGGAAGAGGCGGCTGCCGAACAAGAGGGTCGCTGGCGAGGGCTGCCCCTGTGCAGAGGGGGGCGGGCGGACGGAGCCGGGAGAAGGCGACCCCCGGGCAGGGGTGACAGCCAAGGCAGGAGGACTTGCCTGGGGAGGTGGCACCGGAGATGCTGGAACCTAGGAAGCCGCGGCAGGAGGGACGCGGGAGGGTGAACGCCTCCCGGTCTCAGTCGGCGATGGGAGTGACGGGACTTCGTCTTTCCAGGCAGGGATCTTGTAAATAGAAAACCTGCTTGTGAGGCAAAGGTTTGTGAGTATGTAAATAAATCTGCTTGAGGGTTAACCCGGACCTTGAAGGGTGGCGCTGCAGGGTCTGTCTTGGGCACCTCGAAGCTGCGCAGTGTCCCTCCGTGGACTCGCGCTGCTGCGGGGGAACCGTGCGCAGCCCGGGACTGCCTACTCACTGCAGCTGGGGAGGTGCAAAGAGAACACTCACAGCACTTATAAGTAGTCCATAAAGATAGCATTCCGTGGAGAAAGAACATTTCACAGATATCAACCCTGTTAGTACAGTGATGGGTAGAGCATGTAATAATTAGAGAGAAAGGTCAGTGCTCAAAGTCCTTGTCTAGGTTCTGATGCCATTTCATGGAATAGAAATTTACTAATATACTCTTGAAGATGAAATTTGGAAGGATTAAAATTTAAGGATGATCTGTTTTGATGGTAGTCAACTATTCATCAAACATACATTTAAGAAATCCGTGTCACCTTTTGCATTTTTATAAAAGGACTCAATTTGCAAACAAAACCATAATCCTTGTTCAGTAATTCTTGAATCAAAACAACTCAAAATATTTATGAAGGTATAATTTTTACTCCATTGAGCGTTTTCCTTTACTAGAAGACAATTTCTTCACATAAACAGGAACAGGAACAGTTATTGTTAAACATGACTTAATGCAAACAGAAGATTTTAATATGCTGTTATTTCATGATCAGATACTTCTCTTCAAAAGGGAGGATTATATTGCATTAGTTCAGGATTTACTCAATATGTTTTCTGTTGTGCAGTTTTACCTTAGGCATTTTTGCCAATGCTATTTTCATGTAGTTTACGAATATTTCAATCACTGCTTACCCTCTGATTTAAACTTAGAGGGGGTGAGAATTGAGTCCCGCTGTGGAAGAAAGTGTTTGACATTAATTATTATTCACAGAGATGTGGGTACTGAAAAAGAATATATATTTGGGTGATATTTATCAAGTCATTCTGAAAATAATACAAAACATAGACATGTAATTTAATTGCAAAAATATTACCTTGACATCAATACATAGAACATTGTCATGAGCTCTGTAAGTTCTTTTTTAATCTATGAAAGTGTCTTATGACATCTATGTTATTACTGAAGCCACATGACTTTATTGGCTTGAGAATTTTTTTCTATAGTAAGTGTTAGTATTTTCTAGGATGTTGATGGAAGTTATCTGTCCCTTTGATGAGAGTGTCTTTTGACTCTGAGCCCCAGGCTGCATCTTGAATTTGAGGTTAAGGATACGTGAAGACTTTTTACACACTTGAAGTTGCAGTGTTAAAGTACCTTTCCTATCTAGAAACTTGAATAAGGAACACTAAAAGTATATAAGTAGCTATAAGAGGCTTTTCAAAACAACAGAAAATGATTTTTTTTTTACTTCAGATGATCATTAGCTTTAGTTTACACTTACCTACACACACATATGAATAGAAATTGAATGGAGACCTATAATTGTCACATGCTGTCCTCAATATGTTAGTTTATCAGTTATAGCTCTAGTACATGATTCAAAGGCATGTTGGGGACTTTTGAAACATAAGTGAGAAAATCTGCTAACACTCATGAAGAGAATTTGATTCTCCTTTTTCACCTATTTAGATCTTTGAACTAAAGCTTAACCCAACCCTCTCTATTTCCATCATTCAGACATTAACACAACACAAACAAAAAAACTGCGGGCATCTTGAATATATGAAGAAAAAGCAAGTCCTTTTAAATCTGATGAGTCAGTATTTAAAGTCAAGCATTTAAAATGTGAGAAAAAGCTAACATGCCCTATCTGAGTTGACCACAGTTTGAATGAGAATACCCACCTTGAATAAATGTACACTCCAAATAAATAGACAGCTGCTTATGTGATAAGAGAGGCAGGAACAGTTCAACAGTGAGGTACGTTTGTCTCATGGCAGCTGATTATTAAACGTTCATAGCCTTTTTAAAGTAACTTTCTAACTGAAGAAAAAAGAACAGTAAAGCAGTGTGAACACGATTTCTTTTCATGATTTACGGGTTAAGCAGTGAGTTCATTCATCCCATTTTATCCAGCTAAAATGTTTACATTTAAAAGTAAGATGTTTAAACAGTATTGGGCTATCTTTTAGTCCACACATCACAGAATATGTACCTTTTACACTGAGGTTTTAAAACCTGGGTTTTAAAAAGAGAACAAGGACCCCTCAGCAATTACATAAAACAAAGGAACTTGTGTATCTAAAGATTAAATATTATGTAGCCACTCTTCAGTGGACTTGAATAGGTCTAATATGAGGAGATCTGAAAGAATGGACACTACTTACACTGGAAAAGAGCACTTCAGATGTTTCAGAGAGATTTTGGAATTGATCCAGACTTCTAAAATGAAAATTGAAACAGCTGTGTTTTAGAAATGGTGATGCACAGTTCTCTTAAGATACACTGTGTCGGCATTGGAGGTCCCCACAGTCCTTGATGCTACAGTTGTTCTGCTTGTATTTTGAGATAGAGAAACATTTATGAATTGGGGGGGGTGGGGATTTATGAATTGCCTGGGTTATAATATGCTACATTTTGAGAATACTGACAGTGATTTTCCAAACAGAAGGATGATAGAGTCTACAACTCAGCCAAAGGAAAAGAATTAGTCTCCCAAAACCCTATCCTACGTTAAGTTCTGTTTAGGAAAAAAAGAAAAAATTATAGAAGCCTGACAGTGAGTGGTCCCTAATGTTTTTGAACTTTGGGGGAATTGAAGATATTGTGTTTGGCAACAGAACATTGTAAAGCTTGTTGAGTTTTTTAGTAGAAAATATTTCATGATTTGAAAAAGGGAAATCTTTCTCATTCCCCAGCCAACAACAATATGTATGTGCTTATTACTGCATGCCTTTGTAAGCTTCCTAGGCTACAAAAGAGGCTGCCAACTCTATGATGTAGGAAGAATGATTTTCAGAACATAATGAAATTGAAGGCTAAGATAGAGGCAGACTAGAGGCCAGGGGTTATTGTCCTGTTTGGAAATAGCAGTACCCTAAATTTCTAATTGATTTTTTTATTCTCTCAGTGTATGGCACTGACAGTATTTCTAAACCATTCATGATTATGTTCCACTATTAAAATGTAAAAGACTGTATTATAGCATTGGCTTTATTTCAATGCTGATTTTATAAATTGTAAGTCTGCCAGTTTACTTTAATGTTGATTTTTTTAAAAAATATTTCAGTTCATTGCATATTGGAAAAATGTATGAATTGAATGGAGCTTTATTACATAATGGTGATAGTTTTGTGAGATGAAAACTGTTATGTATTGCATGCACTGTATGTTAGATAATAAATAACTTTAAAAGGATGAAAAAATAAAGAAATTTACTTATTCTGGAAAAAATATCCAGATTTTTTTAAATTATTCTGAAATTTATCTATTTTGGTCATTTGTAAGATAAAAAAATAAAGATCATTCTCAGAAAGGTTACTGAATTAGTGGGTGCTTGGGTGACTCAGTCAGTTAAGCAACCAACTCTTGATTGCAGCTCAGGTCATGATCTCAGGGTTGAGAGTTCAAGCCCTGTGTTGGGCTCCATGCTGGGTGTGGAGCCTACTTAAAAAAAGAAACAAAAAAGGAAAAAAAGGTTATTGAATTGTGAAAATTAGAAAAATAAATGCCCGATTCTTTAGTGATCTTTGTTAATATTATAGCACTGTATTCAAGAAGTGGGGTTCTGAACTGAATTGTGTTCTACTAATTTATATTTCAATCTCACGTTATAGTTGCATATATTTTCCACATATATTGCCTTAGCCCTTATAACAATCCTAAGAGCTAAAATGTCATCCTTAGTGAAGTTCTTCATTCATTCAACTTGTATTGGGCACATATTGTGGGTGAGCTACAGTTCTAGAGCAAAATCACCATTCTTGTCATTGAGTCCTCAAACCATAATTGGTTTGGTTTGTGCTAGAGCGAAGGGAGGGAGCTCAGTGTGACATTAGGGAATGGTGGAGACTGGGGCCCTAAAAGTACCTGTTCTTCTGTGTAAAGGACAACCGATGATCAGCTCTAGCTCATGTTGCCTTGATGCGGGACCATATTTTTCAGGAAAATTCTTTATTTTTATATTGAAAACTCATTTTAAAAAATTAACCACTGCAGTGACTGAAGAAAATAATGCAACACATGGCCTGCAAAGAGAGTGAAGTAACTAGATAATTATGCTGCGAGGTAGAGATGGAGTCTAGAGCTGGTCCTCCCTAGGGGGCTCTTGGGAAGGGCTGCCTGAGACCCTGACTCTTTGCCTATTGACACACCAGCACAGGGTTTCATGGTTTGGACAAGGAATTAGAAGGGGAGTGCATTTCCGCACCTGTTGGATTTATCCCCTTTAGAGGCTGGTCAATCAAGACACTCATATTCGTTACCATTCATTCAAATGAGCAGGCTGAGCAGCTTGATTTGATAAGCAGCCACTTTCTGTGCAGCTGAACAGAATGTTTGCCAGCTCGACGCTTCTGGCTCCTGTGTCTTCTTTTTTGCTTGCCTGTTTCTCCCAAGACTGCCACTCTGTTTAATACTGCGGACTAGCAAGCAGTCAGTGAGGCGGAAGTTCCAAACTCCTAGAAGACAGTGAATCAGGCAGCAGTAGTCTTTTCCTTACCGCTTAGCTAGAGCCAGTTTCTCTGCACGCGTCTTGCAAAAATGGTTGCTAGATTGCTAGTAGATGATACCTGGTCCAGATTTTTTTGGCAAAGTGTGAAAACCCATAATCCCAATAATCCATATGTCTCATGGTTGGTAAGTCATCTCCAAATAAACAGAATGCTGAAGCATATAAAAGCATTTTTCTATCTGAGCCAAACCCTGATTGCTCAGAAGTTAAAAAGCAATTTCAATACATACCTTTTTATTGCCTTATTTTTATTTTAAATATTATTGCTTATACGCTTGTTATTCTGTGAAATTTTCCTCTTTTTATGAACTCCAAAGCATTTCACAAGGTTATTTCATTTTCTTCCAGGAAATGCAAGGTCACACTTACAATACTCCGCCAGCTAAATTGTTTGTTTCTAAATATCCCTTTGCTGGGCTGTACTCAAAGGTGTGGAGGAGATGCTAAGGCCCCTGCTAAGCTGTGAGCTCCCCTGAAGTACACCTTTGTAGTGCCTCGCCCCGCTTGATACTCCCTCCTTTCAAGCACCTAATAACCATTTAATCAAAGTGTGTTGGATAAAGGGATAAATCACTCAATGTATTATTTTGTGATGTAGTTTTGTTTTTGTTGCTCATTTTTGTTCTCATCGTCCTCCTATGTCATGGGCCATTGGATGCTGCAGCCTAGAATGATACAACCCTAAGTCAACCTTGCGGAATGCCTGAGTGCCCCATTTTGGAGTTACTAGGCATGGATTTTATTTGGTTTGGTTTTCACCATTTCTATTACATGTCCTTTGACCCCCACTGTTCTCTCCCATGTGATGGAAATAAATACTCTAGAGTGTGCTAGTAAAGAAAAAAAATTATACTTTTTTATAAAGCCTTAACACAATACTCAACATATAAATGTTCAGGCTTTGAATTGATTCTTCATCTTTGAATGTTTTCTGCACACCTGTAGATCCAGAGGTCTTAAAACGGTACCAGCCACTGGACTGTGACCGTCTGAGTAATCTCTCCTGTTGGTCTAATAAGTTACAGTCTTCAAGGACCATCACATACATTGGATCATTTGATTTTCAATACCAATGTCATTAACTACAACGGTAATCATCGCCAACACTTATGTGGCACTGATTATGTACTAGAAACAGTTTGGATCAATTTACCCTCTTAGCCATGCTTTATAAGTGCTGTTAAACTCACCAATTCCACACAGCAATTTCAGGAGGCAGGTATTATCACTATGCCCAATGTAGAAATGAGGAAACAGACGCGGGTTGAGTAACTTGGCCAAGGTCACATGCCAGTAGGTGGCATTCTCAGTGCAACTGCCACAGTAACCACAAGGGCCCCAGTTGTCCCTTAAGTGTTCTAGGCACCGGTATACATTATCTCAGTTAATCCTCACAACAGCCTTTGAGATAGGTTCTATCTTTATCCCAACAGATGTGTAGCTTCAGAGCAATCTTGCTAAAAAAAATGGCACCATTTTGCCCTGACAGTTTCCCCAAGCAGCAGGCTCTCTTTACCCATATTGAGTTGACATGCAGAAAACTATTTGAACTTGGACTTTAGATCATCCCAACTGCTATCAGGACAATCCACCCAGGCTAAATTCTTTCCCAGCCTCTTGGTATAAAAAAGCCAGGCTAAGAGAAGTCACAGAAAAGAGAAGTGACATATTCCAGTGGTGCTTTTTTATCTCTAGCTCCCAGGGTAAGAAGTCTTCTGTAAAAAACTGACATTTTTTTAAAAAGTGAATTAGGATTTTTAAAAAATACATCACCGTATCATTCAATCCTTTCTTCTAGTCCAGTGCACTTAATGCCTTGTAGATATGACATGGTAATAAGACCTATCTTATAGGAGATAGAAGGTTTATTCTCATTCACTATAGAAGAATTAAGTCAGTTATGTGCAACCAAATCTCACTGGTTTTCCCCAATATATTCTTCATTGTTTTGTGCTTCTTTTTTCACTTAATTAATTCAGCAAATATTTATGTGCCTATAGGAGCCACGTACTAAGCTAGACACTGGGAATACAACGAGTAATAAGGGGCATCCCTATTTTAAAGGAACATACAATCTGGTGAGTAAAACTGGCATACCAATAAGCATAATTGCAATGCCATGTGATCTATGCCGTGCATGAATGTAGAAAGGCCTATGGGGCCATAGAGAGCAAACCTCTTTAGTGTGCTTGGTCGTGGAGCGACCATCTCGGCAGAGTGAAAACTGAGCAGGTTCTGAGGAATTTAGTGAGAAAGGCTCTCAAGACCAAGGTTACAGTCTGTGCAAGAGGGCAAGACCACGGGTGTTCAGGAGAAATGTGGGCATCGGACTATGGCAGAGCTGGATGGGTGTGAGTTCAGTGGCCGGGGATGACACGGGGGGGTGCGGGGGGGCGCTAACAGGTGAGGTTATAAAGAGCACAGCTGCCAGACTAAGGAGTTCCAAGGACAATTTGCCAAGATAAACCCACTCAAACTATTCAACTTAGCATGTGTGTTGAGAGAATAAGACAAGTCAGCACATAGGATATAATTCCATTCAACTTTTTTGTGCCCTATCATCTAAAAGAAATCTCCTTCTGATGCAAAAATCATAGTACTTCAATTTTCTTTTTTCTTTAACAGTGTTTATGTGGTTTTTATCTCATCACCTCTTTTAATTTATAGACTTAGTTTTTTTTATTTTTACTTATTCATTTGAGGGAGAGAGAGAGCACAAGCAGGGAAAGAGGCAGAGGGAGAAGGAGAAGCAGACTCCCTCCTGAGCTGGGAGCCCACGTGGGGCTCGATCCCAGGACCTGGAGATCATGACCTGAGCTGAAGGCAGATTCTTAACCATCTGAGCCACCTAGGCATCCCATAATTTATAGACTTTTCAAGGAGGACTACATAATTTACTGTTTTGCCCCAAGAACATTACACATGTATTTTTTGCATTATTAATGAAGTACTTACAGTAGAAAGAACTTTTAGGAAAAAGAAGGGAAAAAAACTTTCCCAGGATTCCCCAATATGAACCTAACTTCTGATGGTATTCTGACTTATTCATTTTTGTACATAAAACAGGTGTATCTTCTAAAGTCAAAATCATATTGCCATGACTTCTACCTTGATATGCACGGTAGTGATTGCCTTTACAAGATGATGCTACAGTATTTGTGTACCTTCACAATAATTAGTACAGAGCCCCAATGAAGGGGTCTGTCCGAACTAGTTGCTTGATTGTGGTATGCATTGACTCTATTTCTTTTTTCTCATATTTTGTGTAAATCCTTTGATATTTATATTCTCTTTTCCCTATTAGCTTAATCCAACAGATTTTATGTTTTTCTTTTTTAAAAATCAGCACATTTTAAAAAATTAGGACCAGGTAGGGGCACCTGGGTGGCTCAGTCATTAAGCATCTGCCTTCGGCTCAGGTCATGATCCCACGGTCCTGGGTTCGAGACCCGCTTTGGGCTCCCTGCTCAGCAGGAGGCCTGCTTCTCCCTCTCCCACTCCCCCTGCTTGTGTTTCCTCTCTTGCTGTGTCTTTCTCTCTGTCAAATAAATAAAATATTTTTTAAAAATAAATAAATAAAATAAAAATTAGGATCATGTCAAGAAAGAGATAACCCAAAGCATACCTTTCAGGGAATGCGATTTTATCTTCTCATCCCAGTCCTGTGTCCGCACAAGCAAGAAGCTGCCTGGTTGGGTAATGGCTGGGTCATTTTGAGATACACCAGGAGGAAAAAGAAGCTATGACCAAGGAGCTGGAAAAGCCAAAAAACCTTTGAATTTAAGTCAAAATGGGTCGGTCATTCAACAAACATAAGAATGATTTTTTCATTGCGCAGATAATTGGAGTTATTGAGGCAGCTGGAATAAGCTTCTGGGGTTGTCTGTCCAGGCTGTGTTCAGGCTCACCCCGGGCTGGCCGCTTGGCTAACGGTGAAACAGCAGCCCGCCTGCCTTGCTTCCTTTGTTGTTAATCGCTATTGTTTTTCTTAAGGTCTTCGACCCATAGTTCTGGTTCTCTGCTCTGGTTTCTTTCTAAGTAGTCTCATTATCTGCTCTGGGTCTCTGTTAGTTTTGGAAGATTCCACTTTGAAGAGAAATGGAACCCTTGTTTCTCTACCGAAAGATGGAGTCACCAGCTAAGTCTTCCTTTTTTTTTTTTTTCTTTCCAAATTAATCTCTTCTCTGAGCATTGTGTGGATCCGAAAAGAAAAAAAAAAAAAAAAAGGCAGCCATGTTGGTTTCTACATGTTAAGTCATTCTTGCAAAGGTAAGGAGGTTTGGCTTACCTTTTCTCGAAAGGTGAATGCCTCCAATGTCATCATTTGTAAATGAGTTTTAGATGTTTTAAAATAAATGCGCATTTTTCTGCTCATAGATTATTTTCACTGTACTGGTTGGAGAGAAAAAACTCACAAATGCCAGACATTAGCCGTATCTGCTTCTTAGTGGAGCTGAGGTCCAAGCCCCAAGTGTACTGTATTTATGAAACAGAGTAGATTGTGTTACAGGGTATATACGACTCGGGACACTGGAGCCAACTCACCCTGGGTGTGAATCCTTCTTTGCCTCTTACTAGTCTATCTTTTTTTTTTAATTTAATTTAATTTTTTCAGTGTTCCACGATTCATTATTTATGTACCACACCCAGTGCTCCATGCAACACATGCCCTCCCCTAATACCCACCACCAGGCTCACCCATTCCCCCCTACTCCCCTCCAAAACCCTCAGTTTGTTTCTCAGAGTCCACAATCTCTCATGGTTCATCTTGAGCAAGGGACTCAGCCCTCTCTGAGTCTGTTTCCTCATCTCTAAAATGGAGATAAGGATAGATAAGAGTAGTATCTACTTGTGAAGGTAAATGAGTCCATTAATATACTAGGGGCAGGGGGCGCCTGGGTGGCTCAGTCATTAAGTGGCTCTCTTCTGCTCAGGTCATGATCCCAGGACCCTGGGATCGAGCCCCACATCGGGCTCCCTCCTTCAGGGGAATCCTGTTCTCCTGCTCTCACTCCCCCTGCTTGTGTTCCCTCTCTCGCTGTGTCTCTCTCTGTCAAATAAATAAATAAAATCTTAAATTTTTTTTTTAAATACGCTAGACAGTGCCTGACCCATAGTGCTTAGCACATATTCGTTGCTATTTTATCACCATTCTTGACCTCTTGGCACTGACTAAACGCATCTATATAGAAGGTTTATATATTCCCTGTTCGAATACAACTTTACTGGGTAGAGCGGTCAGACACTCTAGAGACTTGGATAGAAAATAAAGGCATGTGTAGGGGTGCCTGGCTGGCTCAGTTGGGAGAGTATACCATTCTTGATCTCCGGGTTGTGAGTTTGAACCCCATGTTGGGTGTAGAGATTACTTTAAAAAGCAAGATCTTTAGAAAAAAGAAGAAGAAAATAAAGTTAGGTATAGCGTAGGAGTTCAGAACCCGTAGGAGTTTTACATATAATGTGTAGGGACACAGAGCTTCCGGTCTCCTAACCTAAATTGTGAAAGGCTTAGCTATTATTTGTCCATGTATCTTTTACCGAGTGATTTCCTTTAAAACATAAAGTACGACCTAGTGTATAGGTTAATGGTAAACTTTCTGAGTGAATACAGAACACTGTGACTAACGTCATCATGGTTAACTAGACCTTCTTGTCTTTTAGAAAACTCCTCAACAACAAATACATGTAACAAGAGCCATGGCTTTAAAAGTGCTCCTGGAACAAGAAAAAGCACTTCGCACCATTATAGTTTTACTGGCCTATTTGGTAAGTCAGGTCTTCATTTTCGTAAGAACGTAGTGGAAGTCATCTTAGTAGTGCCAAAACCATTTCCTATTTCTAATCCCATCTTTTAAATTTTTCTTTCAAACTTTAGTTTATCAGTGTTGCATTTCATCAATAAGCAAAGATTACTGCTGAGTCTTGACATTTGTAGCAATTGTTGAGAATATTTTATTTATGTTTAGATGAAGTAATAAAATCACAGCATTACTCAGAGTCCCATGACAAAGGTGCTCCCTTGGGCCTATAGGCATATGTCTCTATAACACACCCTAGGCCCTAATGAGACTGCATTCTCTTTGGAGCCCATGACTTGCACGGGTTGTAAAGATATTAGAATCTATTTTTAAAAGAGCTATTCTTTTTATATGGTTATTTATATCCTTTTTAGTTCCAAGAAGAGTTAAAGACAGATGGAGAATTTTAATGTTTGGACACTTGACCCAAAAGATCTATGAAGGTGTTCAACAGAATTGAAGTTTATTTAATCTGGAGATAAGATCATTATCTGCAAACATAAAATGAATTATTGATGCTAGAGACAGTACCTGAAGTCTTCTTGAAGACAAAGCAAGAGGAGATGGGGTCACATCAGAGTCTGAGATTCAGGGAGAGAAGGGAAATTTTCCTTTCTTTCAGCTGAGGCTGTTATACATCCAAATGACTGGTCTAGAGAGGAGATAGTGGAATTTCTTTCTCAAAGAGATTACAGTCTCTTTGTGGCTGAATGCAATCTCCTATCTCTCATAAATAAAATCAAACTCCTTAAGATGGTTAGTCAAGGGGATGTTAAGAGAGGCCAGAAGAGATTATTAGGCCTTTAGCCCCAGATCTTTTCTAGTCCTGACCCCTACCCCAAATTCTCCCTCCTGCCTGCTGGAGAGGTTCAGACTCTGATATTATTCAGTTAGTTTGCAGGACCTCATTACAGACCCTCCTGCTTCAAGATGGAGGAGTACTTGTATTGAATAATTACTTATTATTATAACCATCAAAAACAATTTCCTGTGCCCCTGGAGTAATAGCCATTCTACAGAGCAGTAGTTTGTTCACCCAGTGCTTCTTACTTAGAAAAGAGAACAGGTCCTAAGTCATTTTTCTACCTTGGACTCTCAGAAAAGTATCAAAAGAAGATAGCCCTGAATTTAAAAAAAAAAAAAAAAAGGAGCCCTCATTCAGAAAATACAGAGGAGAATCAGGCTTATTGATTTATTTGCTCCACCGACTTACTCAGAAAGTCATTTTTCTTCCTAAAATGAAAATTAAACTGGCCTCACTCTGAATTTAAGTTTACATTCAGTGAATGAGTGAATAATAAATACTGATGATATTGTTCCTTTCTTGCAAAAAATGTAATTAACTTTCTTTAAAAATAACATTTTGTGAAACTTTTTTTTTTCAGGCATGTAAAGGTGTTTGTGAAACAGGAGACTGTCGACAGCAAGAATTCAGGGATCGGTCTGGAAATTGTGTTCTCTGCAAGCAATGTGGGCCAGGCATGGAGTTGTCTAAGGTAGATATCAGATGCGTGGTGAAGTTGTAGATCTATGTTTTGGTTTTTTGTTGTTGTTGTTGTTGTTGTTTTTAAAGATTTTATTTATTTGACAGAGAGAGTGAGAGGGAGAGAGAACATGAGCAGGTGGGAGGGGTAGAGGGAAGGAGAGAAGCAGGTTCCCCGCTGAGCAGGGAGCCTGATGTGAGACTCCATCCTAGACCCTGGGATCATAAACTGAGCCAAAGGCAGGCATTTAACTGACTGAGCCACCCAGGTGCCCTAGATCTGGGTTTTTAAAGTACATTCTTTTTGGCTAAACTCTTTTAGCTCATTGCCAGTGATTATTCTTGGCTAATTATGTCACTTTAGGCAAAGATTACACAATTCTCTCTCTGATACCTTTGATTCATATGTCTTACTGAGCTAAAAGGAGTAGGTTCTAGTAATTAGAATTTAATAAATGTCATTCTATGAATTCGTGTTTATCATATTTCATTGAAAGAATGGAATTATTAAGGTGTGTTTGAATTGATTAAAAAGAATCTATTAAAGATTTAAAAAT
The DNA here is from genome assembly GCA_028533885.1 of Nasua narica. NCBI lineage: Eukaryota > Metazoa > Chordata > Mammalia > Carnivora > Procyonidae > Nasua > Nasua narica. Next base: position 68,443,979 of record CM052810.1, on the reverse strand, counting down.
AAAGCACTGATAAGAGAAAATTCTAATGCTGCCTTCTTCTACTGGGCCTTCCTTCTCTTAAAATGAATATTGCCATCGCTAGTTAAGAAGTAGCCCCTCCAGTAATGAGGCTCCACAGTGGCAGTTCCTTTCCAAACTAGGGTTCTGCACGTTCTTTTGACAGTGCAAGCACTATTATTACTCTCCATGCTGGGCGTATGGTATTCCTGGGAGCACTTTAAATATATTCATCTTACCCACTATTGGTTAAGAAGCGATGTGTTTCAGGAGGGCATATTTCAGGGTCTTGAACATTCTCAGACCTTTCTTTTTTGTGAGTGTGTTCAGAGCTATTCATCCATTTGCTTTATTTTCTGAACTTTTGAGAATGTAACTTGTTGTGGATAAGGGGTATATCATTTTGTTCTAAATAAAGCATCAAAGTCTGCCTGTTAGAAAAGAAACAAAAGATTGTTCCTTTTACTTAAAGTGACTTTTAAAAGAGAAGTCATTTTCCCCTAGAGACTGCCGTTATTTAAAGTTGAGTCTTGTCATTCATAGATTTTTGATGAATGATCCACAAACAGCAGGAAACAAAGCATTCTGCATTCTGCAAGTAATTCCTGGTGGATGGCTTTTCTCTGCTGGTTGTGTTCAGTAAGTGAGGCCATTTAGTATCCTGAGCTTTCCATTTGGATTGAAACTGGTCAACCTTCAAACCCTGTGTTACCTTGAGTGTTGAGTTAACTGTAGCGTCTTAGCACGAGTTTTTCAGTCCCTACTGATTTGTAGTAAGGTGCATTTTCAGACTTAGGTTTTGTGGTGTTGAATGTAAAAGAATTCTTTAGAGCAGACTTGCAGATCTAGAATCAATGAACAGAGTAGTGAAAAATACGACAATGTCCAAGAGGAAAATAGATGATGAAGTTGCTACCTCTCAAAAGTTCTTTTCCCAGATTCACAGATTTTAAGAGAGGAAAATAGATGATGAAGTTGCTACCTCTCAAAAATTCTTCTTTTCCCAGATTCCCAGATTCTAAGAGAGGATTAAATCATTTTCAAGAAGCTGCTCCTTCTCCTTCATCCTTTGAATCTAAAGAATATAACCTCAGAATAATTTCTGGAGAATCAGACCAGAAGATGAAGGTCCATGAGCTCTAGTATCTTTTTTTTAGTTAGTATCAATAGCTAAGCATTTTTTATTAGAAAATTTTATTTAAAAAAGCTAACTTTTTTATTTAAAAAATAGGATGAAGGGCACCTGGGTGGCTCAGTTGGTTAAGCGACTGCCTTCAGCTCGGGTCATGATCCCATAGTCCCAGGATCAAGTCCCACATCGGGCTCCCAGCTCCACGGGGAGTCTGCTTCTCCCTCTGACCTTCTCCCCTCTTGTGCTCTCTCTCGCTCTCTCTCTCTCAAATAAATAAATAAAATCTCTAAAAAACATAGGATGAAGATCCTATCACCCCTTATTAAAATCCCTCACCTAAGATTATCTGATAACAGTTTTCCTATTTCACAATTTTCTGTCATTTCCAGAAGAATTATTCTTCTCTAGGTGGTAATTTTCCCCAAGTACTGAAACAGGCGTTTACTCCTATGACACTGGAAGCAACCAAAAGGAAACAATTGAATAAATTCTGCCTTTATTACTTATTTTATGTATTAATATTTCTGTTTCAATATTTATTATAATTTTCTTCATTATATCAGGCCAAATTGAGTGAGAGAGAATGAAAGTCAAGGTAATGATGTCACTGAAAAATTAGTGTAAGACCCACTCAGATGCACAAATGTTACAAATATAAATACCATGTTCCTGCATGGCCTGAAATGTGCACCTCGAGGTGGACATGATACAGCCACAGAGGACACCTTTGCTAAAGGAGAGAACAAATCAGTCAACCTCAGAGACTCTGTTTGAGGGCAAAAGAAGTGCCATTTAAATCTTGTCATATAAAGGGTAATGAATTTCTGTGTGTATATATGTTATAAATTTAATATTTTGCCAAGTCTTTTATGTTGGTTTTAGCTCCTAGTAAATAAAATTGGTAACTTAGCCATGCTCATACACTAAAGAGAGCAAAGGAATCGAACATATCAATGGAGTAAGTAATCAAGGTAAAGAGCTTGAGTTTTTAATAAATGATTACTTTGGGGCTAGAAATTTCTATACTGTCCATTCATGATTTATGGTTTCTTCTTTCCAGGCTGCCTTGATTAGTCTTTAACAAGAACATATATCTTTCAGAGGACAAAAAAACCAAGAACAAAAACAAAAACAAAAACAAAAACAAAAAAATGCCTAAGTTCTGAGTATATTAAAATCAGATAAATCACTTAAATTAGCAAATTTATTCAACTGGTTAGTTATGACATCCATGTTTTGCAAATCAAAGAAAAGTTTACTTTTTTGGCTAAGACCAAGCTTTTTTAAAAAACATAGTCAGATATTTATAAATAATTGAATTGCTTTTTACTTGTTACACTAAACATAAAATCTGGAAGGGGGATGCCCGTTAATATGTAATGAAATGACTGAATTCAGTAGTTCTTACCTTTTTAACTAAAGCTTAAAATTTTGGTTACCTGTGGTGCTTGAAATTTTGAATGCACGATAAAGAGTAAATATTTTAAAGTGAGTTATTAAAAAGCAGAAAAACCGAATCAAATTATTGGTGACCACGACTAAAGTTTTCTTTGCATTAAGGCTAAAAAAAAAAATGCATTTTCACCAGCCGTGAGAGCTTGCAAATAACCTTTATTCTTACATCATTAAGTTACTTGTTTTGCTATAGTAAACATAACTTAAAACTTACGTCCGTTTTCTAATATCGTGTCTCTCAACCCAAAATAACAAATGCTGGGTCATGAGGTTCTTTGCATTACAAACGTGTTATCTGTGTCTTAAAACTAAAGCCTGGAAATACTTTGGGTGAGCAGGTAGAGTTAAAATTTCCATCTGTGGTTTTATTATTCCTAATGATTATTTTCTTTGGAAGGCATTCAATTCTATTTTTTTCTAAAGGTGTCTGGGCTTACTTTCCCATTGTTAGGCCTCTGCCATTTCAAACATGTAGTCGGTTTTGGGGGAGGTTCCCGGAATAACATTCCTGGAGACAGTGTACACTTTGGCACACCTGTCGTGTGTGGTCAGTGGTTCCTCTGACCTCTTTTCACTCCCTTTCAATTGTTAGATAGTAAGAAGTCTGCACAGAAGCTCCAGGCTCAATAATAACCATTGTTGCTTGTTTAAATTGAGACGCTTCCCTTCATTGGTCATTTTTTTAAATGATTACTTCTATTAACCTTCCACCCTAGATACTTTGGGTTATATGTCTCTAAAAGATGTCTCTTAACAAACATGCACTACGTCTCAAACATGTCTTCAGTTGTTATTTTGTAATACTTATCATACAACCAAAACAGATAATTAGCCAACATTTGTTCTAATGAGCCAGGTTCTATATGATATTTGTATATTATATAACGGAGTCCTTTTAACATATGTCTTAAGTAGGGCCCCTGGGTGGCGCAGTTGGTTGAGCGACTGCCTTCAGCTCAGGTCATGATCCCGGAGTCCAGGGATCGAGTCCCACATCGGGCTCCCAGCTCCATGGGGAGTCCGCTTCTCACTCACTTCTCCCTTCTCATGCTCTCTCTCACTCTCTCTCTTTCCTAATAAATAAATAAATAAAATCTTTAAAAAAAAATTAAAAAAAAAAACATATGTCTTAAGTAGGGGGTATATCTCCTCCTGTTTTATAGATGGGGAAACAGACACAGAGATGGTTAGTTGATCTGTCCATTGTCACCGTTACTAAGGGCTGGGAGAAAGTGGTGGAGCCACATGGGGTAATGATTTTTTTCTCATTTTGCATCGTGCTTGTTTACAGTGCTGTCGCATAGAACTTACTGCGATGATGGAATGGTCTCTATCTGTGCTGGCCGAGATGGGAGTTACTAGCCACTTGAAATGTGTTACTGAATACTTGAAAGGTGGCTTGTTGTCTCTGAAGCACTGGATTTTACATTTTAATGAATTAAATTTAAGTGTTGCCCCATGAAGTTTTGGCTGTTGTATTGGACGGTGCAGCTCTAGAATGATGAACTTCCCTCCAGAAATTCTGGCTCGGGACCAATTTCTAACACACAAAGTTATCTCAAATCTGTTGACCTGATGCTTGCTCATTCCAGGAGCTGCCTTCCTGGTCAGCGTTCTTCCTCTCCTTCCTTGGCTAAGCCACCCATAACCTGGCCACTGGTTTCCAAACATCCATCTGCTTCTGTTCCTCCCGCGCTTGTGTTTGGCCCAGCCACATAGCCGCCATTGTTGTGGTTCCTCACACCAGGTGGCATCTTCTGTGTCCCTGGGCCATCTGAGCTGTCTCATGGCATGAGCGCTTTTGGTTTCCAGTTGTTTCCCTGAAAGCCCCAAGCATCCTATCTTCTCAGTCGGGTTCTTTTTGGTCATTCAGCTTCGTAGGTAGTCTTCTGGTATCTTTGGGAAAATATAGGACAAGACACTGAGCTATCAGGACTCTGTTTGGAGGATTTTCTCCGACTGAGCCATAGCTAGTCTCTTTCTCTTCCAACACAGGGTTAGGTCTTGAAAGGTTATGAAAAAGAGAATTGATTAATAATGTCTTTTTCCTATTTCTGAGGCAAAACATAAGTGCTGTTTACATAGCTCCATGAGTGGTACCAGCCGGGCATTTGGAGCCACAAATGTGCACAAGAGTGTTACACAGCGGGTCCTTCGGCTCGCGAAAATAAACAGCATTGCAATACGTGGAGGAGGATGACTTTTGTCTTCCTGAAGTGACCACATTAGCCTTTTAATTCTTACCGTCTAGAATCTGCCCAGCCACAGCCCCTCCTCCTCACCGAGTATTAATGCCAACAATGTGCTTTTAACATGATCACCTCCCAGCAGTAAACCAGGAAACTAGTTTTTGCATGAACCACTTGAAACAGTCTTCAAGTCTCTGGCACGGTTTTCAAAGTCAGCTTTTCTAACCAATTATTGGGATGACTTTAGTTAATGTGAAGAAATTAATTCTCGTAAACAACAACACACTTTCCTCCACAAGGAAGTATTGGGTGTGTGTCTGGGTTCCCATTTTTAAAGATGTCTACTTTTTGGAAAGCTGTTTTCATCCCTATGAAGAAAGTCACACAGGCACACACAAAATTAATATACTTTGCAAGCATGAAAAAGATTCATTTATCCCATTTAATTACAGTGTTGCTCACTTTATTTGTGTTTAATTATACCTAATCGAGCCCAGTGATGTTTGGCAGATATTAGCAAGCTCTAGCTTGTAATTTTTCTTTAAAAAACTCAATTACAGATTTTCATAAACTGGAAGTTGGTTGTGGGGTGGGGGGACTACGTCTTTGGTGTTGTTTTATTAAAGGAAATTAAAAAGCTGATTTCTAAACACCAGCTACATAAATCTAATTTGTCATTTCCATTTGCTTGTGCTAGATTTTCTCCACAAATAACTTCTTCCCTGTCCAAATTTGAGCTTTTAAAGTTCAAAGAACCCGAGTTAATAACTTATTGGCTGTACAAATAAATAGTGCTTTAGACCCAAGGCCCCCAAATGTGTTTTCTGGACAATTGATGGTCTGTGAGGATCTCCCCTGTGGTCTGGGGAATGGCTCCTAGAACATGTAGGTGGGATCCGCTTGTGTTTTTGCTAAGTGCTGAATTTGCAGAGGGAGAAAAGAGAGAAGGGGATCTGAGGACTGTTTACTTTGAGTCATTCTGCCATTGGAAAGCCACCAAATGTGGCTTAAAAATATTGGGCAGAGTGTCAGGGCTACTGCTGTGGCCAGCTTGGGTGGAAATGGCCCAGCTGGACACAGCCTTCTCTTGCCTTGGAACCAAGATAAGGAAGGCCGCTCACAGCTTACCCCCCGACCCCAGACAGACCCCCACCCTCATCTCCCATCCCCTGCCCACCTCCACTGGCCCACGAGAGTTATCTGGCCTTGCCAATCGGGACACTGCTGTGACCTTTACAGGCTTTTGTTCCCTGGAATAATGTAATCATGATCCCAATAAAAAAACAACAACAACTTCAGGAAATACTGCCTTCAGTGCTACTTGTTCATCCATTTGTTTAGTCGGCAAACATTTATGTGTTACTCACCAGCCTGGTATGTATTGTTAAAGAAAAAAATACTCAGTGGCACTTGTTAATAAGGATGGCAAGGCAGGCTTTATTTGCTAGGTAGGGAGAGGGACCACCTCAGTGGGATTTTATAGTGGGGGAAACCGCTGGCCTCCATCCCAATACAACATGAGCTCATGGGAATTTATAGCCAATGAGCAGGGGTCAGTGGGTGGAAAATTACTGAGGGGAAGCATCAGGGCTAAGAGGGGTCCTGGCTGAAGCCAACCTAACAATTCTTTGCTGAAGACAAGCCAGAGTGATTGGACTGCAAGGCTCCATGAGACATTAAGCAGAGTGTGGGGAACCCGAGCAGATACTAGGGTGGGTAGTTCTGGTTAAGCTAACTTAGCAGAGGACTTGCTAAAGCTGGATTTTATAAGGAAGTGGATGGGTGGGTCTGGAAGGAGGTTAAGGAGTCTGGCTGAAGTTTGGTCAAGCAAAGAATCTTTATAAGTACCAGGTGCCCTGATAGGCTTTGGGGAAAGAGTGACGGAGGAAGGCGTTAGATATCGGGGATTGTTCGCTTATTGTAAGATTTTGGGAAATCACTAGGAATCCCATGGCAATGCTTTAAAAAAATAGGGTCATTATTTTATTCATGTGTATATGTTCATACCTTAAAGCTTATTAATAAAAAGGCTTCTTCAGGGATTCAGGGAAATCGTAAGTATTTCTTTTGAGGTTTTAAGGTACCAGCTCATAATTTCAAAAACAAAGCCTCCAAGATTATTTTAAAGCCTAAATGCATCTCTAACATTGATATTAATTGCAGACCACACTACATAAACATAAAACACATATCTAAGTCCAACACCCAGGCCAATGACGGCCTAAAGCCCCCATTTCTGCCCCAGTCGCCTCCCATGTATCCTCACCAAACACACATGTACAATGAAATGATGAGAGGGAGAGCTGTAGTGTGTGTAACCTGGAAAGTGTCAGAGAACCAGGGTGGGACAGAGGTGAAAGCAGTAAAAACAGATTTCACTCAGGGACTATTGCAATGGGGGAAGAGAGGCCTCAGTATAGAGCTGGGCTCAATTCCAAACACAACATGGACAAGTGGGGATTTTAGCCAAGGAGTGGGGTGAGGGAGCAGTGGATGGAAAATTCCTAAGAGGAAACATCGGGGCAAGGGGGATTCTGGCTAAAGCAGACCTAATAGGATTCTTGCTGAAGGCAGGCCAACGGGATCAGAGGATAGAGGGCCAGAAGGAAATTTGATCAGGGATTGAGGGTGAGCAGATAGGAGGGTGGGAGATTCTGGCTTAACTGACTACGTGGGATTCTTGGACAACTGGGTTCTGGAGGACAAGGCCCAAGGCTGGAGCCTAATTGAGAAAGTAGCTCACAGGAGCCTGTTGGTCAGAAATGAGGTAAACCTAACCACAGTCAGCATGGCCAGCTAAATCTCTTCTTTAAGTACTCTTTGTTTTATCTCACCAAAAATCCATTCCTACCATTTCTTTTATTCCCAATGGTATTATACTAGCCTGCTGTGGGATACCATTTGTCTAGGGAAATTGCCCCCTTTAGATGCAAAAGTAATGGGGGGAAGCCCCGAAAGATTCCATAATGTTTTCGTTAGACGCAGGATTAGACCACGTGATCAATGCCAACCTACTTCCATAGACATCTGTGGTTGCCCCCTGCGTCCTACTACTGGGATGCAGTGATGACCAGGCTCCAGTGGAACAAATTCAGCTGACCACACAATGGCGTGCTCAGTATATGCTGAGAGGGAGCACTCTCCAAGATGCATCGGGTGGGGAAAACTTGGTTAAGCAACTGCCTTCCGCTCAGGTCATGATCCTGGAGTCCTGGGATCAGATCCCGCATAGGGCTCCCTGCCCGCTATGGAGTCTGCTTCTCCCTCCAACCCTCTGCACTCTCATGCTCTCTCTCTCTCTCATTCTCTCTCTCTCAAATAAATAAATAAAATGTAAAAAAAAAAAAAAAAGATACACACACACACACACGATATCAGGATATTTCTGAGAGGTTTCCCCAAAACCTGTTAACAGTGTTTGCCTTTGTGGAGGGAATAGGAAGTGAAGAGACCAGGGATAGGAAGGAAGGTGTACTGTTTTACTTGTTTATTAAAATCTTGTGTGTAGTAGTAGTTTTTCAGTATAAAGTGATAAAAAGAAAAGGGACCAGAAATCGCCACCGGCCATTGAGGGTGGACACGAGCTTACAAAGGCACGATTTCGGCGCATGCGCAGCAGTGCTCCTCTGGCCAGGAGGCTGTGGCGTCGCCTGCTCTCGGAGCTGTTCAGCCTTTCCTCTTTTGCTGTTGGTAGTTCTTTACCGAACTTAATGGGGAAGATTTCAAGGCATTTTAACCACCTAGTTTTACTGAACGAAATAAAAACATCAAAGTAGACATTTATATTGGGGGCAATTTAATGTTTACATGCTGTTTACTTTATAGCCTGGATTTCAAATAACTACAGCATCTCTGTGTTGATGGTGCTTTAGAAACATGACAGTCGCTCTAAACGAGGTTGCCGCTATGGATAGTGTGCTGTCACGTAATTTCTTGGATATATCTTCTCTGACTCTTAATTACATCAAGGCTTCGAGTTAATTTAACGTCCAGAATGATCACTTCATAAATTTCTTAGACTATCATGAGCTGCAAGCATTTTTTAAAAGCTTAAAAATAATATTAGGTTGGCATTTTGATATTATCTTTTTTAAAAAATAACAAATACTTTAGAGAAAATGTATTTTAAACTAAATTCTCCCAAATAATCAGTCTCTATAAAAATTCCCAGGAGACTAAATGGGACACAGTACCTGTTTAATACATTTAGGTATTATTTTATGATTGAAATGGACACACAGCCTTATCTCCACCTCTCATAAATATCTAATCTGAAATTACTGTTGTTGCCACTCAAACATATAAACTCTAAGCAGAAATAGTACGTTAATATTCAGGCAAATTATGATGCATTTGGAGCCTCGCTTTGTTGTCTTTTCTTTCTTTTTAAAATTTTTTTTTAAAGATTTTTATTTATTTGAGAGAGAGAGAGAGAGCACGCACGCAAGCACATGCTTACAGGAGTCGGGGGAGGAGCAGAGCAAGAGGGAGAAGCAGGTTCCCCGCTGAGCAGGGAGCCCTATGGCGGCTTGATCCCAGAACCCTGGGATCATGACCTGAGCCGAACACAGGCATTTAACCAACTCAACCACCCAGGCGCACCTGTCATTTTTTTCTATACATGATTTGGTCCAATAAAGAATGGACCCCACCCAAAAAAATTTTCATGAAATCCTCAGTCTATGAAGTATAGTGACATGTAAATGATACACACTGATATGTGAGCAAAACCACAGTGGTCAAATCGGTCCTCATGTATGTGCAACACAAACTCTAAAATACAGTTGGGAATTAAAAAATAAGCACAAAGATCTTCCCAACACTTACATACCCCTTATGTTTCCAAAGAGATGAGTCTGTCAATTCTTTCAAGTTCATGTCTGCTCGGATATTGATCTACTTTCTCAGGAATGGAGAGAGGAAGTGAATTGTCCAGAAACAGTCATATGCAGCGGGAGCAAGGATTGAGAGTTGACTGCCTGTCAGGGGCATCAGAAGAGCAAGAACTGCCTGCTAGACACGGGGGCTTCCTAGTTTCTTGTATTACAACACCACACAGTAGTTGATTCAAGCAGCTATGATTAAATTATATTTTATGTACCATTTTCAAAAGATGATTTCAATTCATTGTAGACATATTTTTATTCTATAAAAATAATTTAGATGTAAATTGATGTTTCAGATTAACCCAGAAAAAATTGGAGTCTAAACATCCTCTTGTTCCCCAGTGAGGCTTTATTATACTTGAATCGGGAAAATTGGTTTGTTGGGTTGTAGAGAATCTAAAAAGGTATCATTTATTAGGTTAATGCCCACTCTGTGCTTGATCTACAGGTTACAAATTTTATATGTATATATATATATATATTTTCCCCATTTATTCCTCAAAACAACCTTGTAGGGCAGACGTGTACTATCACCATCTGAGAGAGGAAGAAATTGAGGGTCAGAGAGTTCCCAAAAGAGCTTAGCAGACAGTGGCAGAATTGGCCTTCAAACTCATGTTTCTCTGGTTCCATCGTAGGAAGCTATATACTTTTTCTCTTACATCAACCTCTCTTGAAAAACAGAATTTCAAACATTCATTCCCAGTTAATACACCTTCTTCTTCTCATTTCTCTTTCCCTTCGTTTTCTCTTCTGCTCACTTCCTTTTTCCTCCATTTCCTTGTTGTGTTGTAACTTGCATATGATTCCCTTACAATCCAAGCTGCCTGGATCAAAGTATGATTTTGAAACTTTGCTCTTGCATGAACCTTTGGGAGATACTGAGCTTGTGGACAATGAGGTCCCTACCCCCCTTCCAAATATCACATGCACCACACTTTGATCCTGGAAGATTGTGAGAGGGTGGCTCCTGTCACACTGATGGAGAGTCTTTGGATGCATGAAGCTCTCTCAGCAACTACTTAGCAAGAACACCCTTCTGCCCCAGCGTAGAACCACATTGCCCATGCACAGAGCACCTAAAATGACAGGGACCTCCCCGCAGAGACCTGGTCCACACCCCAGGCAATTCTTTCTGAATATGTGTCTTTGGTGTTTTCCTGATTACCAGAATGATAGATGATGTTTGGCAAAAATTAAATGGTTGCAGAATAATCAAAATTCAAAACACCTGCCGATTTCACTCCCCAACCCCCAAAGATAATCCCTGCTAACAACTTTAAAGAAATTCTAATCATGAATTAATTCTTCAATTTTCTTTTTCCTTCTGCTGTCTGTGCCTTGGTTTAGAATGTTGTCTAGTTGGAGCGCTCAGGATTCAGAAGGTTGGTGACCTTCTGCCTTTTTTTCCTCCCCCACTCTTTGCTGTACATGTTCAGGGTACGCATTTGAACGGCTGGCTAAGTAACTGAAATGAAGAAAGAAGGTATCGCTCCTCCAAGATGTGCATGAGTTAATTAGTAAAACTGAATTGAAGTGTTCTTACAAATCTCTTTTATTCGGTACTTTGTTGAGTACAGGGAGTACTATCCTTTGTGTTGGTTTTGATTTAATTTTTGACCAATAAGTACTGCTTAGTTGACTGTGCATATAAATACGGACAAAGGACTTATTATAAAGTTGATAGGCCAATGGGAATTTTGAACTAGCAGGGATTTGCATTCTGCTTCTGAAGGGTACATGGTGAGGGAACCAAGAGATTTTGCTGGAGTCCTTCCTCCCTCTACTGCACTGAGCTGTGTTTGTGGGCTTCCTCAGCGTGCTCTCCATGTGGAGAAAGTACCAGATGGATCCTTCAGTGTTGGGAGGGGGGGTATAGAATCTGACTCCATTATTAAACAGTGTAGGTTCAAATCCTGGTTCTAACATTAGCTATGTCACCTTCGTTAAGGTAGGTATCTTCGGGGAAGCTCCATACCCCCATACATGAAATAGGAATAATGATCCTGCTTCCCTCATTTGGAAGATGTATGAATTAATGAGATAATGTGTATGAAGTTCCCAGCACAGAGTAAGCACCCAATAAATGTTAGCACTAATTATTATTTTTGTAAGAGATGGGATCATACTTCCACTTCTGTATTAATAACTTTTTAAAGCTATCATGAACACATATCGATGTCGTTCTTCTTATGGTTGTATTGTATTTACATTATATGATAGGACATGATTTATTTGGTTCTAGACGTTGCAGAAATGGTCATACATGCCTCAGAGAACCATCTGTTTTGCCTATGGAAAGCAATATTGTGTTCTGATGCGCAAATCTAGGGAAGCATGAGACCTGTAGTATCACACAGTTTAATTCCTCGAGAATTTAGTGTTCTTTTAAGAAATATGACAGAATCTCCCTGCCATCACACAGTAACACACAGCTAACGTGTCAAGATGCTCTCTACTGGATAGATCTCAAGTTTTGTCCGCTTAGGCAACTTCTTATGCAGTTAGTCTCCTTTCTAAAATATCACTGTTGATAGCAAAATACTTATTTTCTGCCTCGATAAGTGAGTAAGTGTCTGGTATTTCCCTGACTTTAGTTTCTGAACTTGCCCATGACTAGCTTAATTAGAAAAGAAGAAAGTGCCATAATTCTGCCATAAGCTAGCAATAATGCAGCAGTGGGGGTCCCAAAGAACCTTTCTTATTCAAATGTTCTCGGCTTCTTGAATAAAGTGGATGACTAAGTATACTTATCTTAGTAAGAGAGATTATTAGCAGTGGGAGACACGTTTGAACTTGCTGAAAGAGCCGCCTTTGTATCCAGGAAGGCCGGCACTCGGTAATTATTAGACTAGGTCTTCCTTTTATCCCAGCCGTCTTTTTCACGCTTGCCACGTCTGAATAGCGTTCTGTTGCCTGTTAATCCCTGCAGGAATGCGGCTTTGGCTACGGGGAGGATGCCCAGTGCATGACATGCCGGCCGCACAGGTTCAAGGAGGACTGGGGCTTTCAGAAATGCAAACCCTGCCTGGAGTGCGCCGCGGTGAACCGCTTCCAGAAGGCAAACTGTTCGGTCACCAGCGATGCTGTTTGCGGGGACTGCTTGCCAGGGTAGGTCGGGCGATTTCTTTCCCTCGTGATTATGGGATTATTTTTTAAACGCGCTTTGCCCTTGTTCGGTCCCAAAGGTGAACTCACACCCAGAGGAACCCGAACGCTCTTGTGTGGTGGCCGTGAAGTCCTCTGCGCCCACCGCGCCCTGTGCGCCCCGGCAGGCGCTGGTTATAAATAAAACGAATAAGCGCACTAACAAAGGATTAGTGTCACGAGAATCTAAAGAGTACTCTATAAATCAATGAAAAAGAAAACGCGGACAAACGGACAAAAGAGGGGACGGGCCCGTTCACAAAATAGGGAACACGTGCGGCCTGTGATCATATGACCCTGTTCATCCTCGTTAGCGATCAGAGAAATGCAGATCATGGCCATTCACTCATTTCCACGGGTATTTGTGAAGCAGCTAGGAGGCATTGCTTCAGCAGAAGCCAGGCGCTGCTGAGGTAAAGAGGCCGGGAACCCTACCCACGTGGAGATTATAGCCTAAAACCCACGTGGAGATTATATCCTAAGAAGGGTTTCAGAAAGCTCTAAATGGTAAATAATGAAGACAGAAACTCTGCAGAAAGGTAGCAGAGGATGATTTCGGTGGAAGGAGAACCTAGAGCAGGTAAGGTGGATGAGGCTCACGCAGCGATGCGTAGGCAAACGCAGCCTCGGAGAGGGTGACCAGGGCACCTGAGGTCTGAGCAAGACTCGAGGGAGTTGAGGCAGTTTGCTGAGTAGGTGTGTGGGGGAAGAGCCCCTTGGACACAGGGAGCGCAGAGAAAGGCCCCAAAGTGGACAGGACCCTGGAGTTCAGGGTCTCTAACACGGGAATCCCGGCTCTCAGTGACTGCAGAGGCAGGGGTCTAACTAGACTTAGCCAGGGCACGCCCACAGATCACAGCAGTGCTGACCCAATGGCCAGTGCTAGCTCTGTGGCTCCTGTTAAGGGGAGAGAGGAAGACAAACCTGTGGGCCTGAAGGGCAGAAACAGTAGAAAATAGCCTCATGGCCCAATTGTGACCCCATGCTGTGACTCAGGACCTGAGCAGGTATGAAATGTAGTATCTAAGACCAAAAGCATAGGGAATAAAAGAGAAAGTAGCCCTTATACTTCTCCAAAATTAAAATCTTTTATTTTAAATATTAATTTTATGTGTAAATAATATATATTATACATAAATATATATAAATATATATAAATAAATATTAATTTACTTTAAATATGAAAAATATTTTATTGGGATAGCATCAAGAAAACGAAAAGACAATGCACAGATTAGAGGAACAATTTCTAAACATTTTCTAAACAATTTCTAAATCATATATGTGATATGTGTCTTATCTAGATTATATAAAACTATTACTCAATAATGAGAAGACCAATAACCTAATTAAAATATGGACAAAGGATTTGAATAGACATTTCTCCAAAGAAGATACACAGATGGCCAATAAGCATATGAAAAGATGCTCAGTGTCATTAGCCATCAAGGAAATGCAAATTAAAATCACATACTTCAAGCCAACAAGGGTGGCTGTGACCAAAAAGACAATGACAAGGGTTGGTGAGGATGTGGAGAAACTGGAACCATCATCCACCATGGGTGGGAATGTAAAATGGTGCAGCTGCTTTAGAAAACAGTCTGGCAGTTCCTCAAAAAGTTAAAATACAGTTACAGTGCGACTGAGCAATTCTGCTCTTAGGTATATAACCAAGACAATTGGAAACCTGGCCACACAAAAATGGGGACACAAATATTCATAGCAGCATTATGCATAACGGCCAAAAAGAGGAAAGAACCCAGATATCCATCTACTGATAAATGGGTTAACAAATTGGAGTATATTCAAACAAGAGATTATTTGGTGTTAAAAGGGGATGAATCACTCATACACACAACAAAATGGATGCATCTAGAAAACATTATGGTAAGTGAAAGAAGCCAATCACAAAAGGCATATTATATGATTCCATTTGTTGCAATGTCCAGAATAGGCAACTATATAGAGACAAAAGATAAATGAGTGGTTACCTGGGGCTGGTGGTTAGAGGGCTGGGAACAGTGAGGGGTGACTGCTTAAGGGTACAGAGTTTCTTCTTTGGTGTGATAAAAATGTTGAAAACTGATTGTTCCGATGGTTACACAGCTCTGTGAGTACACTAAAGGCCATTTAATTGTACACTTTAAATGGGTAGATTGTAATATATGTGAATTAGATCTCAGTTAATCTGCTGCTTTAAAAAAGGAATGGTCTATGTCCTCAGGTGATGATGATACCTGTGAATATATCAGTTCCCAGAGTTTTGACCTTATGCAAATGAGGAACACAAACCAAACACCTGACTCATCTCTGCTGTTCCTACTCTACAATTCTGCTAAGAGCACATCAGTGTCCATCTTCTCTGTGGGGCAGGGAGAAGAGGAGGTCCACGGGAGATTCAGGGGCAGAGAGAGTGGGGAAAAGGACAGGGCCAGGGGATCTGGTTTTTACAAAGAGGGAATCCAAAGGCTTATGTGGCTGGAGTGTGAATGAGGGTGCGTTCTCCCCACGACCTCCCACCAAAAGTGCTTCCTCATGCTTAACCTCATTCATTGTCATTTGAGCCCACCGCTTCAGCTTCTACAATGTTTGCTCATTCTTTAAGTAAATGCTTAGATGTGGGAAAGTCATATATAAATGAGTAGACATTTGAGTGATGTTTCATAGTTTATTTATATGATTAGTTTAAAATTACATCCTTTCTAAGCCAGCATGGATGTACGACACAGGCAATAATTATGTAGTGACTTTTACCCAGGCTTTTCAGAGTATTTTAAAGTGCTCGCCCAGCTTCACTATATTTGTGTGAAGAAGGTAAATAGTTGAAACCCATTTTGTAGACAGGAAAATTGAGGCAGAAAGAAAATAAGCAAATTGCATATTGCTTCCAGAAAACTGATGCCAAAGTCAGGCAGAGGATAGGCGTTTTCATTTCTAGTGCTACCCCTGCTTTCTGAAGTCTCAGCCTCACCTGATAAGCCGAGAGGCTCAGCCCCAGCGGGACAGAAGCGGCCTTTTTCCCAGTAGCAGTACCGTGTAGGAATAGTCTGTCCTTTGTACCCTCAATCTGAGTAATTGGAGACAGCCAGTCCCCTTGTTCCCAAATATGTTCAATGACTTTAGGCCAATACCTTAATTTCTGTGATACCCGTTCTTCTCACCTACAAATGATCATCTAATAACCAACCTGCAGAATTGGTGGAATGATTGAGAACTATAGTGCATGCAAAGTGCCAAGCAGAATGCCTGATTCATAGTAAGCATGAAATACATATTTGACCTCGTCACCAATTAATGTTCCTTGGAGGCAGTGAAAGCTTTACATGACTGTTTTCTTTTGTTTTCGTTTGGTTTTTGCAGTGGGCTTCTGGCCTCCTACTCTGCCTCCCATGTTCCCATGTTCCCATCCTTTCTCTTAAGGGGACCTGGGGCCCTGCCTGAAAGAATAACCCACCCCCTGCCAGTTCTTTCTAGTAACAATGATAGCTAATTTTTTTATTGAAGTTTTTATTTATTGGTTTGTCAGAGAGAGAGAAAGAGAGCACAAGCAGGGGAAACAGCAGAGGGAGAGGGAGAAGCAGACTCCCCATTCAGCAAGTAGCCCGATGCAGGACTAGAGACCAGACCCTGGGATCATGACCTGAGCCAAAGACGCTTAACTGACTGAGCCACCCAAGGGCTCCTACAACCAGGTTTTCTTAAAAGAGCACTCTTCAACCATGGTGTTCATTAGGCAAACTGGTGTTATTTGGATTGAGTTCAATTAAAAATTCCTTGCCAAATTCAGTGTTGGAGAAAATTTGGGGTCT
The DNA here is from genome assembly GCA_028533885.1 of Nasua narica. NCBI lineage: Eukaryota > Metazoa > Chordata > Mammalia > Carnivora > Procyonidae > Nasua > Nasua narica. The sequence goes on along the minus strand of CM052810.1, from coordinate 68,427,364 downwards.
AAAAGATGTATTTACATCTCATCAAATCATGATTAAGTAAAATCCAATGTGATTTCCTTTTTTTTTTTTTTTGCATTAGTTATCTGAACAACCAGAGTAAAATTTGAAGTTCAGCTATAGAAGCCCATTTAGCCAGATACCTGTATATGTCCCTAATCCCTTTTATTTTATTTTTTAAAACTTGTGTCCTTTCTCACTTGGTTAGAAACCAGAGTTAGAAATGTTTCTGTGTCACCCAAACCGTGGAAGTCTAAGCAAGAAAAACTAAAATACTTTTTCAAGATTGATATGTTTATTTATGCACTTAATATTTTCAATTACATGGTAAAATTCTAATTTCTGTACCTTCCTCTTCAAATTGGAGGATAATTTTGAGGCAACTCTTCTAAAAATTAAAAACACAATGTCTATGATGGTTAGTGTATAATTTATAATTTAGTATACATTCTGTGTTGTAGGGTTCTGATTTAATCTCACTTTGTTCAAAACAGGAAAAAAGGAGAGTCAGTTGATGGTTTTGAAAACTTTGTTGAAAAATTTTTTTCAGGGGCACCTGGGTGACCCAGTGGGTTAAGCCTTTGCCTTCAGCTCAGGTCATGATCTTAGGGTCCTGGGATCGAGCCCCGATCAGGCTCTCTGCTCATCCGGGAGCCTGCTTCCCCCCCGCCCCTCCTCCTACTGGTGATCTCTCTCTGTCAAATAAATAAATAAAATCTTTAAAAATTTTTTTCATTAAAAAATTTAAGTAAATCAATTAAATTAAATTTTAAAATTAAATTTAAAAAATTAAGTTTAGGGGCCCCTGGGTGGCTCGGTTGGTTGAGCGACTGCCTTCGGCTCAGGTCATGATCCTTGAGTTCTGGGATCGAGTCCCACATCGGGCTCCCAGCTCCGCGGGGAGTCTGCTTCTTCCTCTAACCTTCTCTCCTCTCATGCTCTCTCTCACTTTCTCTGTCTCTCAAATAAATAAATAAAATCTTTAAAAAAAAAAAATTAAGTTTAAAAAAACCTTAGATTCTTCCCTCAAGCCATTGGCATAAAGAAGCTGGCAGAGCAAATTCTGATTGCTTTTGCGTAATCTCTGTGCAGCTGCAGATAATTGCTTTCAGAGTAACGTCCAAGCATCATCCCTCCTTGTGAGCAGTGGTTACACACACAGGAGCCTCGTGAATCAGTGTGCCTCCTCAACCTCATTTCCAGTTAGGATTTCAAGCTATTTCTACTTTGTATTTAACGATCATTCAAAACATGATGTAATTTGTTCACCTTCTAGCCTCATTTTCATGGTGGCTCAAACCCATATTTTAATCAATATATTTTTGGCAAATATATTTTATTCAGTTGTCAGGGAAAGCTCAGACCTCAAGAGTGTTCTGCCACTAGATTTCCTTATTTTAAAAATGTCAAAAGTCGGGGCACCTGAGTGGCTCAGTAGGTTAAAGCCTCTGCCTTCCGCTTGGGTCATGATCTCAGGGTCCTGGGATCAAGCCTCACATGGCATCGGGATCTCTGCTCAGCAGGGAGCCTGCTTCCTCCTCTGTCTCTGCCTGCCTCTCTACCTACTTGTGATTTCTCTCTCTGTCAAATAAATGAATAAAATCTTTAAAAAAAAAATGTTAAAAGTCTGTCTTTGTTTCCCCAGAAGTCTTAAAGTATGTATTATCATTATCAATAGTTGATATAGAAAATGTATGTATTTCTATATCAATAGTCGATGTAGAGAATGTTTAAAGTATGTATTTCTATGTCAATAGTTAATATAGAAAATGTTAGATATTACATTTTTTATTTCACTTTTTGTTCTCATTATATAGAATGAAAGTTTATGTATAAAACTATTTTAGACTGTGTCAATGTTCAGTTATTTATTATTTGGCAAATTTTCTGGTTTAAAGGATAAATAATATTAGTTTGCATATATTACAAAGTTCAATAAGTAATACATCTTTAATAAGAAAGCTCTCTCACATTGCCCTATGGTTTTTACCTTATTTTAAACTTTTTAATGTATTTTTGCTGTAAAAAACACATAACATAAAATTTACCATCTTGACCGTGTTTAAGTGTAAAGTTCAGTAATGTTAAGTACATTCACATTGTTGCGAGTGGATCTCCAGAACATTTTCATCTTCCCAAACTGAGATTCTATACCTGCTGAACGATAACTCCCCTTTTCCTCCTGCTGTCAGCTCCTGGTAACCACCGTTCGACTTTCTGTTTATCTGAATTTGATTACATATCTACTCTGAGTGCAATCATGTAATACTTGTCTTTTCTGACTGCTTTGTTTCACTTAACATGTCCCCAGGGTTCATCCATGCTGTAGGATGTGAAAGTATATTTCTCCACGGACATTTGGGCTACATTCACCTTTTGGCAATTGTGAATTGTGCTACTAGGAACATGGATGTACAAATATCTCTTCCACACTCTGCCTTCAGTTCTTTTGGATACAGCCCAGGAGTGGAATTGCTGGATCATTCAGTAGTTGTATTTTTAAATTTTGGGGGAACCACCATACTGTTCTCCACAGGAAATGGTTCTCTGTACCATTTTCCATTCTTATGAACAGTGCATAGTGGTTCTAATTTCTCTCCATATCCTCCCCAACACTTCTTATTTTCTGATTGTTTTGGTTTGGTTTGGTTTTTAATAGCCATCCTGATGTGGGTATAAGGTCATACTTCATTGCGGTTTTGATTTGCATTTTCCTTATGATGAGTGATGTTGGCTGTTGGCCATCTTTTCATGTGCTTATTGGCCATCTGTATATCATCTTTGGAAAAATATCTATTTAAGTCCTTTGCCCATTTTTTAATCAGGTTATTTGGTTTTTGTTGTTGAGTTGTAGGTGTTTTTATATGTTCTAGATATTAATTCCTTATCAGATACCTGATTTACAAATATTTTCTTCCCTACTGTAGGTTCATTTTTCACTCTGTTGATTGTACCCTTTTTTTAATCCTGGAAAAAAATTATTATTTTATTATTAGGTAATACTTTTTTGATGGGACTTAACTTTTTTTAAACCACTTTATTGAAGTATAACTGACATGTGAAACCTAACGTATACAACTTGATGAGTTTGGGGATAATTATACATTGATTGTATCTTTTGATGCCTAAAAATCTTAAGTTTTACAGAGCCCCACGTATCTTTCCTTTTGTTGCCTGTTTCACATATGCCTTTCAATTGCTTTTTGGTGTCATATCCAAGAAATCATTGCCAAATTCAATGTCATGAAGTTTTTCCTATTTTTTTCTTTTTTTAGGAGTTTTATAGTTTTGAGCCTTATGTTTAGGTCTTTAATTCATTTTGAATTAGTTTTTGTATGTGGTGTTAAATAAAGTTCCAACTTCATTCTTTTGCATGTGGATATTCAGTTTTCCCAGCACCATTTGTTAAAGAGACTGCCCCATCCCCATTTAGTGGTCTTGGTACTCTTATTGAAGATCATTTGACCATATATGTGAGAGTTTGCCCCATTGGTCTACATGTCTGTCTTTATGCCAGTATTGATTATTATAGCTATAACTCTTTATTATACTGTATTGTATATTGTACACTGTATTGTATATTACACACTATACTGATTATGATAGCTTTGTGATATGTTTCAGTATCGGAAAGTGTGAAAAAGGAAGGCTAAGCAAATACTGAATTTATCTGGGCATTTGATATAATTTACCTAGTTTTAAATGCAAATTTTGCTTCAACCATAAATCATACAGATTTGCTATTATAGTATCCAATTTCACAAAATAATTACATCTATCCTGCCCTCTATAGACTTGGTCTGCAAATTTATTCTCCATATCACTATTTTGTCATAGAAAAATAGATTTGGAAATATATTTAGAAATAATCACTGTTAATATTTGGTATTTAATACCCTTTCAAATTATTTTTCAATGCAAATATATAAATTATTTTTGCTGTTTTGGTAAAAATTAAAAAATATTTTAGCTGCTTTGGTAAAAAAAATTTGAAAGGATCTATATACCAAAGTATGTGCTTGTACAATATATAATTATATTACTCACCTTTCTTTTTTTTTTAATTATTGTTATCTCATGAGTTAAAAAAAAATATGTATAAGAGATCCACATCATTGTTTCTTAAAGGCCATTTGTATTCCATTGCCTTGGGACTACCATGGTTAGTCATCATCTACTGTTGTATATTGAAATTGTGCCTAACTGGCTTTTTCCCTTTTATAAACAATGCTGTGATTGCATTGTTACACATACAACTTCACTCACTTGATTGTTTCTTTAGGATAAACTTCAAAAAAATTAAGTTACTAGTCAAAGGATATATAAACAATTTTTATTGCATTCTGATGGTGTCTTGCTACATTGCCCTCCCACAAGTAGCAATTTATAATGTCCCTGGCTTATAAACATGTGCTTATTTTGCCTCTGCTCACTCCAACACTTTCCCAGTTTTCTAAGTAAAAATGGGATCTTTTAATTGTAACTTGCCTTTACTCAATTAGTTTAATGAGACTGAATATTTCAGTGTTAAATTTTGAAAATTTTAATTGCATTGTGTTTTCTAGGTTCAACCACGAAGTTTTAAAATTATAAAATGTTCTTCTTTGGGGAATTAATGTTTTTTGCCTGTTTTTCTATTGCAGTGTTCACCTTTACCATTATGATTAAGGTTTCTACTACAGACTGAAGTTGTGACAATACTATGATTAGAATTATTTTTCGTTTTCTTTTGTCCATTAATTGTGTTGATGATGCTTTATTTATTTTTACTCTTCAGATGGCTTTACTATTGTGTGTGTGTGTTTGTGCATTTATGCGTGTGTGTATGTATGAGTGTGCATATGTGTGTATGTGTGGGTGTGTGGTAAAAGCTGTTGATATCCATTCTGGCTGCTGGGTTTCTTATGCCTAGAAAGATATCCCCTTACAAAGACTGTGTAAGCATCTACCTAAATTTTTCCATTGCTTTTATAGTTTGCTTGGGTTTTTTTGGTCTCTGAATTTCAAATGTTTAAAAACTGGCACTTGATTTAGGAGGGGTATTGTCATTTAGATGACAATAGATTTCCTACTCCCTCACCAGCACCAGCACCTCAATATAGTGGGACTAAGTAGAATTTACAAAGTTATGTTTGGTGGAATTGATATTTCTCGAATGGTCACTGCCTCTAAGACTGTGTCTAAGATACTGTTGTATTTAAGCCTTTGAGTTGCTATTTTTTTAAAATAAAACTGGTAATGGAGACGACTGATAATTTATCATGAATCTGTTTGCTACAAGTTTGAGCTTAGAAGAAGAGCTAACGAGGATTATTTTCTCTTCTAGATTTTATAGGAAGACAAAACTTGTCGGTTTTCAAGACATGGAATGTGTACCTTGCGGAGACCCTCCTCCTCCATACGAGCCACACTGTGAGTGAACCGCATACAAACACTGCAGAAGGGCTCTCGGCCTTTTTTTTAGAAACCTTTCTACAGTTAGCAAATGGAGCAAAATCTCTCTCTACTGTGGGGCTTATAGCATGCCTTCTTTTATCAAAGCCTCCAGCAGGATATAAAGCCCTTTTGTTGGGTGCCTCAGTCAGCAAACTGTGTCCTTTGATTTGAATCTTAGAGTGAAATACAGTGAAATGCTGCTGCTCGTTTCATTCAAACTTTTATCTTTCATTCTAGATATATAACTCAGGCGACTCCAATTAACTAGGTGATCCAAATCCTAAGGCATAATGTCTTTGCCTCAGCCCCATGAATTCCTGTTTTTTCCCTTCTTAGTCCCGTGCTGTCACGTGATGGCTAGAGACATTCCTCTCTGCGAATCACCTGCCCTAATTAATGCATTTAAATATTGGCTCATTTCCTTCACGCCTTCATTTTTCTCATTTAACAAATAAACAGGAAGAGAAAACCCATTGCACAGTGGGACTACAACTGCAAATGAGAAAATTTTGCCTTTTCTTCTCTGTATTTAACGATAATCATTTTGATCGTATTTTTGCCTTCCACACAAAAGGTATTTGTTACAAACTATCAATGTGCGTTGATGTTGAATAGAAAGGGGAGGAGCTCTTCCCTTTTCTTAATCCTAACTACAGATCTGGACAGTGGAAACTCATGAAAGCAATCAGCTGGTGGGCTCCCCCACTGTGCCCAGGACTTGTCTTTGCTAAGCAGGGCTTGAGGGAGCTGTACACAGGCTTCTTGTACACAGGCACCCTGTCCCCAGGTCCAGCAGAGAGGGTGAGGGAAGGTGCTCCATCCTCTGCATAGGTTGCTCACGCCTATTTGGGGAGCCTTGGTAATATGGATGTGATATTTAGGGTTGTTCTGAGGTCTTCTTGCTTCTTTCTGTGACAAAACCCTCCTCTTTGAACAAACTGAAACTTAGTAGTACATTATTGGTAAAGCCCACACAGTACTTGCCTTTCCAAGAATGTCATGGAATTTGCAGTCCATATTATTATATCCTTTACCAAAATGCATTACCTTCTATTTTTCATTTGATGTAGTAGAAAGGAAAAAAAAAAAAAGATTCTTTCAAGTTTTACAAGAATACATGATGACCCTCTTTTTTATAATATTCAAGTATTGGCCAATTAATTCATTGCATTTAACAAATGCAGTATCAGATCTTACATATCAGTCATGATAGGTAAACTCGTTTCATTTAATTTTCTCACTGTCCCATCATCTGCCTACATTTGTCAATGAGGGCTCCAGGTCCAGAAAGGTTATGAACTCTGCCCTGTTGGCTGGGAAATGGCAGAGACACAGTTCAGACCCAGATCTGTCTAGTGCCAAATATTGTGCTTTTGTCACCACGCTCTATTATCTTCCTAAGAAAAACCAAACCGTCTACTCTGTCCTCTGTTGGCTGATGTAGTCTACTACATGTTGACTTTTTGTTTGCCTTAATATTCTTTTTTTCAAAGGAAGAAATATATCTTTTTAAAAAAGATTTTGTTTATTTATTTGAGAGAGAGAGAGTAAAAGCAGAGGGAGCATCAGGCAGAGGGAAAGGGACATGCAAACTCCCAGCTGAGCAAGGAGCCCAACCGGGACTCTGATCCCAGGACCCTGGGATCATGATCAAGACAAAGGCAGACGCTTACCTGACTAAGCCATCCAGGCACGCTGTTTGTTTTAATATTCATCGTTTATACAAAAACTCTAAAAATCAAACATAGAGGCGGTATTTTACACTACACAGTCTGTAAAAGGACATGTCCTCTTGCCAATTAAAATGGGGTGGTGACCTGGGCTTGCCTATGGGTCCACTCGGCCATCATTTCGTCCAGAAGGCGAATTAAGATCATGCACTTCATCCCAAACTACCATTAAAAGTTTAGTAAAGTAACTGCTATTGCCCAGTGTAGAGTTGGAAAGTACTAGGATTATTTTTTTTTCCTCTTTAATTTACTCAGTTTAAATTTAATATGATCTGGTCGTAAGTCTGAGGCATTGGAATTTTTGCCTTTAGGGATCTGGCTAAGCTCGGACGTCATAAATTAGACTTTAAACATAGTTTTCACATTTAACTTCCAATGTCTTATAAAGCCCTGAGTAAGTTACAGTTTGAAAAAGAAAATTAACTAGTTTAATTTATATGTATAGATCTATTTCTCCATATATGAAACTCTTCAGAAAGCAAAGAAAAACAAATTATTTTTTAAGTCAGAAATGCGGTGCACAAAGTAATAGGCTTTCAAATCATGAAACAACAGTCTGGGGTCTTTAGTAAATGTTAATCCTTATCTCTGTAAAGGAAAGTCTCCTGCCTTTGGCACAGGTCTTAGGAATAATTCCAGGGCACAACTAATCTCCTCAAAAGCGATCTTGAAATCTTTTGGGGGAATTATGTAAGGCGCCTTATGTTTTCATTTCTCCTACTTTGAGTATTTCAACTCATCCACAAAGAACTACTTCTCCAGTGACTTTTCCTTGCTGAGGAGTTCCTGTTTTATTTAGACTCAGAAGTAAGAAAGTGACACCCCTCAAGCTGCCTCAAGTAATGGGGTTTGGGGCATCAGGGTGACTCAGTTCTCTGCCTCAGGTCATGATCTCGGGGTCCTGAGATTGGTCCCACATTGGGCTCCCTGCTCAGCAGGGAGTCTGCTTCTCCCTCTCCCTCTGCCCCTCCCCCTGCTTGTGCTCTCTCAAATAAATAAAATCTTAAAAAAAAAAAGTAATAGGGTTTATTTCAAGGATATATGTATCAGTGAGAGGCTAGAACTTCCCTGAACTTGGGGGCAGCTCTTAACTTGGGACCTGGGCAGCCCTGGAGTCTGGGGGCTACAGCCCCACGCTGCAGGAGGCTCTGAGTTCTGCCCTGGGCTCTGGTCAGCACCACTGATGCTTTCTCAGGCTGTGGGACTCTGTTTACATCTCCTCCTTTCCCCTCATGCTTCCAAGGGGCTGGTCGGTACTTCCCAGTCATGGTTCTGAAGGAGGGAATCTGATTGGCCAAGTAAAATACCATCGTCCTGTGAGACAGAGTCTTTTTCATTTAACTGTTGAACAAATATTTGAGTGCCTACCAGGGGCCAGGCACACAATGATGGACAAATAGACCCCAATTCTTTTCTTCTTGGAGCTTATGGCGTAGTGGGGGAGTTGTCAAATAACTGCTCCAAATTAAACAGTATTCAGAGAGTACCCACATAGATGCAAAAGTGTGACCGGCCAGTCCTGTGCCTGGAGGGATCTGTGGTGCCCTAAGAACGCGTAATGGATAATGACATAGGAACATTATGGAAGACTTTCCACAACCATGACTTCCGAGCTGTGATCTAATGGGTCAGTTAGAGGAGGATGAGCCAGAAAAGGAGACCAAACCGAGGGCCAGGGAAGTTGGAGGAAGCCAGGAGCATATGAGAGTGTCCTTTCCTGTGCAAGTCAGGTCAGTTGACCCTGGAAATTTCCTTTGCATTTTACACCCTGGAGGTCTATGGTGACATTGACAGGCACCATCTGAGTGAGTAATGGAAATGAAGCCAGATTATTATGAAATGACAAGCTAACGGAAGGGGAGGAATAGAGATGATTATGGACAACCGTCTAGAGGTTTGCCTGTGAAGGTAACGTGGGAATATGCAGGCAATGGAGAGGTTTTGTTTTATTTCATTTCTGAGGTGAGGGACACATTTGCTTGTTTGCAGGTTGAAGAAAAGGGTCCAATTGAGAGAGGCTGACTTTATGAGAGAACAGTAGAATTATCAGTCCTATAAGGTTCTCTGGAAAAGGATCCCAGAGCACACTTGTTGGGTTGGCCTTCTCTGGAAGGAGGGGTGCTCCCTGCTATAACCAGTGAAAGAGGGGAGTGGAGCAACGAACATGGCCTTCTGCATTCGGTGGCAGGGGGTGAGAGGCTTGTAGACTTGGCTCATATGTGTGTGAAGTAGGAGGCATTGTGTTCTGCCAAGTCAGGCAGGAGCCAAGGAACTCAGAGGCTGGAAAAGCACCGGCCTTTGAGATTCTCATTACAGAGCGTGGGAGGGAAGTTGATGCGAGAAATAGTGGGTGTCCTAGTAGCACCAAGGGTCCAGATGAAGTTCATGGTTATAGCAAGGCTATTTGCTTCTCATATGATATCTGCAGGTACTTCTGCTGCAGGAATGACTCCAGCCACCTCTGAAGCTGCCCCAAACATACATAAATTGTGCCCTAAGTGTGCAGCTTCTAGCAAGCTACAAAGAAGTCTTGAAAATATTGTCTGTATTGATAACACAAGAATAATTTTTTTAAGATTTTTTTTATTTATTTATTTATTTATTTATTTGACAGAGAGAGAGATCACCAGTAGGCAGAGAGGCAGGCAGAGAGAGAGGGGCAGGCAGGCTCCCTGCTGAGCTGAGAGAGCCGGATGCAGGGCTCGATCCCAGGACTCTGAGATCATGACCTGAGCTGAAGGCAGAGGCTTTAACCCACTGAGCCACACAGGTGCCCCATATTGATAACATAAGAATAATTTTAAATAAATATAAATATATTTTCATATATTTATATAATACCCGAAGTAAACCAAAGTCATGACTTAACAGAAAAACAAGAATTGAAAACTTCCCATATTTCTGTCAACTCTCCAAGGGACCACTTATCACATTTTCTTTATCCATTCATCCATTGATGGACACTTAAGTTGTTCCATGTCTTGGCTATCCTAAATAATGCTGCAGGGAACATGCGGTGCATAGATCTTTTTGGGTTAATGTTTCCATTCTCTTCAGGTAAATACCCAGAGGCGGAATTGATGAGCGGTATAGTCCTCTTTTTATTTTTTTGAGGAACCTCCATACTGTTTTCCATGGTAGCTGCACCAATTTACACTCCCACCAACAGTGCATAAGAATTCCCTATTCTCCACATCTTCGCCAACATTTGTTATTTCTTGTCTTTCTGATAATAGCCATTCTAACAGGTGTGAGGTGATAGATCATTGTGGTTTTGATTTGCATTTCCCTGATGATAAGTGATGTTGAGCATCTTTTCATGTACCTGTTGGCCATATGTATGCCTTCTTCAGAAAAATGTCTATTCAGACCCTCTGCCCATTTTTAATCAGATTTCTTTTTTGCTATTGAGTTGTATGTGTTCTTTATATATTTTGGATATTAACCCCTTCTCAGATATATGATTTGTAAATATCTTCTCCCATTCATTAGTATGCTTTTTCATTTTTTTGATGGTTTACTTTGCTATGTAGAAGGTTTTTAGTTTGATGTAGTCCTACTTGTTTATTTTTTCTTTTGTTGACATTGATTTTGGTGTCAGATCCAAAAAAATCATCACCAAGAATCAATGTCAAAGAGTTTACCACCTATTTCTTTTCTAGGAGTTTTAGGGTTTCAGGTCTTACATTCAAGTCTTTAATCCATTTTGAGTTGACCTTTGTGGTATGGTGTAAGAAAGTGATTCAGTTTCATTCTTCTGTATTTGACTGTCCAGTTTTCCCAACACTATTTATTGAAGAGACTGTACTTTCTTCATTGCCTCTTTTTGGCTTCTTTGTCGTAAATTAACTGACCCTCTATATGTGGGTCAGTTCTGGGTTCTCTATTCTGTCCTATTGATCTATGTGTCTGTTTTTAAGCCAATACCATACTGTTTTGATTACTATGGCTTTTTAATATAATTTGAAATTAGGAAGCATGTTACCTTCAGCTTTGTTCTTTTGTTCTCAAGATTGCTTTGTCCATTCATGGGCTTTTTTGGTTCCATACAAATTTTAGGAAGGTTTGTCCTATTTCTGTGAAAAAAAAATGCCATTAGAATTTTGATAGGGACTTCATTAAATCTGTACATTGCTTTGGGTAGTATGGACATTTTAATAATGTTATTTCTTCGAATCGATGAACATGGAATATTAACTCATGCGGATTTTGAATAGAACTGAATGAAATCCTATCCAGAAACATACTGACCCCAGAGTTAGCTCAATAATGACTACCTACCTGCTGGCCTGCTTTCTTCTAAATGGTGACTGTTTGGCCTTGCATCTCCTCCAGTGCCCCTCCCCCCCAAACCCAGGTGTGCTCTTTGGAGAATATGGAGGTTGGGACTTGTTCCACATGGGACCCATGGGATCCATGTGAGATCCTCCCACATGGGGGGGGGGATCTCATGATACTGCTGGCTTTGATCTTTGTCTTGCTGTCCTTCACCCCCACTGGCAGGTGAGCGATGAAGGATACCTAGAATGGGGCTACAGTGGATTTTTGTGTTTGATTACTTGAATGGCTAGAGCACCAGGCTGGAGAAACCCAACTTAGGCTGGTCTCTTTCCTCCCTGTCCCACCACCTAAGGCTTCAGACTGCATACCCAACCAACACGAGCTTAAAGTTTCCTTCCCCTGAAAATGATGGTGGATATGTGACTGTAATTGATTAGTCCACTCAACCTCTTGGTCAGGTCACCAATAGCATTAATTTGTGAGAACGACTGGTTGGGCATGGAGCACAGAGTTGATTGCTGATTAGTGACATCACTGTACATTGCAGATCAATGAAAGTACCCCTTACATAAAAATCCCTGCTCCAGGCTCTGTTCCTCATCACTTTATCTTCACTTCCTAAAAATGTGCACCCATTTAGAGCGTTAAGGGGAAATCGAGAAAAACACACAAGAAATTTTAGAAGAACTATATCCTGCCCTAGGCCTGATAAGAAATGCAGATTTTGTGTGATTTCTTTTAGCAATGTTTACTTAATTTGGAACAAATACCAGGGTTGGAACAAATGGTTTTGAAAAAATTCAAAGCGGTTTTTCATCTGAGTACAGCTTTATTTAAGTGTGTTTAACCTAGATGTTTGCTTTGTTCTTGGGGGCTTTGTAAAACAAGCCACGTGATTCTGAAGAGATAAGTGACCAGATAAGTCACTGTTGGGGGGAAGAAGAGGGGAGAGAAAAGCAGGAGCTCTGTTGGCCTGGAACTATTTAGGAATTCTGCATGGCTTACTGGTCTCAAAGAACAGTAGGTCTCTGTACTGATCAGTAATAAATGACATTAAAAAAGGATTCTTTTCCAAAGGAAGCTGAAACTACCTTCTAAGTAACAGAGAAAAGTAACATCAAAATAAACTTTTAAAAGAAATATTGTCTCATTAAAGATAATTCTTGAAGTTTCGTAGAAAAAAAGAAGGGAGACTACCAGAGGCAAAGCATTTTCCCTTAGAGCTTACAAAACAAAAACCAGCATCTTGGTGGTTTTCTTTTATCCCTTTTCTGTCCATGCCGCTGATTTTTGGAAAATGGATGTAATTATGCTGCACGTGCTACTTTGTATCCTTTTTCCACTTGCAGTGTAATTTTTTTTTTCATCTGCTACCTAAGTACTATTTTCATGATCTTTCTGATGAAAGTACCATGTAGGTATTTGGGCTCCTGTTGGATTTTAAGGCTGCTCTGCTACCCTCGTTGTTGCTGTTCAGGTCTCTATGTAGGAGGGAGCCTTCCCTGTCTCTGCATTAGTGAGAGGGTACCTACAGTGTATGTGTCCAAAGGGATTAGTATTCAACGTGCAATTATTGCAAGGTTATTTTAAAGTAAGGGTGCCTGGTAAACACCTCTTTTAAAGAAAAGACAACACATTTAAAAGGAAACACATTGGGGGTGTTTTGAAATCAGTACTAACATGAGTCTTCAGGTTTTCTCTAAAAGTGGAGGAGGAGGCAAAGGAAGAGACCTTGCCCTCGGTGAATTACAAGCAGACTTCAGCTGTTGCCTGAATGTTTTAGTCAATAGACTGGTGAGGTTAAACACCCAGTTCCTGGCATTCTCACAGCACCCAGTACCTTGCATCCTGGGGCACTTATACACTTACTGAAACTGATCAGAGGAAATGGTCATGCTAGGGGTTGCGGAAGAAATGCATATAATCCAGGAGTATGTGGCTTTTGCTTTGGAAACATGATGTGATTTTTATTCCATCTATGGGTGTTTATCATTTCCACAGCAGAGCTCTTGTGACCAGTGCATTAATACCTGGTGGCCTGACTTCCCAGAGTACTCACTGGATCCTCTGTGGGATGGGGCCATATGGCCACAAAGTGCTAATGAAGGGTTCCCTTCACTGAGAGTTTTCAAGTAGTCCTTGATCCTAAGTGTCCAGCCAGGGGACGGTTACCACAGGTTGTGTGATGGAACCTGGCCATGGGGATCGTTGCAGGAACAGACAGGTGCGACCCGGTACCCTGAGCAAGTCCAGAATGCAGCAGAGAAAGGGAGCTTCTCCAAGAGGAGTCTTATAAAGTTTAGCGCTTTCCACTTAAACAGAACTTTCAGGGTAGGGGATAGGAAGACAAGGAGATCAAAGAGAACTCAGCACAGACAAAATAGCCCCTGGCTTGTGGCTGATGGATTACAGAGCCAGCCCTCACCTCTGATGCAGGAGTGGGAGCTTGCCTCTGCTGTACCCCCACTGATTTGTTGGTTTAAGGGACTGTCACTCTTCTCTCCTTGCACTCTCTATAGTTCTCTGCTTTTCCCTATGATCTCCCTTCTTCCTTGTAGTAGGATGCAATTTCATTATTATATTGGAAAATGATCTAAAATAGCAGTGGTTAAAGGTTGCTTATGTGGAAACCAAAGAAACAGGTATCAGCCAGTCTCCCCACAGAACTCCAGCAAGAGAGCTCCCTGCCAAGGGGACCACCTTTCAGCTCTCTCCCGGAATCCATTTATTTTTTGCCAGAAGCATTGCTATGTTAATAGAAGGATCTATGGTGGAGTGAAGAAGGGAGGGAAGGAGCTAGCAGAGGCAGAGATGGAGAGGGCAAGAAGCAGGAGGGCAGCCTGCGGTCCGCGGGGAGGAGTCCCAAACACGCACAAAGCCCCCACAGGAGCTCCAAACCTGCTGAGATTTGATGCCATTTAGCATAGTGCAAACAGAGCTATGCATCCCAGGTATTGACCCCTGAGGGTTTGTCTCTAACACCACTGGGTACAGTAGTCCTACTTCTCTTCTTTTATTCTTTCTGGACCCTGCAAAGGGGGTGGGGAGACAGTCAAATTACATTTGTTGAAATCTCTTCTTTTTAATTTTTGTTTACTTATTTTTGAGAGAGAGGAAGCACGCATGCACAAGCGGGGGAAGGGGCACAGGGAGAAGTAGACTCCCCACTGCGCAGGTAGCCCAGGACCCCGGGATCATCACCTGAGCCTGAGCCGAAGGCAGATGCTTAACTGACTGAGTCACCCAGGCATCCCTGTTGGAATATTTTTAAGAAAGTGGCAAGCCATTGTAATTGTTTTAGACTGATTTCTGTAGAAAATGATTAATTCTTCTTTCAGCTTATTTGCTGAAACAGTGATCATCTACCGAGAGGTTAAGAATGTATTATGGCAGACTCCTTTCCCAAGGATGTGGGGAAAATAGCTGGGCAGTTTAAACGTGTTGACCTCTTTAGAGGAAAAGTGTGCTATACATGCTACTGCTTTGTATGATGATGTCGCTATTTCAAATATTTATCTTAGCCCTAGTTTCATGCCAGTTCTAGAAATCAAAACTACTTAAAAAATATGTTTCTTAACTCTATATTCGTCCTTTGGCCCCAACATGAAAGTGCTAAATATTTGTAAGCTACTAACTGTTCCAAATGAAAAAAAAAAGGAAAGGGAAGTTTAAATGCCTTGACTTGGTCAGGTGATGGTGTCCCTTGAACGTGGAGATGCTCTGCAGAAGGGCTTGTGTGCCTGTAATGTCGGAGGCAGGGGTGTCACGAGTTGTGCCCATGGGCTTTGATCCCACCCCCAGAAGGGTAGCTGTTGATTATTACCCGGTCAGCTATAAATCTGACTTCTCTGCCCTTTATCTTCAGTCTCTCTGAAACGTTTAAAGTCAGTGAGCCGGTTTAAATATTTACTCATGAAGAAACAGATTGTGGTTTGTTAAAGGCCATCACTAAATTAAATGGATGTTAGATTAAGTATAGTTTATTTAAAAAATATAAAGTCCAACAGGCCTGTTTCACTAAGTTATGGACTTTTGCAAATGGTGATTTGTGTGTGTGCCCATTAAATGCTTAATATATAAATAAATGTGGAGAAAGCATCCCCTCAGTTTATGCCAAACCTATGGTGGAAATACTCAGCATTTAGGCTCCGAATGCCCTCCCATTCCCCCAGTAGGACATTTATTCTTGTGAGGTAGTATATAAGGGATCACATTGTACCAGGAGACCAGCATTTGGTCCCCTGTGAGCTCACATTCTAGAAGGGACTGGAATATGTTGTCTTCACCAATGGATTGAGACCTTTTTGTTTTTAAACAAGGGTGAATGCCTGGCCACTTCCCACATCAACTACGTAAGGAGTGGGATTTAATTTAGGGCACGTCATTTTGAGGATGAAGACGAGAAGCACCAGGAGAGTTTAAGATCGCAAATCTTGAATTCTGAAGGGGACCAGACATTTCATGTGCATTTCTCAGCCTGAGCTTGCAGGAATTCTCTGTGGTGTACTTGTCAAATACCTTTGCTTCACAGCCAGGCAGTACAGAGAAGAGGAGAGAGAATTCGAACCCAGGTCCGCCTGACAGCCCAGACATGCCGAGTTCAATACTCACCTTTCCAGGTGAACTCGGAAGGACCTCTCTTCTTCCTGTAAGAGAATTAAAAATAATCTTAAAATTAAGAAAAAAAAATTGAAACTATAAATGAAATATAATTGAGTCTTTGTCCTTGAAGAAATAGTTTAAGAGACTCAAATGTTAAAAAAGGTGGTAAAAGATAAAAATCGAAAACTTGAAGTCCTATATCAAACAGGAATTGGGGGTTTTTTTGTTTTTTTTTTTTTAAAGATTTTATTTATTTATTTAACAGAGAGAGAACACAACAAGGCAGAGAGGCAGGCAGAGGCAAAGAGAGAGGAGCAGGCTCCCCGCCGAGCAAGGAGCCCGATGCGGGACTTGATCCCAGGACGCTGGGATCATGACCTGAGCTGAAGGCAGCTGCTCAACCAACTGAGCCACTCAGGCGTCCCAGGAATTGGGTTTTTAAAGATAATATCCCACCTTGGGGATTTAAAACATCATTTTAACTGCTTTTAAAATTATTTTGATTATCCCAGGGAAATTATTCTAAGTATTCATGAGAATTCTGTCTATATTATGAATCATATAGCGATTTTCTTAAATATTCCAAAAATACCTTTTCTTGATTACATAATTATAATTAAAGGGAGGACAGGCTTCTTTTTTTAACTGCTGCAAAATAATTTTTTAACTTATTGAAAAACAAATCACATACAAGAAGATGTGTGTAGTTCAATGAGTTTTGATGGATCTGTACACCTGTGTAATCATCTCTCTAGTAAAGATGTAAAACACTGCCGTCATTTATTTCAGAAGGGAAGTCCTGTTAACTGATGACTTTGGAGTAGCCTCAGAAAAGTTCTCTTTATCTTACTTACCAGCTGTCATGAAAGATATGATTTAGGCATCATTTTGTTCTCTTGCATTTAAAAAAATGTATGCATGTATATATTAGCATTTTCTGAACACATTTTCATTTCTGTCAGGACACCCAAGAGTTATGAAATGAAATGTTACATTTTGTCTTTAAATGAGCAAAATCTTCAGTATCAAACTTAAAAATGTCATTGAAAACTAATCATTTCTGGAAAGCTTCCCAGTGATCATAGGAGGCATGCTTTTCTTTAAATGAGAAAAATCACTTTTTGGTATTAGGCTGCTTAGCTCAGGAAGCATGTCAGGGAGTACTTTTTGAGTGCCTAATGCCAGTCTAGATACAGTGGAATCATCCTAAAGACATATCTGCTATGTTGTCATTTACCTGTGATTCAGTCTGTCCACACATTCATTGATAAATACATTGAATGACAAATACATTGACCATACGTTGACAAATACACTGATGTGGGTGCTAGGGACCCCACAGTCAAAACCACAGATGAACTTCTCAGTGCTCAAGGAGTGGGCATTCTAATGCTCCAAAGAAGGGATAGTTTTTAAAATAAGGTGGTCACAAAAGGCCTAAATAAAGTGATCCTAGGGCAGGACCCTGAAGGAGAGGATGAGGGAGTGAGCTGAACTCCACGTTTTGGGGCAGAGCCAGCAACACACTTGACAGAGCTGGAGCTCAGTGAGTGGGGCGGATGGACTTGGGGAGAGGGCATAGACCAAGCAGAGCTGGTAGGCCATTGTGAGGCCCTCGGTCTCGCTACAGGAATGACACTGCCTGACTTCACTTTTAAAAACTCCATCTGGCTGCTGTTCAGAATAGATTTCAGGGGAGCAAGAGGAGAAGCAGGGAGACTAGTTAAACACAGTATTTTTAGCCAGTAAAATACATGTATGCACTTTGAGGAATAGGCTTTCTACCCTTTTCTCTAAGATTTAATTATTAATTTTTTAATTTTAATCAATTTAATTTAAATACATTTAGTTAATTTAATGATGAGTTATATTAATATAATATTTGTTATAGTTTGCTTGCTCTGTGTGATGCCAAAGAAAATCACAGAGGAATAACATTTTATTGATTTTTTTTTCCTAAAGTCAGAGAAGCCACAAATTTGGAAGAGGCTAACTAAAGATTTTACATCAGTGGCATAAGATTTTAGTTCATCACAACTGCTTTCTATTACTAGGGCCTATGGACACAGATGAAGGTCTGAGCAATAAAATTGGGGGAGTTTCTCTCTAACTTTCAATATTAATTAACACTGAAAGGACACTCTCACGTAACTGCCTGCTTTGATCATCCCAAGACGAATGGAGACCAGTATCTACGTGTCGTTTCTCACGCATTAGTTCATGTAACCTTCTCTGTGAAGAGGACGTGATTCTGAGTCCTGGTCCTAGCACTACTCTCAAATCAGTTATTTAACTTTTCGGGGATCCAGGTTTTTCATGTGCCAAATGAAGATTCTAATGATTTTAAAAGAGGAAACGAGGCGTTGGCTGAATTCCTGAATCTGCTTCACTGTTCCAAGCCTCCAGAAAAGTGGGCTCTTTCTAACTTCACCCAGAGTTGTGTCCTTTACCATGAGTTACGTCAACTGTAGAATTTTAAATAAATCAGTGACAGTATCAATTCTGCTGGACTAAGAGATAGCAAGAAACACGATCTAAATCCGGATTTCCTCCTCCGTGGAAACCCAGCCTTGTGAGGCTGTGCGTAAACACATAGGCCTTTTTTTCCCTAGTTGGAAGTTAATGGGCAGAAATAATTTTGAGTTTCATCATCTTGGGATAATTTCACAAGAGATTACTTCTTTAAATGCTGCAGTGAGGTAAATAAAAATTATCCACTTTACTAATAACAGGGAACCTGACAATTATAGGATACAGAGTCCTTGGGTGAAAGCGTGCCTCTCTTGACACCGCATTCTCCATTTGGAGGCAGAAAGAACAAGGTCATGCTTTAACACGGACATGGCGTCCAGGCACCTGAATGGAGCCTGGCACTGAGAGGGTTAAGCAGTCCACTCAGCAAAGAGGGAGGGCAAGGGCCCAATTTCATATCTTTGTTCCAGTTCCCAGATGGCAACCCTGTCTGTTAGTCCCAGTTGAAGCAAAACTATTTTTGAGCTTGTGTATCCTTCAGCACAGATGTTCAAGGCCATAATAATGTGTTTCTTTTATGGTGTCCTTTCTGTTTCTTGGTCGAAGTTTCAAAGCTTCATTGTTTCATCAGTCAAATAAACACAGCAAGACCTTATAGGACTGTGGGATAATAAAAAAGAAGAAAAACATCCTTGAAAGCAGGAAAAAATGGTTTCACTTATCATATGTGCAGAGAAATACTATAGACAATCTGCTGCCATTTTGTGGCTTATAATTTTTTCAGTGTTAATTATGGTGTTTATCGTAATTAAGGTACTAAATACTTATGCTTATAATCTACCCAGCACTGAAGAGAAAGTTAAAGTAATGAGCTCGCTCTTGGCATAACAGACTTTCTCGAAACAGCACAGGGAGGTAAAAGTCTTGAGTCAATTCTGGGGATCAAAATGTGGTCAATGAGGGCCCCTCATTGGGGATCCTGAGGGCCCCAGGATCCCCTCATCCTGGGATAGTTGCCTTCTCCTCTTCTTTCTTTTTTATTCCCCTCAAAGACAGGCATGGTAGTGTTTGTCCTATACAATCCTGGTGAGAAACAGAACTCTAGGCCAGGTGATCTGGAAGTAAGATTAAGAATGGAAATGGAGGGACGCCTGGGTGGCTCGGTTGGTTGGGCGGCTGCCTTCGGCTCAGGTCATGATCCCAGTGTCCTGGGATCGAGTCCCACATCGGGCTCCTTGCTCGACAGGGAGCCTGCTCCTCTCTCTGCCTCTGCCTGCCTCTCTGCCTGCTTGTGGTCTCTCTCTCTGTTAAAATAAATAAAAAATAAAATCTTAAAAAAAAAAAAAAAGAATGGAAATGGAGTCTAGTGAAGTAATTTACCAAGTCTCAGCGACTGTGACATCAGCCTTCGGTCACAGGCTCGCTACCTGGGATTTTCTCCAGATGCTTCTTCGAGTCATGATGGAGCCTCGGGATCCCTTCTGACCTCCAGGCTTTCAAATAACTCTCTTCCTGCCTCCCAGGCCTTCACAGATGCCTGTCTATCTGTTGCCGCCTGAATCCGTCACCCATCACCCCAGCACCTCTCTTAGCAACACTCCTGACCCCTTTGTCTGCTTAACCCCGTATCACACTTGCTCCAGGACTGTCACTGGGCTGCCAAGGGCCTGTGTAGCCCAGGCCCCTTTAATTTCACCTTTGCATTTCTGATAGTGCATTTCATGACATATATGTCTTAAAGAGTAGAAACTGGCTTCTTCATCTGTAATTCTCTTTTGTCCTGTTGAGGAGAAATACAGCTATTCAGTTCAATGCCTTACAAATACAGCTAATTTTCATTTTCCAGGTAGAAACATTCACATTTTGGACTAATAAATGGAATCCAAAGCCAAGGGGCACCTGGGGGGCTCAGTCAGTTAGGCAGCTGCCCTCATCAGCTCAAGTCATGGTCTCAGGATCCTGGTATCGAGTCACCAGGAACCTGCTTCTCCTTCTGTCCTTCCCCCTGCTTGTTCTCTTCTCTCTTTCTCTCTCTCTTAAATAAATAAATAAAATATTTTTTTTAAAAGTTCAAAGCCAAATTTAAGGAAATTTAAAAATAAAGTCTCTGCCACTCACTGTTGGCTACAGAGTCAGTGGTGATGGAGTAAGCACCCCGCCACATGCACACCCTGGGTTGACCAGTCCTCCCCTTCACCTGCTATCTCCCCACCAGTGCTGGGGAGCAAACGATGGGAGATGATGGCTCTGGGTCCACACTTCGTCTTCATTGCTTTGGCCGCTCCCCAGCCCACGCTGTGTGGTCCAAACAAAACAGGCTTCTGTGGCCGCCCTGTGGTCTGCACGGCCCGGCCTGGCAGGATGCAGGCCAGCTAGGAGGCTGTGGTGTGCAGCTGAGGAGGAGGAGATCAGTGAGAACAAGCACAGTGGCTGAAGGGAAGAGGGGGAGAAAGATCCAAGTATTCAGGAAGACCATTTTCTTTTTTTTTTTTTTTTACTTTTTTTTTTTCTTTTTTTTAATTTTTTATTAACATATAATGTATTATTTACCCCAGGGTACAGGTCTGTGAATCACCAGGCTTACATTTCACAGCATTTGCCATAGCACATACCCTCCCCAATGTCCATATCCCTATCCCCCCCCCCCCAACCTCCCAGCAACCCTTAATTTGTTTCGTGAGTTTAGGAGTCTCTTATGGTTTGTCTACTTCCCCATCCCATCTTGTTTCATTTCTCTTCCCCACCCCCCCATAACCCCCTGCCCTGCCTCTCAAATTCTTCATATCAGAGCGATCATGTGATAATTGTCTTTCTCTGACTGACTTATTTCGCTTCGCATAATACCCTCTAGTTCCATCCACGTCGTTGCAAATGGCAAGATTTCGTTTCTCTTGATGGCTGCATAGTATTCCATTGAATATATATACCACATCTTCTTGATCCATTCATCTGTTGATGGACATCTAGGTTGGGAAGACCATTTTCAAAGCAATATACAGTGCTGATATGAAAGAAGAGTCTAAAGTCACTCTTTATTTTTCTAGCAGTTTAAATACCAAGTACTTATTAGATAGGTCAGAATGAATGATGACACTGTGGGTTTTTGGTTAGGAACAAAACAAAACTATATTGGCACGATAATGCTTTGTACTTGAATTGTTAAGTACCGTCAGCTTCCTTTGCAGTGTGGGTCGGCGTCTACACCAGTCTAAACCATCGGCGTGGTGACCCCTGGAGCAGGGGAGAGGGTCTGGGTGGTGCTGCCAGAAAGGAGAAAGGAGCTTTTCTTCCCCAAAGACTGATACAGCATGCTGTTGGAGGCCCTGTATTTAGCTGGAAGAGGTTTGAATGGGAAATAATCATCTTAGTTGAAAGCGAAACCGAGCCCATGTCTACACACACCATGTACAGACTTGGTGACTTCTGCCTTGTTTTTTAAAATCAGTTTTTATAAATACACAGGTTAGCAATTCAGGTCAGAAAATGCACCAGGCTGTGTTCATGAGAATTTGAAACTGCCAAATCTACTTAATTTCATACCATCCACTTATTGCCACATAATGCTTCCAGGGACTTCCTTGACAACTACAAGCACCCAACGTGGAGGGAGAGTTTGACTCTCCGGGTAAAAATAAAAAGGTCACTGGAGGAGAGATAAGAGGCCCAGGATAAAAATATCACTAACATGGGCTAGAACTTTCCAATGGCTGGTGCATCTGTTTGCTTACGAATGCTCCACTGGGCCAGAAGGCCTTCCAGGCGTCTTTACCATCTCTTTTCTTTACTCCACTCAAGTGTGAATACTTCCCTTCCCATGCTGGCAATCCAAAATGTCCAGCATGTCCATTTGATTGTCACCAGCCCACCTTCGGGAATAAATGGAGTCAAATTACCTTGTCCAAGCAACTGGTCTTTTTTTCTGCCATCATTTTGCGGTAAGGGAAGACCATTTAAATATGGGCAGGAGAACCAGACAAATGAAAGTATACATGAGAAAACAGAGATTTCTCCTCTGTGCTTTCCTTTCAGACATCATTTCTATTCATAGCTTTTCCTTCATTATCCCTTTTTTGCATGTAATTTAAGTATGTAACATTGGTTTTGCCTGGTGCTTGTTTGTGTTTCTGTTTGTCCATCACCATGTAGATAGTAAGTCCAAATCATGGTCTTAATGCTCAAGGAACTAGGAAGAAAGAAGAATCAGAGTGTTTTAGTTCCTTCTCTCCAAATGTCCATATCGGTCATACTTAATATAAGCCTTTGAAAAAATTTGGAAATCTTGTACAAAAATTGGACTCAATTGTGGAACTCTCAGTGTTAGTTGTATTAGTGTGTTTAGTTGGAAGAGGTTTGCAATGGAAAATAATGGTCTCAGTTGAAAGGGGAATCTTTCAGCTTTGTTCCAGGTAAAATAAAGATCAGAATCCATGCAGCATTCTCTACACATGTATCTAAGGAAGAGGAAGTGCAGGTCCTAGACCTCGTCTTCCATGTCCCTTGAGTGAGAACATGAACCACAGGGTGGCTTTAAACTCTTGGCCGGTGTGTCTGACCCTGTATCACCAGAGCCATCACTGTAACTGATAGAGAACTAAAACTTTTCTTATTTGCTTACCAAAGGATTTTCTTAGTAATGGTTTTACCACTTCAGTCACAATATTCCTTGAGGTTTAGGTATTTTGTTAATTGTTGCTTATTGTTCTGTGACATTGCTTAATGTTACCAGTTAGATCACATTGGTAAGACTCTGAGATACTTACATAAAAGCAGCTGTAGCTATGTCTCTTGTAAGACATAATATTACATATACATATATACATAATCTTACAATAATTACAGTACAGTGCCAGATTCTGAATAATAATGGGGAAAATATTCTGAATTTTGGGGAAAAATTCTGAAAAATAATGGGGAAAAGCATGGCTAATACTTACAGAAATTTTACTGTATATGAGGTACTATGCCAACCCTTTAAGTGCATTACTTCATCTAGTTCTCACAAAAATCCTGTCAGGTTGATCTCGTTATATCCTGATTTTACCAGTAAGGAAACTGCGGCAAACAGCTGTCATTGCTGGTTGTAAAACTGCTGATAAATGGCAAAGTGGGGATTCGAACCCAGACTGTTTACTACCCAGCTCTTAAGCCATTAGAATGTACAGTGCTTTACAGTAAGTTTTAAAGCTAGAAAAAGACAGGAGAAAGAAAGGATGAAGACATGCTGATATATAT
>CM052810.1:68384460-68403114 GCA_028533885.1 Nasua narica | reverse complement strand
TTAGGAAAAAGATGTATATCCTAGTCTGATCCTTCTATCATTCATTTGAAAAATGATACTTTTAATTTAAATAATCTTGCATAAGTAATTGGATCTTGCTTAAGTCATGATTACTATTTATTATAAACTTGCACTGAGCTTTGCTCCTAGAATTTTACTTTGTGACATCATATATTTTAAATCATAGCTTGGTTTCATCTTAATTCAAAAATTCATTCAGCAATAGATTTGTAAGTGGCTACAATTTGTAAGTGGTCACTAATTTTTCTTTTAAATCACAAGCCTTTTTCCCTTCTGCCAGAATGTTAAAATTTGCTTTCTGTAATTAGTCCCCAAAATAAAATATCATGATGTAGCCTAGATATTTAAGAATCAGAAGAATTCATCCCATTAAATTTTGGTGTACTACTTCCTTATTGAAATGTGTCTTTTCCCAGCTACCTTGACACCATTGTTTTCTTCTGATCTCAGAGGCTAGCTCTTCCTCTTCCATCAGATTTCCTAATTTCAGAGTGTACCTGGCTTCTGTGCTAGGTCCTCGTCTTTATCTACATCATGCACAGAGGGGATTTTAACAGCCCTCTGGCTTTGGGTATTATCTGTGCACTCATGATGTTCAAATGTATTATCTCCAGTTACGGTCTCCCTTCTGTCTTGCTCATATACCCACCTGCCAACTCAAGAGCTCCACATGGGTAGATAATAGGTATCTCAAACTTAACATTTCAAAATGGAATTTTTTATTCCTCAGCTCCCCACCACTCCCCACCATCCCTCAAGTTTTCACTCTCCCAAAAAATTAAGAAATGGCACCATAATTTACCCCGTGTTTCACAGAACCTAGGCATCATTCTCGATTCCATCTTACTTTGTGTCTCACTCACATTCGGTATACCCAGTTGCTCTTACAACAAGTATTTCTCGAATGTAGCCAGTCGACAACATCTTCCTAGTTATAAGTTAACTCAAGGCATCATCATCATCACCATCATCTGAACCAATGCTGTCTCTCCCTCTGGATGTCCTTCTCTCTTCCCTCTGCACGTGGTCATCCTTCTAAAGTCTATGCTAGAGGGGCGCCTGGGTAGCTCAGTTGGTTAAGCAACTGCCTTTGGCTCAGGTCATGATCCTGGAGTCCTGGGATCGAGTCCCACATCGGGCTCCCAGCTCCGTGAGGAGTCTGCTTCTCACTCTGACCTTCTCCCTTCTCATGCTCTCTCTCACTCTCTCTCTTTCCTAATAAATAAATTAAAAAAAAAAAATCTAAAGTCTGTGCTAGAGCTTGTCACATTCCACACTCCAAACCCTCCAATCACTTCCTGTTCTTTTTTATGGTGATAAAGCCTGCCATTATTAAATGTGCAGTGACATTAACTATATCCACAATGTTGTGCAACCCTTACCACCATCTACAGCCATAACTCTTCGTCACTCCAAACAGAAACTCTGACAATCGAGCAATACCTACCTGTTCTCCTCCCATCTCCGCCCTGTTGTAATGTCTGATCTACTTTCTGACTCCACTGACTTACCTATTCTAGATATTTCATATAAGAGGAGTTGTATCACCATTTGTCCTTTTGCATCTGGCTTATTTCACTTAGCATAATATTTTCAAGATTTGTTTATGCTGTAACATATACCATATTTTCATTTTATATCTTCATTTCATTCCATTTTATGTGTATACCACATATGTTTTATCCAATCATCTGTTGATAGATGATTGGGTTGTTTCCACCTTTCAGCCATTGTGAGTAATATTGCTATGAACATTGGCATAGATGTATCTGTTTGAGTCCCTGTTTTCTATTCTTTTGAGTATGGACCTAGGAGTATAAGTGCTAGGTTGTACAGTAAATCAATGTTTACCTTTTGGAGGAATTGCCAAACTATATCCTCCAAACTGTATCATTTACATTCCCACCAGCAATACACATCTTTACCAATACTTACTTTCTGTTTTATCCTCCTCCTACTACTCCTCCTCATCATCATCCTAGTAGGTGTGAAGTAGCTCATTGTGGTTTTTATTTGCATTCCCCGATGACTAGTGATGTTGAAATAGTTTCTTTTCTTGTGCTTATTGACCTTTGTATACCTTCTGTGGAGAAATGTCTATTCAAGTACTTTGCCTATTTTTGGATTGCTTGCCTTTTTGTTGTTGGGTTATAGGAGTTCTTTATATATTCTGAGTATTAAACATTTCTCAGCTATATAATTTGCAAATATTTTCTCACATTTCATGGGTTGTCAATGTCCTTGATGGTGTCCTTTGAAGCACAAGTTTTTGCTTTTAATAAAGCCCAATTTATCTATTTTTTCTTTTGTCACCTGTGCTTTCAGTATATATTTAAGGAATCATTGCCAAATCCAAGGTCATAAAGATTTTCTCCTATGTTTCCTTCTAAGAATTTTATAGCTTTCACCCTTAAATTTAGGTCTTTGATTCCTTTATTAATCTTTTAATATGAGATAGTATCCAACTTCATTATTTTGCATGTGGATATCCAGTTTTCCCACCATCATTTGTTGAAAAGACTGTTCTTTCCCCATTGAATGGTCTTGGTACTCTCGTCAAAAATCAGTTGACCATAGTTGTGTGGGTTTATTTCTGAACTCTCAGTCATATCCCATTAGGTCTGCATGTCTATTATGTCAGTACCATACTTTTCTGATCACTATAGCATTTATAGCAAGTTTGGAATTTGGGAAGTGTGAGTCCTCCAACTTTGTTCTTTTTCAATTTTTTTTTTTTTTTTTTTTGCTATTTAGGGTTCCTTGAAGCTCAGTATGAATTTTAGGATTTTCTTTCATTCCTGCAAAAAAAGAAAAAGCCATTAAGATTTTGATAGAGATTGCATTGAGTTATGCATCACTTTGTTATTTTTTAATGGATTTTTTATTTAAATCTGTACTTTTTTTAAATTAAGCTCTATGCCCAATGTGGGACTTAAACTTACAACCCCGAAATCAAGATTTGCTTTCTCTACTGACTGAGCCAGCCAGGTACCTTATGTGTGTCACGTTGGGTTGTATTGTCATCTTATCAATATTAAATATTCTAATCTATGAACATGGGATGTCTTTCCATTTATTTTGGTCTTCTGTCTTTCAACAGTGTTTTGCAATTTTCAGTGTACAAGTTTTTACCTCCTTAGTTAGATTTATTCTTGAGTATCTCAATCTTTTTGATGATATTATAAATGGGATTATTTTCTTAATTTCCCTTTTGGATTTTAGTTCTTTTTTTTTTTTTTTTTTGAATTTTAGTTCTAATAAGATCAAGTCATCTATGCTCAAGGAAAGTTTTGTTTCTTCCTTTTCAATTTGGATGCCTTTTATTTCTTTTCCTTGCCTAACTACTCTGGCAAGGACTTCTACTACTATGTTGAATAGAAGTGGTAAAAGCAGATTTCCTTGTGTTCTTCCTGATGTTAGGGGGAAAGTGTTCAGTCTTTTACCATTGAATATGATGTTAGCTCTGGGTTTTTCATGTATAACCTTTATTGTGTTGAGGAAGTTCCTTTGTCTTCCTAACTTACTCAGTATTTTTATCATGAAAGGGTGTTGGATTTTGTCAAGTGCTTTTTCAGTGTAAAATTAAGATGATCATGTGTTTTTTTTTTCTCTCTCTTTCATTTGTATGATTAAGTATCAGTGCCTTCTGGGATAAATCCCAACTGGTCACGGTATGTAACCCTTTAACATGCTACTGAAATTGATTTGCTACTATTTCATTGAGGGTTTTATGTCTGTCTTTATAAGGGCTCTTGATCCATAGTTTTCTTTCTTTGTAGTTCCTTTTATCTAGCTTTGGTATCAGGGTAATGCTGGCCTCCTAGAAAGTGTGGAGATATTTTCTCTTCATTGTTTTGGAACTTTGAGAAGGAGTGATGTTAATTCTTCTTTAAATATTGGTAGAATTCAGAGCACTTGGGTGGCTCAGTTGGTTAAGCATCTGCCTTCAGCTCAGGTCAAGATCCCAGGGCCCTGGAATATGGAGCCTGGCATCTGGTTCCCTGCTTAGTGGGGAGTCTGTTGAATAAATAAATAAATATTTTAAATAAATATTTAAAAATATTTTAAAATCTTTAAAATATTTATATAGGCTTCACCAGTGGGACCATTAGGTCCTTTTTCTTTGCTGGGAGGTTTTTGATTACTGATTCTCTCTCCTTACTTCTAATAGGTCTTTTCTGATTTTCTATTTCTTCCGTTTTGTTTTTGTTGGCTTGTATATTTCTAAGAATTGTCTATTTCATCTGATTTATCCAGTGTGTTGGTGTACAGTTGGTATTCTCTTATAATCCTTTTTATTTCCGTAAAGTCAGTAGCAATGTAATCTCTTTAATTTCTGATTTTAATAATTTATATCATTCTCCTTTTTTTAGTCAATCTTACTCATTTTGCCAATCTTTTTTTTTAAGATTTTATTTATTTATTTAGCAGAGAGAGAGAGAGATCACAAGTAGGCAGAGAGGCAGGCAGGCAGAGCGGGGGAGGGGGGGTGGGAAGCAGGCTCCCTGCTGAGCAGAGAGCCCAATGCAGGGCTCTATCCCAGGACCCTGAGATCACGACCTGAGCCGAAAGCAGAGGCTTTAACCCACTGAGCCACCCAGGTGCCCCAATTTTGCCAATCTTTTTTTTTTTTCTTTTTCTTTTTTTTTTTTTTTTTTGCCAATCTTTTTAAAGTATCAATTTTTGGTTTTGCTGATTCTATTGTTTTTTTCTATTCTCTATTTCATTTGTCTCTGCTCCAAGCCTTATTATTTCCTTCTATCTAGCCTTCGGTTTAATTTGCTCTTCTTTTTCTAATGTCTTTGAAAACTGAAGTTTAAGTTATTCACGTTAGATCTTCTTTTTTAATGTAGACATTTAATGCTATAAATTTTCTTCTAAGCATTGCTTTTGCAGCATCCCATAGGTTTTGTTATCTTGTGGTTTTGTTTTCTTTCATCTCAAAGGATTTTCTAATTTCCTCCGCAATTTCTTCCTTGACCCATTGATTATTTAACAGTATATTGTTGAATTTCTTCATATTTATGAATTTTCTATTTTTCTTTCTGTTAGTGATTTCTAGTTGCATTCCATTGTGATTAGAAAAGTTACTTTGCATGATTCGATTTTTAAAAATTTGTTGAAACTTGTTTTGTGACATCACATATGGTCTATCATGGATAGTATTCCATGTGCACTTGAGAAGAACGTGTGTTCTGCTACCGTTGACTGTATCTTATTATTCTTAGAAAAGAATCCAAAAAAAAAAAAAAAACCCACAAAAAAAACCAAAAACAAAAACAAAAAAAGAAAAGAAAAGAATCCAAACTCCTCACTATAGTTTCTAAATCCCTACATGAACTGACCCTGAACAGCTTCTCCAACATCACCTTTATCCACTTTACTCTTAGTTCTTGCTCAGGAAATATTTTTATTTCCTGAATTATTAATTAATTTAATGCTCTTTAGTGTAATAATGATGTGTCTTTTGACAGCATGTGAAACAATATATCTTTGCGAAATGTTTTAAAATAGATGGGGGAAAAAATAAAAAATAAATAAATAAAAAATAAATAAAATAGCTTAAAATAAAAGCTTATATGTGACTCTTCATAGCAGCATTATTCACAATAGCCAAAAAGTAGAGATACCCTAAATATCCGTCAGCTGATGAATGGATAAACAAAAGTGGTATATCCATGCCATGGAATGTTATTCAGCCGTAAAAGGAATGAAGTTCCTATACATGCTACAAAATGGTTGAACCTTGAAAACATCATGCTAAGTGATAGAAGCCACATAATAGTGCCACAAGAGGCCACATAATATTGTATGATTCCATTTATATGAAATATGCAGAATAGACAAATCCATAGACACAGGAAGCAGAGAGAAAGGAGAATGGAGGTTGACTGCTTAATGGGTATGGGGTTTTCTTTTGAAGTGACAAAAATGTTCTAGAATTCGTGGTGACGGTTACACAGCATCATGAATATACTCAGTGTCACTAGTGGTAACTGTCGTGTTATGTGTATTTTACCACAATAAAAAAAATCAGTCCAGTTCCAAAATATATGGAAACACACAGAAAAAGCTCATTTAGGAATAATATTTCTATCAGTTACTAAAAAACAAACCACATAGTTGTAAGACTAAAGTCTAAAATTAAAAAAAAAAATGATGAAGGCTCACTCTTTACATTTATCCAGTGTCAGAATGCCTGGTATAAAGTATAAAGTGGATGAAAAAAAAATCCAACTATTTTGTTTAGTGACAGATTCTTTTGTGATACCTCTGGAATTCATAAGAGTGTTCACATAGATATTTTTGTTTAGCAGTTTGGCTTAACAAGATAAAGCTTACACTCCAGAACTGTATCCTTACCTCAGTCAACATTGCAAAGAGTTCTTTGTTAATATTTCTTTTTATTACAGAGCATTACTAGAAATAAATTCATCGGGTTTTATTTTGTTAAACCTTTATTTGATAGGGGATTTTTATTGGTGGTGGTAGAAGAACACAGAAAGCAATGGATCGAACTATAGTTTACTTGAAAAAAATGTAAAAATCAAAGATAAAACATTGCAGTGAAAATTATTGGGAAATGTCTGCAGTGTATGTTTATATTTCAGAACTACTTATTAATTGAGTTGCCTGTGCCAGAACATGGTCATCAGTGCTCACACTTCCAATTATGTCGGAGTAACATGTCATAAGGCAGAAAACCTGGTATATTATTTGCATGTACTAAACTCGTAGATGAAAACACAAGGCATCATTGAAATCTTGAAAACAGAAACTTAGCAAGCATAGTTGACTTACAGCTGGTTCTTCCCTACTATGTTTATTTGATACTCTTCTAATTATATCCTAGAGACCTTAAAATAATGTTTAAAAAGGCCATATATTATTTTTCCATGAAAAAAAAAATACAATAGCCTCTTTAATCTTGGGGATACGACAGTTTGAATTTGTGAAGTTAGATTTGTGTTTTTAAATTAGGTCATGTTAGGGGCACCTGGGTGGCTCAGTGAATTAAGAGTCTGCCTTAGGCTCAGGTCATGATCTAAGGGTCCTGGGATCTATCCCCAAATCTCATTGCCTCAGGCTCCCTGCTCGGTGGGGAACCTGCTTCTCCCTCTCCCCCGCCCACTCGTGCTCTTTCTCACTATCTCTCTCCCTCTCAAATAAATAAATAAAATCTTAAAAAAATATTAGGTCAAATTATATTGTATATATTAGTTGATTACCTAGAATTTACTGATCTGTACAAAATTTCAGCCAAGAATCCTTCACACTGTAGTAAATTTTTTGCTCTGAATGGTTGGGAAAAGCATAACATAATTTACAAAAAAAAAAAAAAAAGAAAGAAAGAAAGAAACCACAAAAAAAAAAAACACAAAAAACAAACCAAAAAAACCCCCCATAAATTCTAAAGTCAGACAAAATGGGCTCAAATCTAGATCCAACTCCCCAAAATTTGTTTGAAATGAAAAAAATATGCATGTATGTACAGCCTTCCTCATGGACAAAGCCCTCACTGAAAAGGATTGTTAGGACATTTCAAAAGTGAGTTAAGTAAGGGGCTGGCCCTCTGTAGGTGTTCGGCATTTGGAAACTACGACAGTGTTGTGATAATCAGGGTAACAGTCTCCAAAAAATAATTACGGGTTCCTGTCATTAACAGTTCTCCAGATGCTCATGTCATTTTCTCCATACATCTACCTAGTTTTAGGGGGAGATGCTCAGTAAAAATGTAAGATCAGTATACCTGATTTGATAAAATTATAGGAACACTTAATCATCCCCTTTATCCAATTCAGCTAGTAATCAGTTTCCAAAATTGACACCAAAGTGGCTTTCGCTGGAAGATGTGCTTGGCCTCCCCTTTTGTGGCCTCTTTGGTCATTCACTATACATTAGTCATCACAATGTACACATTGTTAACTGAGATTACATTTGGCATATAATAACTAAAATAAGATCCCTTTGTAATGAGTCCATGGAGGGCTAATTAAAATTCACTAGAGAAGGTGAGGTTTTTGGTTCATATTTATTCTGCGGTTATATTCAATAATCTTCAAGATTTGTGTATTGATAAATCTGAGCAACCCTTGCTCTTCCACCTGTGGTCACCTTAACATCACATAAAGAGCATGCCAGTGGAACTGTTATTTGCCGCCAGCTGTTTCCATCTGCACTGCTGCCAACTGTGTAGCCAAGGGTGGAAGCATATGCAGAAAACACATTATTGGCAGAATCTCACCTTATTAAATTAGAGAGGTCCCCGTTAAATAAACTTTTGGGTACTTCAAGTTTTCCAGCTTCTTTCGCAAATATTCATTCATCCCATCATTGATCACATACATAAGGGCACCAACTATGTGCCAAGAACACCTGGAGGTGTTATAACTCTGGTAATGGATGAAACTGACGAAAATCCCTGCCCTTATGGAAGCTGGATTTTAGTGGGAGGTGAAATTGATTAGGGTAAAGGCTAAGTTGCTGTTACAAGGAGACGCCAAAATATGGCCACTTAACTAAGACAGTTTTTCCTGTCTACAGGCCTGTGGGGGGGAGCGGGTCCACTGCAGGATGTCACTCAGAGGCCAGGGGCTTGTGCCCAGCACTTTGCCAGCCTTTGGATATCTTCCTCATCCATGAGATCTGGATATAATCCAGCCATATCCCGCTTGCAGCCCACAGTGAAGGGGAAGGCTGGAGCAGGCACTCTGTCCCTAAATCGGAGATGACAGATACTATACACATCACTTCCATTCATCTCTCCCACTCCCTATTGACTCTACCTTTGACATAACTCATGCCTAGCTGCAAAGGAAGCTGGAAAATATGGCCTCTGGCTGGGCCCAGCTTAAACAGAAGCCCAGCATGTGCGTTCAGGGATGCGGGACGGGGTTTGTTTTTTGTTTTTTGTTTATTTTACCCCCACTAGAGAGGAGAATGACAACAAACCAAACAAGTTAAACACATAAAGTGTCAGATGGCAGTAAGTAATAGGAAGGAAAAGCCAGAAGGGAAGGGGGCAGGAAGGACTGGTGAGAGATCACAGTTTTTAAAGAGTTTGATGGAGAAGCCTCACTGATAGGTGATGTTCACAGAAGGGCAGCTGAAGGAGCGGTCTGTGCAGCTCGGGATGAGTCCTGCCAACAGGCAGTAATGGGCAGGAGAGGTCTATGGGGTGGAAGGAGTTGCAGAAGGAAGTGAGGAGATCGAGGCTATCAGAGGTTATCTTTTGGACTCATTTCTGA
Source organism: Nasua narica (assembly GCA_028533885.1). Classification (NCBI taxonomy): domain Eukaryota; kingdom Metazoa; phylum Chordata; class Mammalia; order Carnivora; family Procyonidae; genus Nasua; species Nasua narica. The sequence goes on along the minus strand of CM052810.1, from coordinate 68,393,845 downwards.
GTTTAAGATGCCTCCCCCGGCCAAGTGGAGATGTTCAATAAACTGTTGAATACACGAATCTGGAATTCAGGGAAACAGCTCAGACTGGAAATAAAAATTTCAGCATCATGAACTATGGCATCCTACTTAATCTTATTCTTTAATGTGAAGGTCGTGGTCATTTCTGTAGGAAGAAATCAGCCGGGCCACAGATAGATCATAAGGCTTTCTTAATAGTCAAAATGTCGTAGTGTGCCTGGCAGCCAGCTCTATGGAGCTTATCCGGCCCCAGAGACACTTTCACTGAGTGCCCAGCCTCACTGATGGTGGATCTTGGTGTCTGCATGATGGGCCACTATTTAATCTTGTCCAACAGGAAACCAGGCTTCAGAGAGAGGGAAACCAGGCTTCAGAGAGAGGGAAAGTCCATGGCCAGGGTGGAAAGCAGTGAGAGCTAGAATTAGGAGACCTAGTTTCCTTCCTCCCAAGCCAAGGAGGAGCCCTTGGTCAAGACGATATTCTGGGAAGAAGAATCTTCTGTTTAGTGGCTTTTTAAACAGACTGCTAGGAAATTGGCACAGTTAAACCTGTCAGGAGATCAGTAGGAAGCAGAGCTATGGAATTACCAATGAAACCTCACAGAGCACACACGGGAGCCTGACGCTTCCAACCCGTCCGGGACTCTGAGGCCTTCGTAAACATGCCTCTCCTCCCCACCTCAGTGACACGCGGGCATTGCTCCACGTGCCCGTCACCAGTGTGCAACACCGAAATCCACGCTGGGGCCCAGGGGCCCCGAAATGTTCTCTCAGGGCAGGGACCCTCGTGTGGCAAACTGGCTTCATGCACGCCCGGACAGCCCGATGTCGAGAAAGCCCCTGGATCTCTCTCTGTGACCGGGCTGGTTTCTCCCTGCAGAAATGAGCATGGCCTGCACACAGACATGAACCACATTTGCCTCATCTTCCCCAGGTAGAAAGTTTTACTCACTCACAAGGTGCATGCACCCACAGACCAGTGTGGTCCACTGGAAAGGGTGCCAAGGCCTGGTTTCAGATCTCAAGCTGTCTCACTTTACTGTGTAGCCTTGAGCAAACTACCCCAAGTCTTGGTTTCCTCGTCTATACAATGAAGTCCATCAGTGCATTTTCATGGCTCTGCCAGGTTGTAAAAAGACTGAAATCCCTGGAAGAATGTCCCCAGTGTCCAGGGCTCTAAAAGGACAAAGAAGTCAACTAAAGCCCATTTCAGTCAAGTCTGTGGCCTGAACGCTGAGGTCCTAATTTGCCACTTCTGAGGACTTTTCCATGATTCATCAGAGTCCAGTAACACAAATCTCTCTAATATATGCATCTCTCCAGGTACATTCTGAAGCTGCTTAGGGTTTGAGATGTAAGGAGAGTATCTCTGCAGTTGGGATATTTTGCATTGGTCACTCCAAAGTAAAAGTGAACTTGCATAAAAGCACTTGCCAAACTTTGTTGGCGACCTCTATTTTCTCTCTCTCTCTCTCTCTCTTTTTAAAGATTTTATTTATTTATTTGACAGAGAGAGAGAGAGATCACAAGTAGGCAGAGGTGGGGGGGGCAGGCTCCTCGCTGAGCAGAGAGCCCGATTCGGGGCTTGATCCCAGGACCCTGGGATCACGACCCGAACGGAAGGCAGAGAGTTTAACCCACTGAGCCACCCAGACGCCCTCTCTTCTTCTGTTGAGATTCTCATTCAACTTACTTAATGCCTCATAGGATGTCTTATCCACAGTAGATGCTCAGGATATAATTATTCTGCTGAGCTGAACTCCTAAGGAAATGTATGATATAAAATTGCTCTTATCTAATGTAATATAATATTTAAGCTAAGAAAATAGTTCTCCCTCTGAAGTCACTTTGCCAGAGGGTAGTGCTAAGATTATAGTGGAATTTAATAACTTCATTAGGGTAAGAGTTGCCTTTGTATTCCAGAAAAGTTAAAACTTTCCAAAGACTGTGGACATTCCTGTTCCCAATTCTTCAGAACTACTGTCAGAATCCTAATAAAGTATGGGTAAAATTCCTTGCAGGCATTCAATACGCTTGGGCAACTACGGACAGGGAATTCAGTAGAGGCATGTGGGTGGAAATCTTTAATCTCAGTGTCATTGCAGCGGCCACAGGTCAGCAAAACAATACTTTTTAGTTTGTAGTAGATAAATCTTTTTCTGAAAAAGTCTCAGCAACACCTCAATTAACCAGAACTTAATAGGGTAGAAGCCACTTCATATAATTGGCACCAACTTCCTCCTCCCCCCAGCCCCCCCCTTTTTTTTTACTATTCAAATCAGAAAGAATTATAAGGAAACAGGCTTTTAGCAGAAACTCATGTGAATGAGTTTCTGGGGTGGCTCTTAAATGATAGGCAACCCAATCTCCCATAATGTCCACATAAATGTCTACATTGTCATATGTGATGATTGAACCTACAGATGATGAGCCCATTTCCTATGAAATAGATTGTTTGCTGTAACGGTTGCATTCAATTGTACATATAAACAAAAATCCAGAATGTGGTTTCTGGAGCCCTGCTTCCTTCCCGTGGGGACCTCTCTGAGAGGGTGTCGAGTTAATAAGACACCTTTTCTTATGTAGGTGTCAAACGTTGAGAGGTAAAACTGCTGTATTTTTCTTATTCATCTTCAGATGCTACTTCCAGAGAAATGTATAGAGAATATCTATAAAAAAATCAATGTTATTATGACAACTCAGTATCACTGAGATTACAATATTAGCACCCTGCGGTGGAAAGGTATTTATTCCTAAGATTTTTACGATTAGCCAATTAGCCGTAGGGAAAATAAATCCTGAATCACAAACCCCCAGACTCAAAATCCTCATCAGGGGCATTTTATCATGTTTATAAAGCAGAAACAGTTCCTTTCATATGAAGGTAAACAAGCTAATATACTTTCAAAGAAGTTCGACAAGAACTTAAAGGGCTCTCTCATTGTGATTCTACTTTAACCCAAAGTCCTGATTCTTAGTAGGGTTTTCCCATATATCCAATACTATGTGAATTGATGAGCTTAACTGGATAGTTAAAAACAGCGTTAGGAACTTGGCGAGCTTCGGGTCACGTCTCGTCTCGTACTGCGTTTCTTTCTGACAACAGCTCTTGCTGAAGCCCTCCATTGTGTGGAGGTGGGTCATTTGATGAAGAGTCTCTGCTGATCTCGCTCTGAAGTCAACACCTTTCTCATCAACAAAAGCGAGGTGGCAGGTTTCCACAATTTGCACCATTTGGTCCAAAGAGATAAGAGTCACGTCTCCCAAATCCCTTACCCTGGGGTGTAGTCCACTATTTCCCTTGCACAGGGTATAAATTCCTCTTCGGTTATTGATTTGTCAGTGTTTGTACAGCTGTGCCTGTGTTCATAAGTCCTCTTGTGAGTTTATCCACTGATAGAGGCTGTTTCCTATTTCAATTGAAGTGTGGCCCCAGAATCACTGAGCCTAGAAATACCAAGACTTGATATTCAGGGATGATCAGTCCTGCTATCATATTTTTATGATTTGATATTACTAACCCAGAAGTTTCTCTGGTTCTAGCCTCAGGTGTCATTCAGTGGAAATCAGTCTTATGGGGTTGGGGGTGATATGTAGCCAGGGATGAGAAGAAAGGTACCAGCTGATGAGCTGGCTTGTGTTCAGGTACCACACTGCACAAATATAGATACACACCTTGAATGTCTAGAGTTATTACACCCGCACAATAGCCATTAGCCACACGTGGCTAACGAGCATCTGAAACGTGCTTAGTCCAAAAGGAGATGGTGTTGTCAATGGGAAATCACACTGGACTTTGAAATTTTTGTACAAAATCGAGAATGTAAACTATGTCATTAATAATTTTTCTATTGAATACATGAATACGTAATATAAGATCTATTGGGTTAGGTAAAATAGATTAATTTTTCCTCTTTGTTTTTCTTTTTTTTTTTAACCTGGCTTGTAGACAACTTAAAATTACATGAGGGGCACATGTTACGCTTCTCGCAGGCTGCAGTGGTCTGGAGTAACCCTGAGCCTTGGGGGGACAGGGGGTGAGCTCCCACTGAGTGGTGCCAAGCAGCCGAGAGCATCGGAAGGGGAGGAGAATGAGGACCCATCTCAGCTCAGGGGGCGGGTACCCAGGGGAAGAAAGAGCATAACTGCCTCTCTATTTAGGGCTCAAGCTCTCTCAAATTCTTCTAAGGTTAGTTAGTAGGTTCTGAAGTGACTGCTCTGAATATAAATTTCTGACCTAAGTGAGTTCATTCTTCCCAATACCCTAAAAAATTTAAGTGCTTATTATTATCATCATGACTAATCATAGTGATCGATAGATAATGATTCCAGGGCACTGAGTAAGGGCCTATTTTGCATGCTTTCCCTGATAAAGCATGATTTCATTTTCAACAGCCAAGTGAGATGGGTTCTATTAATACCTTCCTAGAAGGTGCACGTGAGACCGCAAGAGATGAGGTAATTGCTCAGGGTTATACTTGCAGAGGTTAACCCAGGCAGTGAGATTCCAGAATCTTCGCCCTTAACCATGACGAAATACCTTCCTCTAACAGAGAAGCTCTTCCTTGACACTTTTAACACGTTACTGGGCTGCCCGACCATAGTATAGCAACAGTCTTGGGGTTTTTTACTCTAAAACTTAGATGTTGTTCAGTCATTCAACAGCCAGGCGTTAAAAAATGTTCACTGCCCCAGAAATTGGGGGTTACTATTAGACTGCGAATGATCTCGCTCCTTATTTTTCCCTCCAGTCTCCCCCAAAAGCATCCCTTAATTCAGTGTGTTTGAAAATGTAGGTGACCTCATTCCAATTCCATCACAAATATTACATACCTATGATGTGCCAAAGGCCGTGTCAAGCACTGGGAGACAAAGAAATATGAGGAATTTCAGCTCGCCAACAGTTCTGGTCTAGCAGGCCTAAAAGCACATTCTGGCAATGCAGTGTGGGGAGGGTTGTGTGTCCACACTGCTGTGGGAAAGGAAGAGTGGCTCATCCACACATTTTGGGATGCAGGTGGAGGTGTGGAATTAAAGAAATCTAAGAGGAGGGAGCACTGAAACTCCTAAAAATACCTCTTCTTATTTTCTGGGGTCTTACTCCCATAATAAAGGTGGCCGCCAAGCTGGGGGTCAGCGTCCGAGTCTCCTGGGTGGTGGCGAGCCTGCTGACCCTATTCCTGCGGTTTCCAGGTACCAGCAAGGTCAACCTCGTGAAGATTCCGTCCACGGCCTCCAGCCCGCGGGACACAGCCCTGGCGGCCGTCATCTGCAGTGCCCTGGCCACGGTCCTACTAGCCCTGCTCATCCTGTGTGTCATCTACTGTAAGAGGCAGTTTATGGAGAAAAAGCCCAGCTGTGAGTGTGGAGCTCTTTCCGTTCCTTAGCATGTGGGTGAAGCATGTTTACCATCATTGTCACCGGAGGTTCCATGAGGCCTTGACCAAGACAACAGTCAGGAGATATCAAAGGGACAGAGCGCACACAGAGACACAGTTTCCCATCACCTGGTCCCCCAGAGGCACCGCTTTATAAGGACCCTGAAAAGGCCACAGGGTCCCATGCCGCTAGGCAAAAAGAAAAACCCTTCCAAGTTCTGGCAACAGAAGTACCCTATAATTTGAGCTTTCACAGATTCATTCCTAGTTGTGCCTCCGTGTAAGAAGACGTATTTTTAATTGTGAATGAGAGCCAGCTTTTTCTTCAGACATATTAAGAGCTAGAAGGGTACCTGTCTGCATTGTGGTGGTCATGGGCTCCTTAACAGAGGCAGTGGTCTTCACTGACAGAATTTTCACCCCCTGTAGGGTCGCTGAGAGCACAAGACATTCAGTACAACGGTTCTGAACTGTCATGTTTTGACAGACCTCGGCTCAACGACTCTGCTCCCAGAGCATGCTGTCAGTGCCACCGGGACTCGGCCCAGACCTGTGGTAAGTGCAGCGGGGCATGGGGCCATTAGGGGACTCTAGGGACATGGACATTGCAAAGAATTGTCCCTGTTCGCTCACAGCTCAGTTGCTCTGCTTGGTTTTCCAGTGAAAGCTGATCTTGTTCAATGAGTCTCTGTCCCCTTAGAGTTTGGGTGTTCGAGCCTCTTAAGTATTGAGAAGAAAAGAAGCATCTCGTTAAAATTCTAGAATTATTGGGCAACTTTTTAAAGCAAGTTTGCCTTTGTTGTTTTGGGTCCATTGATTGATTGAAAATAATATCAGCCTTTTGTTAGAGTAGAAGCGTGCATCCTTTCTTGTCTGGTGGATTCAAACTGAACCTCGATGGGTCTTCTTAATGTCTTTTTGGATTTCTTAAGGAAGAGCAGGGAGGTGGGGCGCCTGGGTGGTTCAGTGGGTTAAAGCCTCTGCCTTCAGCTCCAGCTCGTGTCATGATCTCAGGGTCCTGGGATCAAGCCCCGCATCGGGCTCTCTGCTCAGCGGGGAGCCTGCTTTCCCCCACCTTTCTCTGCCTACCTCTCTGCCTACTTGTGATCTCTCTCTCTCTCTCTCGGTCAAGTAAATAAATAAAATCTTTAAAAAAAAAAAAAAGAGCAGGGAGGGAGAGCTATGGCTCAGGTTTCCACCAATCTCAATTGCCCCGGGGACTATGACAGAAAAGGAAGTTTAGGGAAGTCATGCGAATGGAAACTGGTTTCTCACCAGGGCAGAAAACAGGCACAGATAATACTTTCTCCGCCACTTATTTATATTCATCAACACAAGGCTGCCGTACTTATACTGCCTTCTCGGCCCCCACCGTGAGGGCCCCTCCCCTCCTCTGCAAAGCAGAGTCAGATGGCAGTGCCCTGCCTGGACGTCCATTCCTGCCCACCTTGCTTCACGTGCTCAGAGCACCTTTGAAGCAATGCTGACAGCGCTATTTTGTCTCTGAGCCACTCTCTAAGCTGAGTGTGTCCCACTTAGATTGACTGACTGACACTCTTGGAACTGTGTAGTCTTTCCTACTAAGAAATTACAGGATTCTGCTTTCTGAGCTGACGTTCCATGTGTGGAGGAAGACATTTTCAACAGACTGAATTTGCTACTGCTCGTTACTGTCTTCTATTTTAGGAATGGGTAGGGAACAAAGTATAGTTCCTTCTGTGGTGTGTGTGAATCTATTTTTGCCTTTGCCTACATAGGGGCTAGACTTCTGAGTAGTACAGACAGTAACTGGGTGATGCCCCAAACACCCGCAGTGCTGGGGTTCCCTGATACCGAACTGGTACCCTAGGGTCAGAGGGAGCAGGAATCATTTCCTGAGACATGAACTCAGATGGAGTAAAATGCAGTGTTGAGCAAACTCAGCCTCCTCTTAACTTCTGTCCGAGAAGAAGGATTAAATGGGCAGATGGCCTTGGTGCTCGTCCTCTCAACAGAGTGGCATGCCGAGCCTGGGAAGAATCTGCCTGCCATTGCCTGCGTTCCCTAGAGCTTGCCACTTACACAGTCCAATTCCCCAAATATTAACATTTTAACATTTTATCTCATTTCCACATCTGCTTTATCATTTTTCTTAGTAGAAATGTATGTATTTATGCACATTTTTTTCATTTCCACTTAAAAATCAGTTGCGGAGATGATAGGCCTTTACTCCTTAATACTACAGTGTTCGTGGGGCGCCTGGGTGGCTCAGTGGGTTAAAGCCTCTGCCTTCGGCTCAGGTCATGATCTCAGGGTCCTGGGATCGAGCCCCGCATCGGGCTCTCTGCTCATCGGGGAGCTTGCTTCCCCCTTCTCCCTCTGCCTGCCTCTCTGCCTACTTGTGATCTCTGTCAAAAAAATAAATAAAATCTTTAAAAAAAATACTACAGTGTTCATTTCCTAAGAACAAGAACACTCTCTTACAGAACTGCACAGTTATGAAAATCAGAAAATCAGCATTAAATCAAAGCTATTGTATAATCTACAGAGCATATTCAGATTTTATTCGTCATCACAAAAATGTCCTTAAAAGAAGGGATGCCTGGGTGGCTCAGTCAGTTAAGTGTCTGCCTTCGGCTCAGGTCATGATTTCAGGGACCTGGGATCAAGTCCCACATCAGGCTCCCTGCTCAGTGGGGAGCCTGCTTCTTCCTCTGCCCCTCCCCCTACTCATAATCCCTCTCTCTCACTCTCTCTCTGTCAAATAATTAAAATCTTTAAAAGTAAATAACTAAAAATTAAATTTAAAATATCCTTAAAAGAAAATCCCAGATAACATTATTGTATTTGGGTGTCAAATCCCTTTACCTTATTATTATTATTTTTTAAGATTTTATTTATTTGAGAGAGAGAGAGAGAGGGCAAGAATGTGAGCACAAACAGGGAGAGCAGCAGGAGAGGGAGAAGCCAGCTCCCTGCTGAGCAAGGAGCCCAATATGGGACTCTATCCCAGGACCCCAGGATCATGACCTGAGCCTAAGGCAGATGCTTAAAAACCGACCCACCCACGCGCCCCTGGCTTTTAAGTAATTTTGAAATAGCTCGCGTGAGCATGGCACGGGCTCAGTGAGGATCGGCCGTGGATCCGGGCGAATTCTCTGAGTTCAGAGTAGCCTATCTTCACACAGTGCAACGTAGGGCCTGCGCTACGAGACATTTAGGAGAAGGTGTGTGCCTATCCACCCTGCTTGGCAATGGCATGGCAATGTTTAACATTCATTGTTGAAAAGGGAACGAATTCACCATATTTTTTCCTTTTCATAAGAGAGAGGTCATTTCTCATGCAAACTTTGGATCCACAAATGTATACATGGATATGTAAATATAGAATTTTTTCACATTTTTCTCTCCAGGTGCGTGTCTTTACCTCTGTGTGCTTTAGTATGTGTATGTGTATAATCAGAATTTTATATGTATGTATGTAGAGATTTCACCAAACGATGACAGTGTTCATTTCCAGTTTATAGGGTTGGATGGTATTTGTTTTTAAACTTCTTATCTTAATCCCTCTCTTTTTAAATTTTTTTTCTTCTGCACACTTGTAGTATCTTTGTAACCAAAAATCAATGCTGTATTCAAGATGAACAAAATGGCTTGTAAAACTGTATTGTGTGCGCACCTCTAATCATTCCTTATGTTCCAGGAAAACGTTAATACCTGTGGGGTGTATGTGTGGTGTGTGTGTGTGTGTGTGTGTTGTGTGTGTGGTGTGTGTGGTGTGTGTTGTGTGTATGTCTGTGTGGTGTGTGTGTGGTGTGTGTGGTGTGTGTTGTGTGGTGTGTGTGTGTGTGTGTGGTGTGTGTGGTGTGTGTGTGGTGTGTGTGGTGTGTGCGTGTGTGTGGTGTGTGTGGTGTGTGTGGTGTGTGTGGTGTGTGTGTGTCTGGTGTGTGTGTGGTGTGTGTGTGTGGTGTGTGTGGTGTATGTGGTGTGTGTGTGTGGTGTGTGTGGTGT
>CM052810.1:68362935-68383960 GCA_028533885.1 Nasua narica | reverse complement strand
AATAATTAAACTCACTGTATGGAAGCAAGTTTATAACAAAGGAAGCACTAGAATTCTGATGTAATCCTTTGCTGTTTCACCTAGGAAACGTAAAAGCGAAGCTGGGTGTGGCTTCGTAGTGGGGTTTTTCCTCCCCGTAGATGACATGAGCATCTTTTGAATGTGTGTTCAGACACCCAGGTCCAGCGGGGGAGACCATGCCCACGTTCTTCGGGTCCCTTTCGAGGTCCGTCTGTGGCGAGTTTTCAGACGCCTGGCCTCTGATGCAAAATCCCGCGTGTGGCGACAACATCTCTCTTTGTGACTCTTATCCTGAACTCCCTGGAGAAGATACTCATTCTCTCAATCCAGGAAATGGAAGCTCGTCCTCCTTGGATTCCAACAGCCGTCAGGATTTGGTGCGTGGAGCTGTTCCAGTTCATTCTGAAAACTGTACAGAAACTACTGATCCCTCTAGACATAACCGCTCGGGGAGGGAGCCCGTCCTGACTCAGGATACACCGACCACCAGAAGCCAGCTGCGTCCTGAGAGTGGCGACATCGTCAGCCCGACCACGCCGACGTCCCTCCAGGTAAGGCGGTGACTGGCCTCGAGAAGGACACAGCACTGACTCCTGACAGACCCGGGGGATTGAAACTCCTCTCCCCAGAGAATGTGGGGGACCTGATGAGAAGGTTTTTCCATCTTTCATAACTTCTTGTGCTTATATATATGGAGAATATATTATAAATTAAATTTCAAGAGTCTTTTTTTTTCCTGCAACTAACAGGTACTCTGTAAGTTGATCATTCTTTTACTCCTTGTAAATTCTTTTCCTCCTTGTAAATCCAAATACTTAGCACAGCACCCCCTAGCCCTGCTCCTGATAAAAAGAGAGAGAGTCACAGGAACATCTTGTAAACAGTTACTTACCTTCATTTTCCGCCCAATGGTGGTTTCTGCCCAATACTTAAATGTACTTCGTTCACTATCAAGTTAATGGCAGTTTAGATCTCCTGAAGTTTCTCTGTTCCTGTTGTTTTTGAAACTGACCAGTTTGGTTAGAAATTGATTTTTGATTGTGACCCAGGTCTAAATACTGCAGAAGAACCTTCTAGAAAGAAGGGTTTAAAATCAAGTTTGCAAGGAGACGGTGACTACAAGGACCTGGGGCTTTCAGGCATGCTGCAAGGCCAGAGGCAGAGAAGCATCAGGGAAACCTGGGCACCACCCCTTCCTGTGAGGATGTGGTCAGTCCTAAATGGACTTTATGTCTGCAAGCATTACCCTAATATAAGCACATATACTGTTGGAATACACTCTTTGGGGGAAAAATGACCAGCCTTTAGTATAAAAGGACCAAGTCACAGGAAGAGTGAGGTTCCCAGGCGCCACCAGGTCCTGCCTGCGCATCTAGCCTCACTCTCACTGCTCGTGAGCAAACCAGCCCAGGGACCCTGGGGCCCGGGGAGGCACTCTGGTCTCGAGCTGCGTCTGCTCTCGAGAGGGGCCTCCATTTCCCACAAGGCCATGTATCCTGAGCTCATGATGTCTGACAGTCTGAAATCGAAATGTGAATGGAGATGTGTGCCTTTCAATAATAGCACGTAGGTTATAGGTTGATTGAAATCTGTAATACTTTTTCTCTGAACTGCAAAAAAATTCTGTAGAGAATTTATAGGGAATGCTATGCAGAAAGCATTTATTGGCTTTGGAGAAAAATAATTTTGTTTTTCTCAAAATAAAGGAAATGAAGAAAAGATAAGGGAAGAAAAGCAAACAAATCAGGCATTTAAAATATAAAGTACAGGGGCGGCTGGGTGGCTTATTTGGTTAAGTGGCTGCCTTTGGCTCAGGTCATGATCTTAGGGTCCTGGAATCCAGCCCCAAGTCAAGTGGGGGGGAGTGGTCCCTGCTCAGCGGAGAGTCTGCTCCTCCTTCTCCTTCTGCCCCTCCCTGAACTCATGTTTTTTCTCTCTTTCTCAAATAAATAAGTTAATTAAATCTTTAATAAAATAAAATGTGTAAGCCTGATGATTCACAGACATGTACCCTGGGGTAAATAATACATTATATGTTAATAAAAAAATTTTAAAAAAATTAAAAATTAAAAAATAAAATGTAAAATACATACCTCTATAGTGGAGAAGGAGTCTTTTCTGACCTTGTTCTTTTGAGCCATCCCATAATTTTTATAACTTCCATGATAAGAGCAAGAAAAGATAAGAGTTAGCTGACTTGTGTATAAGTCTCAAGAACAGACCATGGCCCACAAGCCCTGGGGGCCGAGCACCATGTGCAGCTGCCTGGAGGAAGAGGTCTGAGAGAGTCAGAGAACAGGATGCAGAGACATCCTGCCCCTTCAGCAGCTGACCTTCCCAGTCAGATGCCTTGCCAATTACTCTAAGACACAAGTCTTGGGAGACTCTTGAAATTAAAGCTGAGACACCATTTCATTACAAAATGCTTAAGTTTCTTTGATACCAAGTCAATCGGTTTTGATCATAAACTTGCTTTACCTTCACAAATGTTAGAGTAACTAGAATTGTGCTCTTGGTGACTACCTACAGTTTTTTAGAGGACCACCAGCAAATAGAATTACCGCTCATCTTAATCATGTAGCTCGTCCCTAGTTTCGTGCAACTAAGGAGTGAAGCAGCTCGAGGCCAAATCATATCAGAACCAACTCATTCTCTACCTTTTTCTGTTTGTGGTGTTGGTGAGGTGGGCGAGGGAGTAAGCATTAGTATTACAGTTAGAGGAATGTAAAATCATTTAGTGTAGAAATTGCTATATATAACGGCATTCATTTCTTTTCAAAGACAATTGTCATGATCTACATAAAGATACTTTCAACTCAGGTTATTATGAAAAAAGAGTTATAATTACATGTAAAATGAATGAGAAAATGTTACATTCAAGTTACACATGTAATTTATTAGTGAAAGCTTTATTAGCTTTCTAAGATGTGTTATCTTATAATTCTTAGATAATTTGATAAATATAAATGATAAATATAAATGAGGCATTCTGAATGCAAGAAAGGAATTTTTTAAAAAGTGAATCATTTCAGTTTTCCCCCCTATAGTTAAAAACAACAAATAATATTTTGAGCCCATATTAAGAGATAATCTTATCCAGGTTCTGAAAAGCACTTTCTGAAAAACAGAAACTTCTATTTCTAGACTCTCTTCTTCTACCTAGGGGAAAAAATCTTTTTCTGTAAACTTACCAGATATGTGACCAATGTCAGATTCGTGGTAAATAAGTGAATGAAAGATTACTGCATAAAATGAAGGTTCTGTTCACTCACAGTAATGCCTTTGGCCAATGTTTTCAGAAGTCAGGTTGCTGCCCTTCTGTGATAAGGGACAGGTCTAAGGGGACCACCTCGCTGAGGATATTTGCCCTGGGAAGAGTATGAGCCTTCCAGGAAGATCATTAGAAGGAAAATCATTTCCAAACCATCTCTAAACTTTTTCCAGTGGGTTAAGAGAAGTTTTAAATACAAAGAATGAGAGTTCACTATTCATTAATCATCTTTGTCCTTTCAAAGAAGGGACCAAAAGGATCCTAACAGCCTTACCAACAAATGCTTCAAAAGAGTGCAAAATAGAAACAAGTTTTAAATGTTTGAATGGGGTCAAAAATGAGCAAAAATATCGTTTGTTAATACATTTTGTTTCCTGTGGGTCACGTTATCATCTTTGCAGTGTTATTTGCAAATACTGAGTGACCGTGAGTTGATATAAAATCTTTATTTTATTCTCAGAGTACGTACATACCTGGATATTCAAACATCGTTAATGAGCTGGCGGTCCATATTTTACTCAAGTCATGTGTGCTATGAGTAAAAGTTATTTACAATAATTTTTAACAATGAATAGCGCAGCAGCTTTCATGTGTAAGGTCTCGTTTTTCAAGCTTTCCTTTCTGTTGCTGTTTCAGGAAGCTTAAAGGACTTGCATCTTTCTACAGTAGAAGAATATGGATGGAACCCAGCGGGCACTCACCCTTCCACTTAGGCTTACGGACTGAGCCCAGTCTGGACCCTGCATGGCTTCTGGGGGAAAAAAAAATAAATCTGAACCAAACTGATGGCATTTTAAGCCTTTCAACCAGTTGCTTCTGAGCCAGACCAGCTGTAAGCTGAAACCTCAAGGAATAACAAGAAAAGACTCCAGGCACTCACGATACTCTTGCATTTTTTCCTAAACAAGAAGCTTCTATGCCACAAAGCGTAACTTCAAAGGCTGATGGCTCGAGTTTGCAGCGTACGAGATTATGAGCATATAACAAGAAACAGAAATGCGCTCATGCTTATTTCCATGGCGAATGTGGTTTTACCAGACTGAAGACCCAGAGTATAAGTTTTCATTTACACTTTCTTTCCAGAAATAATTTCATATAGCCGATTAGCCTACTAAAAGTCAGTGTCCGAATATTTACCTTAGTTTTTCTGTGGAGTGGTTCAAAAATGAGTGTTTGTATTGGTGAAGCTTACTTTTTCATCATCTGAGTAGCTCAGGCGATTAGGATTGACTTCGTACTGCCTGCCTACATCAGGGGTTTGTTAGATGAAGTTAACATCTAGGAATGAGGAGTAAGGGGAGAACACGTCTTTTCCAGAATCAACACTTGTAACCTTAGCCACTGACTCCTGAACCCCTGCTGGAGCTAGTAGGGAGAGGGGCCTGAACCGGGGAAGTGGTGGAGAAAAAGCCCCCCACTGCCCTGCATTATGAACCACTTAGCACACATATCCTAGAGACGTGTACACAGTGATTAACATATTTCTTTGAAAATCAGTTGACACAGAAGCATTTGTTATTTCTGTCCCTGTGATTGAGCTTTGAAGATTCAGAATTCCTCTCTTATGGAAGAGTGATGATTTATAAAGATAATGGTTTCTTTTCCTCCACCCCACCCCCCACCTCCTGCCTCTGTCGACCACCAACCTGTTCTCTCTACCTGTGAGTTTGTTTTTGTTTTTGCTTTTTTTGCATCATATACTAAGGGTTTTAGCAAGTCCTGCCTGTCTGGTTCCCCTACTACTGAAATGTATCACGTGAGTCTTCTTAGAGACACTGTATACTAGAAGGAGAAGAAAAAGCCCAATTTGTAGGTGGCCTCTAGGTGAACAACTCATCACTGCCCTCAGGGGGTCTGACCAAGTAGCCCCCCCACCTCCCTGTGCCCACTTCATTAGCACAGTATCCTCCTTCCTTAGCCAGTGATGCTGGATTTAAGTGCGGTGTCAGGTGCCCCATCCCTGATATTTACACGCTAGAATTTTCTCTATGGCTAAGACACACACGAACCCAGTTCAGTCATGAACACGGGGATGGCTCATTTGTTCTTAATCTTGATGCCCTGGAGAGAAATAACTAGAGCAGGATTTATCTGTTTCCTCCTTGAACCTACAGGATCAGCTCTGGCCTTTGTCTTTTAACTGATTACTATCAGCTCGATCACATTTGCACTTAAAAAAGAACTCAAACGTGGCGGTATTGGAGTGCACTAAAAAACTTGCTTTCACAATCCCTCCCCTGTCCCCCTGCAATCGCCACCCAGATCAGTGTCTTTTATCTAACATTAAACTGAACATGCAAAACCTCTGTCTTTCTTAGGCCATTTTTCTCTTCTCATGTATTATAGACCATGCTTTTCTCTCTCTGTAAGACATTAGGCAAATCTAATGAGCCCTCTTCCTCGTGGCTAGACCAGTTTCTCTCCCTCATAGTCTTAGGCTCTAATATGCATGAATTAACTTGCCTGGGCTCAGTTCTTCTCGGAACCTCAGTTCCTTGAACCAAAATAAGAAATTAGAGTAGTCTCAGGGTGACCCACAATCTTTTGTGTCTGTCTCGTGCCCTCTTCTCTTTTCCTTTCTTAGCATTAACCAATGGTTTTTCAACTTTGATAACTCACCAGCTCTTATGAGAGCTGCCTTAAGGAAAGTCATGGAAAATATTTAGGATTTGACCACAAGATGTCTATGAAAACGCACACCAGAGTTTCCTCGAGTGGCTTCGCTGTAATTCACATATGTATATGCCATCGTTTGCAATCTGATCGTTTTGTTTTGACAGAGGGATGATCAAAGGCGGCCAGGGTTGTGCTCCTTCTGGTGGCCTGAATATATTTTCCACATGTAGAAACTCTCCTCAACTTCAAAGACAAACACTTGCTGGAGAAAGCTAGATGGATGTGCATGAGACTGTGGCCCCAAACCCTAAAACATCACTTTGGATCAGTAAAGAAATGCTTAGGGTTGAAAGTCGATTTCATTTGATACTGCATTGGAAAAATCCTTGGGTATTTTATCAGGATGAAGACTTTTACCACCACCTGCCGCAGAAACATACAATAATGTTAGATCCTATACTCTGTGTAAACCCTTGAGAGGGAAAGCCCAGTCTTCATTTTCCATAGTTGGAATTCCCTACAGCGCTCACAGGAACTCGGCCACTAGGGTACAGGTTCCAGGAAATCATCACTGGGTCTGGGAGTGAGAATCGGTGTGATTTCGAAAGTTGCAGAAACCCACCAGCAGGGATGAGACAAGGATTTGGGGAATGACCGTGTAAAGGCCTGGGTTTTCTCATTTTGTGTATATGGAATATATTTTTCAAATATAGATTTTTCTACTTTAGATAAAATGTTAATGTTGCTATTACCTAGTTAAGCTCTATTGTCCGTGCTAGTTTAAAAAAAAAAAAAATTGAAAAGAAAAGGTAAAGAGTCCATCATTGCTTGAAGGTTGGCAGCTTGAATCGATTTAGATTTCTCATTACTATTTTGCATACTGGAATTTATAAATTTGTAAATTTTCATTTTCTATACAAATAGTTTTGTAATACCCTTTTTTATATGTGAATAAAATTGTTATCTGGTATTCGTATTGACATGTCCAGTACAAAAATGATTGGTAATAGGAATACGGATTTGTTTTCCTCTCCAGCTCTCCATTTGGGGGCCTGGCTAAGTTCTGGTCCTTCTGGTTTAACCCTTCTGGTCCTTTAAATGTCATGAGGGGGATTTGAAATCCTTCTCGGTGAGCTGATTATATTTCTCAGGCCTGTCAAGCTACTAAATAATGCTCAGAGTTATTTGAGAAGCTTTGGCATCAAGATTTTATTATGATCTCTTCTTTTTCCTCCTTTATTTTATGACGTAAAGAGGGAAAGAACGAAAGGGGAGAGGTTGGATATTCATTCTTTCCAGAGGTCAGTAGGGTTCTGCAGAGGAGTGAACTAACTCCCAAAGAGCAACACTGGTCACTGGAAGAGTTTCTTCTTTCCTTCCCAGCTTCTGACCTTCCTTCCCTCCAGTAAAGCTTTTAAAGCTATTATTAGATTTTGAGAGAGGACTTTAAACTTCCTGGGAAAAAAATGAGTTATTTTAAAGTGCACCGTATTCTCTCAGTTAGTTACTCTGTGGTGTTAAATGACACTACTGATTCCCTGAGGGAGGACATTATTCTCTTTCCCCCCTCCATACCTCCACTCACACCCCAGCTCCTTTTCCCATGTGCGTGCAATCTGGTCGGGCTTATGGGTACCATCCACTCTCTGAGAAAAGTAACTCAAAGCTTGCGAGGTTCTAACAGGAGGGCTGAAGTACTCTATAGTCACACAAACAACTTCTTTTCATTATGACCACTATGATGAAGGCCTCTTTGCAGTTGGCTACTTGTCATTCTCCATTTTGTCTCTTTGTCTCCTGTTAACCTGAGGAGGTACTGTCTGATTTTCTTAAAAGGTATTTGACACCCAATAAGCTATATACCTGCAGCTTAAATTTATCATTCAGTCATCTTGAAACTAAACAACAGCCTAAGAATTTCCAAAATCTTCTAGAATGTCTGAGAAATTTCAGTATGAACTGATATGTGATTGTAGTCACGTAATTAGAATCAGGGCAATAGCTCGCAGTAATGGCGGTTCTGCCGCATTTCCGCCCGAGGAAAGTCACAGGGTTTCTCCTTTAGAGATCAAGCAGATCAGGGTCTGGTCTGTCCATAAACCAGCAGTGGCATTTGAATGAGTGGGATTTATGGCTGCTTTCAAATTAGCCTCTCCAGAAGACTTGATTTTTAAAAACCATTTTCTCTGCAACCATGGGTGGCCTTGTGAAGCAGGTTTCAGTTATTCGTCCATAAGGACAGGATTTTTGTCTTTTTATCTTAATTTCTATTGGCATTAACTAGTCCTACTGAAGATAGAAGTAGCTGTGTTCTGTCAGTTTTGTTTGGTGTTGAACTGAGAAGGCAGAACTCTGCAGAGGGATTTTCCTTACGTGGGTTGACTGTTTACAGGCAAACAGAAGATCTACTGGACAGTCTGTTGGCAATCCTATCAGAGCATGTTAGGGAGGCCGGCTCCTGTCAGCCGGGCACATATCACTGGCTCGGGGTCATCGGATATGAATTATTTCCCTTGAAATTCTAAACACAAATTTAGTCCCTCTTGGAAGCCTCAGTCTGAGAAGAGCATTTTCCTATGCCTTCTCTTCCTTCCTTCCTTCCTTCCTCCATTCATCCATCCATCCATTCATTCATTCACTCATTCATTCATTCAATATACACATTCAATATACAGTACTAGCATAGACTACGTACTTGGTTGAAAATGCAATGACAGGATTAAAGCAAACAAGGAAATATGAGGAAGAGAAACCTTGCAAATATTCATAAAATAGGTCTTTGTTGGAAAGACGTAAGTGTGAAGTCTTTGGAAGTGGTGGGGGGAGCAGTGACACCCCGGGGAAGGTTGGAGCCGGACGGCAGCTGGGGGAGGTTCCAGGTAACCCAAGAAGGAGTTTGTGTTCCCCCTCCAGGGATGGGCGGAAGGAGCTGGCACGTGGAGAAAGCCCGCTTGCTCTGGGAGCACAGAGGAGTGCCATGTGGTGGGAGGGAGACGGGGAAGCTGCTGAAGCTTGAGTGCCAGCTTGACAGGGGTCTGGTGTTCTCTACCCTGGGCCTTCTTGAACTTGACCCTGTAGAGAATTTACTTCCCTTCCAACAAATGAGTGACAAGACATAAAACCTCAAAAATCGCTGGTCTTTCAGAAGCTTGGAAGTCATCAAACGAGGCAAGACTGACCTCTTTCCAGACTCAGAATAACCGCAGTCATTGAAAGGACGTGGCCACAGGGGTGGAGGTGAGGGGGTGGACCATCAGTCCCTGGTTAGGAAAAACTGAGCCTGAGATCTTTCTCCTGTCATCGAGGTCACCTTGCTCCTTCTGATTTTGAGGGGGATAGTGCTGAACATGAGATCTATGTTTAGGACTTGGCTGAAACCCTTGCTAACATCAAATCACCACTCCAGCGGAGTGCCCGAGGAGACAGAATTCAGTGATGATGAATCCACGCCCGCTCATGCAGCCAGGCCCTCCTAGAGCCCGAGGACAGCATCCCCCACCAACCATGGCCTTCCTGTCCTGAGCCGGTGGCTCAGACTCCTGTTCCTGCTTGACCCTGAGCTCCAGGCACTCCTGTCATCACAACCGAGTGAACTTCTAGGGTGAAATGCATTTGTTCCCTCCATTTCTCAGTCTTAGTCAGCCACCTTCGCCTGGAAACATCTTGCCTGATCATTTTTTTTCAGCTCCTTGCCCTTGTCTTAGAGACACTGCTGCTTCGCCATTTGTTCCTTGCTTGGCTGAGCAACTTCCCCCAGGAAATCCAGAAGGAGGTTGGCCTCTGGGTTTGGGTGGCAGCAACTCTTAGAGGCTTGTGCCTGTCACTTTTCCTGCTTCTGTCAATTCTATGAGGTGCCACGGTGTCCGTGGCTATGGCCCATCTGCCCCCCAGCACCGGGCACACCTGCTGGGACACAAACCTGCAGGCCACATCTTTTTGGATATTTCAACCACAAATACGTCCACTGAGAGGTCAACAAATGGGCCAGCTTGAGATGGAGTCCAAGCATACAGTTGAGTGAGGAGCCACGCAGAGAACCCCAGGTCCTCCCCGAATCCCATTCTCAGCCTTGAGTGAACTCACCCATGTGTTCTCTGGGGGCCCAGAGCAAACAGCCAGCGGCCATTGCAATCATGTGATGAAGAGTTGGCCTCTTTCCATAGAATGAAGTGTTCATGTGAATGTCGCTAGGGCCTAGCTTGGATCTCAGGAGACAGCAGGATGTAGCGTTTTCCAAATGCAAGAGTAAGGCAGTATCGTGCGATGTGGCAGAGGGGCAAATTAGAATTAGCACTTGTAAAAAGAAAATTTCTCCTCCTTCAGTCATTGCTTTCTTCTCTCCCTCATATCCCTCACCACAAGACCTAAAATGTTGGTGTCCAGCTCTCCAGCAAATGTGGAGGCTGCCTCTCTGGTTGTCTGACAGCCCCTGGATGGACGCACAGAACTGCACAGAATGAAATGAGGAGAGGCGGCCCAGGGCTGAGTTCAAGTCCTGTTCAACTGTGGAATGTCTTCCCAGGAGGAATCTCACAGTTAACCAATCTGCCCAGGGAATCCCCGAGGTTGACCATCAAACGCAATGACAAGGCCCTTCTGCAGATGCCCTTTCTTGAATTTAAGTGTGATGAGGAAATTATGGAAGGCCAGGTTCCAACAGATGCCTCTTTAGAGAATCTAGACATTGCCAAGAAGGCATGTTTTTAAATGAGATGGAAATCAGTAGACTTTGAGTAGATCAGATAATCCTCCGTAATGTGGTGGGCTTTGTCCAATCAGTGGAAGGCATTAAGAGACTAGACTGAGGCTCTTGGAGGAAGAGGGAATCCTGACTCTTTTCTGCCTTCAGATTCAGGCTGCAACATCAACTCTCCGCTGGGTCTCCAGCCTGCTGCCTGGAACTGTGGATTTCAGACTTGTCAGTCCCCACAATCTCCTGAGCTAATTTCTTAAAATAAATCTCTTTAGAAACACACACACACACACACACACACGCACACCCTATTGGTTCTGTTTCTCTGGAAAACTCTGAGTAATACAAGGACTAATTAATCACTCAACCTCCCCTGCCCCCTGACCAACTAAATAGTTACCAGTGACCAAACTGGTGAAGTATCAACCTGAGTGAAGTATTCTCAGGCAGACCAGTAGACTCTCATAGGGCTCAAGGCTTGCTTTCCTTATTTCTATTTATTTATTTATTTATTTATTTATTTATTCATTCATTCATTCCAAGAGATAGACCAGGGGAGGGGGAGGGGCAGAAAGAGAGGGAGAGAGAGAATCTCAAGCTGCCTCTCCCCCAATGCAGGGCTCGATCCCACAACCCGGAGATCATGACCCAAAATCACGAGCCAAAATCAAGAGTTGGACGCTTAACTGCCTGAGCCACCCAGGTGCCCCACTCTGGACCTCAAGCCTTTCTTAAAAGCCCAAGTCACATAATCTAGAAGTCCTTGATCTGTCAGACAGAAACCACTGCGACTTCTCATCTTTCTGTTCAGGTGCCATTCCCTTTGTGCTCCTTCTCCTTCTCTTTCCTCCCATCAGTAGCTCAGATTGAGGTCTCCATCCTCCACTCTCCATTCTTCTTTGCTCTGCGGACTCCACCTCTCACCACAGTGGACATTTCACATTAAGGAAAAGGCTTGGTTCTAGGCGGCTTTGATATGATGACTAGATATTAGTTCAGGGAGAATAAGAGAAAAAAAGCCATTGGTTCTACTCTGGAAGAATGGCCAAAATGATTCTATCTGAGGGGAGGCTTTGCGTTAAAACTCATGATTGTCATTCGTTATGAGACACAAAAAGTAGTCTGTAGTATGGTTTCACCTGGCTGAGAGCTCTGGAGTCCTTTGCGTGAGTCTGTCTCCAGCAGTCCAGGAAGGGGGAATTACTTTGCTGGGAAGAGCGTGATGCCCAGAAAGAGCCTGAGGTCTTTGATGACTCAGAGAGAGAGTCAGAGCAAAAGCCTCTGTTTTCTATACTTATCAAGTGTCATTTTCATGAATCCAGTAGAAACTTGTTCCCCAAGACCCAAAGCAAAGTCCCTGCAAGCGAAACTTCTCCCATCCCAAAAAGCCAACCCACCTACATAATCTGATAAATCAGTCCAGGGGGAACTCTCTGTTTTCATTCTAAATACAGGTTCTGGGGCTCCTGGGTGGCTCAGTGGGTTAAAGCCTCTGCCTTCGGCTCAGGTCATGATTTCAAGGTCCTGGGATGGGCCCTGCGTCGGGCTCTCTGCTCAACAGGGAGCCTGCTTCCCCCCCCTCTTCCCCCGCCTGCCTCTCTGCCTACTTGTGATCTCTTTCTCACTGTCAAATAAATAAAATCTTTAAAAAAAATTAAACAAATAGGCTCTGCATCGTTCTCTCGCTTTGGAATTTGGGGTCCCAGGAAGGGCATCTCCAGAACGTTTCTCTCATTGGCCTAAAGGTGCAACAGGCCATTTCTGAAGTAAACAATTCAGTGGCTGATTTCCTACACTTCTTTAAACAGATGCTTGATTTTGTGAGTGGAGAGCAGGAGGCTCAACTTTAGAAAAATCGTATGCTAAAAAGTACAGTGGAATCTGCCACACAAGAAAACATGCTCATGGCATACAAGGTATTCCTTATTTTTAAACACATTTATCTAGCTTGACCTGCTCCTGTATTCACAATCCATAGCTCTCTGGGTATAATTACGGGTTTTTCACCAAAATTCAATCCAATGAATAAAGAGTTACCATCACCAAGGATATACCAACTTTGGAGACAGCTTCAAAAGATACATTTCAAAGAAGTCTTAAGTAACAGTAACATTATCAGAATAACAAATTGCCCAACCAAGGGACATCTTTGAAGTTAATGGATATTCAAGGCTTGTTTGTTTTTTTAAAAATCCCGATACTTGATGGCTAGACCTTGTACCCTGGACATTTCTGTCAGAAGTGATGAATAAACTCAAAACCAGATTCTTTGCTTGGGGATCCACTGATGATAATATGTAACATTTGCAAACAACTCCTCTCTTCCTGAGCACTTTTATGCCATTATTTCATCAGATTCTCACATCTGTCCTATGAGTGGTGTTATTAGCTTCACCTTACAGATGAGGAAATGAAGATCCAAGGAGACCAAGTAACTAGCCCTAAAGTCAGTAAGTGGTAGAAAATGGTAGAAAGCATGTTTTAAAAAGAGTTTTCACCCAGTAAGTGGTGGAGCTGGGATTTGAACATTGAATTTCTGACTCTGGAAGCCATGGTATTTCTGCCATGCGATGCAGTTCAGAGCTTACTTTTCCTATTGAAGCAAAATAAGAAGATTGCTCACCCGATAACCATATTTGTGCAAAATGAAGGCATAGGATTGTAAAACAGAGCAAAGCCTCCTTGCTTCATCTTACAACCCCAACAGAGAGCTAGAAGGAACCTTAGCAACTGTCTGGTTTAGCAGGTTGGTGCAATGGATCTCTGGAGTTCCCAGGAGGCTGCGAGGGGAGTGAGAGAGACGCCCGGCCAGGGAAGAGGGTGCTACTCTGAACACAGGATACAAGGACCTGGAGAATCTCAATGTCATCCTTGGTCTCTTGGCTCCAAATCCACTAATCTTCTTCTTCCTCCAGGCTCAATTCCACCCTAAAATTCTACCTTTTCAGTTAGTAGATGGAATTCAAGAGCCACATCATCATGGCCCATGGCCTTTTTAATGACTGATGTGATTGCATCTCTCCTTCCCGAACCCTCCTGTGCCTCTCCAGGCTCACGATACCAAGTCCAGACTCCTCAGCAGGACAGTCAAGATTCTTCACGACTTGGCCCCAGGTCACCAACTCAGCTTCATGCCCCTCCGTCTCCCGTCCCCTCTCAGTCTCTCACCCCACCCTGTGCCCAAGTCTGAGCGCTGGGCTCACCAAGGTGGCTGGGTTCCCAACACACTGAATCTGCTCTCAGGTCTTCACACTGTGCCCCACACTGTGCCCCACACTGCCTCATCTCCCTGGGGAATTCAAACTTCAGTCTCGGATCATCAATGAATCCCTTAGGGTTGTCCCTAAGTTCTTTGCACAGCTTAAAATATTTTTCCCTGAAGGATTTCATTGTTTTGTCTTTATTTTAGCAACTGTTCTATTATTTCATGATTGTTTGTGTGCATGTCTTTCTTCTCCTGAGGCTTTGTAGCAAGGCATTTTGTCTTTCCCATTTTATATTTCTAGCCTGGAATAGTGTTTGGCATATAATGGGTGTTTATTTACCCATGATTATTGTTGTACATAAACATTTATTTTTAATCATTATGTACCAACTTAAATAACTAATTATTAATAAAATAATAAATATTAATATCAATAATCATTAATGAATAGACATTAATAATTTAAATCAAATTACTTCTTAATTGTGAAAATAAGTATAAATATTAATTGATTAAATAAAATATTTATATGTGTATAAATGTGCATTTATTGTATAGGAATATAAATAAATGCATTTACTGCATGAATGAATGACTCTCAGATGCCTGGAAGTCCCATGGTTCTTAGGATAAATTATAAGCTCTTTGCCTGGGCCTTGAAGGCCCCTTCTGATCCTATCCCGGCCTACCCTTCGGTCATCTCATGCTGCTCTCCTGCCAGCCCCCTTCTTTTCTACACCTGGCATTTGCACTTGCTCTTCCCTTGAACTTTGATGGCTGATTCAGTCTTATTCGAGGTCTCACCTCAGGTGCATCCCACCCCCACCACTTCCAACCAGAACCTTTCCCTGGCCATTCTTATCTAAAATGCACACATCCCCATTACCCCCCCAAAACACACACACATACTTTACTTTCCTCCTGATGCTCAACATTTGTTACTATACAGCGCTTACTCATTTGTTCACCCTTTGTTTCCCAATAGACTGATTATGTCCCAAATAGAGAACTTTGTCTTTCTCAATCATTGTTAAATCCCAAGAGTGGAGCATTACATGACATTTAGTACATGCCTACATGTTTGTTGAACAAATGATTAAGCAGGGTTGCGCACCCGTGTGATTTATGGAGTTGTTGGTTTCCCGTGACCTCCCCCTGACTCCCGATGGATTTATTCCGACCTTCAAATTGTTCAGCATCAGACTAGATGACATGCTGTCTCTCATATTTGAGGATGAGGTAGTGACCTGTCAAGAATCATGAGGCTTTTTCCCCAAAAGAGGGGATGGATTTACACAAAACTTGGGCTCTGGAGTCAGAGGCTGAAGGGAATCCTATCCCCCCACTTGACAGCTGGGGGGCCCTGTCAGTGTCACATAGTCCCTGAGCACCTGGTTCCCCCCCATCAACAAAAACTGACAATAATTGTGCCCACCTCACAACTGAATTGTGAGAAGTAGATATGGTCTTAATGCACCAAAGCACATAGGTCACATTCAACCATCTACTGTTATTATTATCAGACATATTTTTCCAGGTCCCCATGGACTATAGTCCAAATGTCCAGGAAGGGAGGATGAAAATGGACACTAAGACAAAAACCAAGAGACTAGATTCTAGTCTGAGTTTTGCCACCAACCAGCTGAGTGACCCTGGGCACATCCCTTCTCTGAACCCCATTTTTCTTATTCTATAAAGGAAATGAAGCCAGTTTCATAAGCACTCTCAGGCCCTTGGGTTCTGGGGTCTGAGATCTTGGCTTACGGAAACTCTAATGTGCTGCATGCACATGGGGGAAAGCCGCAACATCGTCCGCCCTTCCCTGCTCTCTCCATGGCAGCAAGTTCCCAGTTGAAGCCCCAGGGTCCCATTCCCTTCTCATTGTTATCTCAGGGAAACAGCAGGTCCTGGCTGTGACCACTTCTCCCCACCCCTCATTATTTCTGGGCACTGTTGGGGCAGAAACACTCCCCATAAAAAGTTTGCAGATTATGCTAGAACTGCCACGGACCCCTGGGAGGTCATTTAATCCTTTTTTTCTCTCTCAAAAATATCTATCTTACCCATCAACAAATGAATGGAGAAGCAAAATGTGGCAAATACATTTGATAGAATATTAGTCATAAGAAGGAAGGAAGTTCTGACACAGGCTAAATATAGATGAACCTCGAAGACATGATACTCAGTGAAATAAAGGGTAAATATTGTATGATTCCATTTTTTCGAAGTGTACCTAGAATAGGCAAATCCATTGAGAGAGAAGTATAATAGAGGTTACCTGGACTGTGGGGAGGGAAATGGGGAGTTAGTGTTTAATGGGTGCAGAGATTCTGTTGGGGAAGATGGAAAAGTTTTGGGTATAGACTGTGATGACAGTTACACAACACTGATAATGTATTTAATGTCACTGAATTGTACACTTATGAATGAACAAAAAGGTCAATTTTATGTTTATTTTCCCACAAAAATTTTTAAAAATGTAGTCTATTATCTAAATCAGGACTCCCAGGGACCCAGCCCAAACCCTCTGAGATTCTCGAGATGGACCCCAGAGGCTGCAGGTGCAACAAGTTTCCCAGGTGATTCTAATAAAACAGAAGTCCAGAAACTACTCATCCAACCCTCTCATTTTACAGATGGGAAGTCTGAGGCCAGAAGCCTGCCTCCTTCTCTTAAAACCTCACAGCTGGTAGGAGAAGGAGCACCCACTCAGCCATACTGTGCTGTCTCTGGAGAATGACACTTATCACACATGCATGGCTTTGGGGACACCTCCAGTAAGGAACAAGAACAGCGCCAAGGGCCTGCGGGAACACCAGGAGGTGGTGTGGAGCTCGGTAGGCGTGGCAGGTTAATGCCCAAGGGGCCACCGCTTAGCAGGACACGGCGGCCAGCGCCAGTGAAAGCTATCTCGACCTCGGCCGGCGGGAGCCACCATGCAGCTCTCTTACCACTTAAACTTCATCCCGGGATAGGGGAAGAATCGTAGGTCTCCACGGGGGAGGCCTCACATTTGCAAGGGGAGCACCCGGCAGGAGGCGCCAGGAAGGACGTGATGCCCTAGAGCAGAGCCTGCACTGGCCACCAGGGGTCGGGAAAGAGCAGAGGGGCCCCCTAGCTCCCCGCTGCTCTGATTGCAAATACCCTTCGTCCTCTGCTACTTCCCGCCAAGTTTCCCCAAGCCCAACCTTAAAAAGAAAAACAGATAGCTATTCTATTATGTTCATAGTCATCTTCCGTGCAGTCATTGCTTCATTTGTTTGACTCAGGTGCCAGGGTCTGTGCTGTGCTCTGAGGTAGAGAGATGAGTGAAAAGTGAGTGGTCATAGGACAGGCAAGGGACAGTCAGAACGGTGGACATGTGGCTACCAGGAAGGAGCCTGAGGTGGGGTCAGGCAGAGCGGGAGTCGAGGGCAGGCTCAGCCCCTCACCTGATGCAGGGCCTGAGCTAGTCACTGAACTCTGAGTCTTTTTTTTTTTTTTAATTGTGGCAAAATATACAGAACCTACAATTTACCATTTAAACTATTTTACCTGTACCACTCTGTGGTATGAGGCACATTCACATTGTTCTCCAACCATCACCACCATCCATCCATTCACAGATTTTTTTTTCTCTTCTCAAACTGAAACTCTACCCATTAAACAACAACTCCCTGCTCCCCCTTTTTTCCAGACCTGGGCCATTCCAACCATCATTCTTCCTGTGTCTATGAATGTGACTAATCTAGGTACCTCCTTCAGTGGAATCATACAGTATTAGTCCTTCCATGACTAGTTTATTTCACTAAGCATAACGTCCTTGAGGCTCATCCATATTGTAACCCCTGTTAGAATTTCATCTTGGGGCTTTTTAAAAAATTACTCCTGTACAAAATGATGATGTTGAGAACTCTCCAGAAAGAATACAATAAGAATCAGAGATAAAATATGTAACTCTCTATCGCAGAGCAGCTGCTCAGTATGTGAAAGATATTATTATTATTATTATTTCTACCTCTATCATCAGTATGATGAGGTGTGCAAAGAGTCTGCAAGCAAAGTGGTAAGAGTCCAATCTGCCTGTGCGTCTGGGGCTGTGAGGTTTGGGGAGGAGTTTTAGAAGCCACTGAGTAATATGGAGTAATCTGAAGGGGAGGGGTAATAATACAGAAATAAGAAGAAGAGTAAGATAAAGCAGTGGTTTGGGAACTTGGCCTCATTCTCTCCACATGTGGGTGTAGGGGTGGAGTCCTGGTGGAAGGGAGGCAGGGGGTTCTTCATCCTGTACTCTGTGATGGTTTCCCAACACAGCTTGGAGAAACTCTTCTAGGCCAGCATGGAGATGAAAGGCCTTTCTGGCACTGAATGCAGAAATGCAGAGTGTGAAAGTGAAGGCAGCTGCAGGAGAGGCTGTGGGAGGAAGTGGGCAGAGCTTCCCAGGGAAACCACCCCTTACCAGGCATCTGGGAGGCAGGTCCCGGCAACGGAAGGCCCCTGCCTTTGGGTGTGCAGCAGGCACCAGGTCAGCAGGTGTGGAGGAAGCTGCAAGAGTCATAGACAGAGGCGACAGCAGAAACAGGTATCAGCGTGTGGCCCAGGGAATCCGGATCATTTGCCATGGTCCAGATGCTCTGTGGGAGCTGGGATTCTACCAGTCACTGTTGGGTAATGCCAGTTCCCTCTACTCCCTCGGGGAATGAAGACTGGCTTGGGGGAAAACCAGTCACCAGGAAATGCCAGGAATGGGGGTGGCACCTGCCTCACCCCAAGCTGAGGCTCTGCCCATGCCAAAATCTACACAAGTCTGTTAGCAGGGACAGAGGAGCCTCTGAAGAAAGAGCCGAGGGGACAAGGGACGAGACAGGACAACCTAAGAAAGACAAACACAAAGCCCGCCTTCCCTGTCAGCCACCAAAGTTATCTCACAAAAGGAAACCAGCCACCAGGAGCAAGAACCCGCAGACATTACAGAGGACCAAACTACATAGCCCGGAACTCGCTGCCATCAAGCCACAATCTGGAATAAGTTTTGTTATATGATTAAATATACATAAGAAAATAGAATTGTGTAAAAGACAAGCAGATTTGGAAAATAAATACAACTTCTAAAAATGAAAAATGTAATAATTGAAATTTAAAACTCAGTAAATGCTTAAAAAGCAGAAGAAAAGGAACTGAAAAGGAAATAAGTGGACTGGAAATAGGATCTGAGGAAATGGAAGAGATATGTGATAGAATGCATGAAAAATAAAATGAGAAAGTTTCATATATATACCTAATAGGAGTTCCAAAAAGAAAAGATGTAGAAGATGAGGGAGAGAAAATATTCAGGAACTATTCTCCAGAACCAAGTGCCTATGTCTATAGTACCACCCTTGGACCCAGGTGAGCAGGCGCCCTGCCGTGAGTCCTGCACCTCAGGGAGCCACTTGCTTTGGAGTGCCTTCCTTGCAGTTTTCTGCATTCCCCTCCAAAGGCAAGGACTGAGCAGAGCTGGTAGTGTTCAGGCAAGTTGCCTGGAACGGGGCTGGGAATCATGATCCTATCTCTACTCTACAAGGCATTCTCTGACTCTCCATCTGGTTTAGGGGGTCAACCAGATGCTCCCACAGACCTCAGGTCTTGTCCTGGTGGGCTGTCCTGGGGTCCCCAGGGCTAGATCCTGGACCCAGAGTGGCAGCCTCATGAGTAAGATCCCTCCCATTTGTCAAAGCAGAACATCTTTCTTGGCATCCCATGTGATCGAGCTGCCAAATTTATGCTGACATGCTGATTTTGTTGATACAAATGATTTATATGGACAAGGACCCACAAAAAATACTTGCGCTGGGCCCCACACATCTCATCATTTATCAGCAATAACACATACCTGTGAGACCACGTGCCATGAAAGACAGAGAACGTCTTTAAGGGAGATGGAAAAACACCAGTCCACAAAGGCATGGGAGCAGCCTGAGCCCAGGGACCCTACGACAATAGAGGTCATGTGGCTTTGGACCAATAGTTTTAAAATGCTGAAAACCCTCAATCTCGATTTCTGTATCCAGATTAAAATCTCGTTTAAATGCAAGGGTCAAATAAAGAAATCTTAAGACAAAAACAAAATTTGCCAATAGTGGTGCTTCATTGAGAAACTAAAGATTTTTCTTCAAGAAAAAAGAAGGGATGCCTGGTTGGCTCATTTGGTAGAGTGTGCGACTCTTAATCTCCGGGTCAGGAGTTTGAGCCCCACTTTGGGTGTACAGCTTATTTTAGGAAAAAAAAAAAGAAACAAAAAAGAAATGAACATGGATGGAAAGAGAGAAACAATGGTGGGCAAATAAAAAAATAATAAAAATAAGTATCTGGGCAAATGAATTACAAGATCACAATGACAGCTACAACTGGGAGAGGGGTTGAAAACAAAATGGGTGTTTATTCTCTTGAGTTTGGGGAGTGTGTAAACATGTTAAAATATATCAAATTTTACACTTTAAATATGTCACTATTATTCTTGTCAATCATATCTCAATAAAGCTTTTGAATAAAGAAAGAAAAGTGAAACTGAAATCTGTAACAGTAATAACATGAAGGCTGGGGGAAGGAATCAGAGTTATGGCTGCTAAGATCTCCATGTTATTCAGGAGGTTACAAATATTCACACTAGACTCTAAAGCAAGTATGTAGTTTTAAAATTTAAGTGTAATGAAACCTGAGAGATTGTGGTCTCTGAGCAACAAACTGAGGGTTTTGGAGGGGAGGGGGTGGGGGGTTGGGTGAGCCCGGTGGTGGGTATTGAGGAGGGCACATGGAGCACTGGGTGTGGTGCATGAACAATGACTCTTGGAACACTGAAAAAATAAAATAAAACTTAAAAAAAAAGAAAAGAAAAATATTTTGATAAGAAAAAAATAAAAAAATAAAATAAAATAAAATTTAAGTGTAACTCAAAAAAAAAAATTAAAAAAAAAAAGGAGCTGATTACATAACTTCTAAACTACCGGGGGCGGGGGGAGGAATAAAGACTGCAAAATCTTTTTCTTTTGAAAAACCTTTCTGTTTCTATTTTTTGAAACAGTTTCAGGAGAATAGGTATTATTTCTTCCTTGAATGTTTGGTAGAATTCCCCAGGGAATCCGTCAGGCCCTGGACTCTTGTTTTTTGAGAAGTTTTTGATTAGAATGGCCAAAATCAACAAGACAGTAAACAACAAATGCTGGAGAGGATGTGGAGAAAGGGGAACCCTCCTCCACTGTTG
>CM052810.1:68254422-68362435 GCA_028533885.1 Nasua narica | reverse complement strand
AATCCAGGGACCCATGGTCTTAGTATTTTAAAATTTATCTGTTTCTTTGATAACTAGCTTATCTATCTCTATCATTTACCTAGGATAATAAGTGCAAAGCATTGTTCTAGGAAGTACATATGCAATAATGAGCAACACTCTAAACCTCTCATGGTACTTTTGATGCAGGTAAATAAAATTTTCCCCAACATTCATTCAACAAAATTTTATTGAATGCTCACTGGGGATAGGACTCTGTTTAAGGAGATACAAATATATTATCTTTATCCTCAGGAGAGTAGCAGAAGATACATGTGTAAAGAATTTAATAGCATATTATAAAAAATTCTGCAGATTCCCCAAATGGTCAAACTGATAACAAGTGGTAATTACTTACCACTTACATAATGTAGGTTTACTGCAGCAGCAGGGTCCTCAGGCAATCAGAGCCCCTGCCTCTGAGCTACCAGGAAGACTTACGCGTGCACACATACACACACACACATACACACACACACGAGCCATAATAGATTAAATCAGGATTTCATTTAATCTATGAAATGAATGATGTGTATGTTTCACATTTGTGTACATATCCTTTCTAGTAACACTTTCTTAAGACATTTACAGCGCCTATAAAACACTACGGCTATTACCACAAGATATATGTGAGCTATGATGAACTCTTGCAATAATAACCATGATTAATTCATAATCATCGTAACTCATTCATGACTTCCAAGGAAGTCAGGCTCACGCTCTCCATGGTGTGTTTCAGAATGCTTTTGCAAGATTGGCATAACATACACAATAGCCACATTTAAAAACCATGACCTGAATGGGAAGTATACCTGATTGCTTAAAATTCTAGAAAACTGTCATCCTGAGGTTTCTGTCCTGGGTGATTTTGGGCATCAATAGGTCGCTAGCTCTGCCTTGGTTGGGAGACTGACCACATGACCTCAAATATTTCAAACAATTCAAGAGTTCCAGGAATCCCTATAATATTATGGCTAGGTGGTCATTTTCTTTTGCAAAGTGTAGACAGGAACTGGCCACGCTTTTCCCTTGTCCTCTCACCAGAATATCCAGGGGTTACTGTCATCAGCATAGCCTTACTTGGCTGCAAAGGGGCCCTGAATTACTTCTCTACAGACTTGCAATGGCAAAAACCACCTCTTTTGTTTCTGACAGGCCAACAGGGCTGTTTAAAGAGTTACCTAGAAACTAAAATAAATTAAAAATCCATAGCATTGCCAGGTGTAACAAAACCATATATGGAGGAAGACAATTTCACAATAACAGGGTTCAGCAAGGAGCCAGAATGAGGCTAGACAAGCAAATCCTGGCCTGAAATTGTCCTACCATGTTCGGAGCTGGTGGAATCTCTAATACTCCATGTTCCCCTGGGATCTGGCCTTGCCCAGTGCCCCTCCCCCACCCACCTCAGGACTTGGGCCTCCTGTCTGTCCGCTCCTATAACCTGGTTTCTCTGCCATCCAATCCTCTCCAGTCTGACTGGGGTGTCAGAAACCCAGTCAAGCTAGGTGTAAGGACTGCTCGGCCCCTCGGGGGGGTGGCTCCTGTCTGGTTTGGACACCTCAGCAGCATTGGAGGTGGCACACACCCTACTCAGAACTTTCCCCCCATCCGCTGCCATTAGCTTCCAGAGGTCAGCTCAGTCCCTCACCTTAAACCAAATCTCTCAGTCCTGCTGACTCTCACATCGTTTGCAGGGGAGAGGAAAGCACTTGACTTGTTCTGAGCTCAGCGAAGGACCACATCCTCCAGCCCTGGGCCCCAGCTCCCATCTCTTCCCTTGGTTCATTCAGATGGCTCATCCCATAAGGAAAGCTTCCATTCTACCTTGACGTACACTCTTAGAGTTCATGAGAGTTAAAGACATTTTAGAATAACGTCCACACCTAGATTTGTCCCACATGAGAAAGCATATGAGCATTTCCTCACAGGAAGATTTCTGAAAGTTCTAGCTCACAAATGGTTTTATTTAAAATGAATGTATGAAAATGTTCAATAATGATCTAGTAACAAGATATCAGAGTTCTTACTTATGAGATGAGTAACACGAAAGTGAGATAATAAAAAGAGTAAATTCAAGCTTTTGGTAATCATCTCACAGTCTTTTCCTCGTGGGAGGCAGGGAGGAAAAATAGGTGTTATCTTAACCCCAGCCGCCCTGGGACACCGGCGGCGGCCATTTATTGTGTCTCCTCCCTTCTCCCTAAATGTGAAATCTAGGGAGCTGCCAAAGTGCGTTGTGGCACAAAAGGACGAATGTTGTATGATTCCTCTTACAGGAGCTATTTACAACAGGCAAATCCATACAGACAGAGAGCAGAACGGTGGTTACCAGGGGCCGGGGAAGGGGTGGAAAAGTCCTGGTTTAATCAGTCAGGAGACTCAGTTGGGATAACGAAAAGTGCCAGAGGCCATTGGTGGCGATGTACTTAACACCACAGACCTGTACGCTGAAAAATAGTTAAAACGGTAAATTTTTATGTTATGTATACTTTACCACAATATTTAGAGTGACAAAATCGAACACTCAGAACCCAGAAGTGTTCAACACTGTATTTTTGTCATTTATTTCACTTCAATTTAACAAACAAGTGAGATGCCCCAGATGCAGAACATCGGTGAGGGAGGCATAAAGTGGGTGGCCAGGTGTGGAATTTTTGAACCAGGTGTGTTGTGCTGAACCTCACAGTTTGCCTTTTGTGCTTTGTAGCTAGGAAACAACTTGAGAAAATACTGAAAATGTGCATGTGTAGCAACTCCTGAGTGGCCTTGAGTGTGATGTTCCCTGGTATTCCTGTCTGCATTCTAGGCCCAGACAGATGCCTACTGCTCACCACTGCCTCCATCCCCACCCCACCCCTGCCCTCACCTTACCCCCTCACCCCCAACCCTCTGGCTGGCACATGCGCGTGGGCCCCCAGGCTGGCCCTTGACTTCACCGGCAGCAGAGGAAGACATGTAGTTCCCCACTGCCCCTCAGACAGCCCCACACCATGATGGTGTCTGTTTACAAATATGTGGTTTCCTTACCTTTCCTCTTTCCCCTATCCCACAACATTCTTCTTAAAGTAAGGAATATTGGGCAACTTTATTCTTTAAAAAGTGACTACCTTAAGTGGAGAATATTTTATTTAATTTCACCCCAAATCTCTTTGAGTGAAAAAAGATGGTTGTTACATTTTTATTATGGGGTTTATAGTTGAATTACCTAAAGACCTGTCAACATAGTACACAGTTATGATTAGTAAATTTGCTTTTGGAATGCTGATTGTGTCTGTGGGAAACATCTGCTATCAGGAAAATCTGTTTATACTTGAACATTCACCATTTTGTCCACAAAGTCCTTTGCATTTTACTGACCATGAAAAGCCTCCTCCCTTTTTAAATGAAGTAATAGTTCAAATTAGAATGTTATCACATTGGGAAAAGAGTGTTCTTTCCAAATTCTGTGTCTTTGACATATTAATGTTCTTGGAAGGAACGTCTTATAAGTAAAAATGTGGTCGTCAATGTGTGTGTGAAAAATTCTGCTTTAGATTCATTCAGACCAGTTCAATTCCCCTTCAATTCCAGTAGAGGCAAAATAATTTGTGGTGACAGATATTGTGCTTCAAGAATATAACTGGCACAGAATCAGTAAAAAATAAACTTGGTGAAATCTTTTAAATTTGGCCTTTCACTTATTTGAAAGCAAAATATCAATTTTGGGAAAATTAAATATGGATAAAAGCCACACTAAATATAAAATATAAGATGTGATGACTGTTCTCAATAAAATTTTCATATCATTTATATATTATTTGATCAGCACATTTCTCTCAAATTCCAAATACTCTGGCCTCCGATTAGCTTGAAAGTGATAGAACATGGAGACAGTCTGACTTTCGATCCCTGTGGGAGGATGGTCACCTAATGACAGACTGTAGCAAACAGAAAGGCGGGGATAGTGTGTGCCCTCTGGAGTCTGGGAGGCTCTCTCCTTCACCCCGATCCCTGGTTAGACCTGATGGTGCTTTTCCACTGTTGGTGGTGGGGGTGGAGGAGGCGGCAGGTCGGGGGGTGGGTATAGTACTGACAGTAGAAAGCTCGGGAAATGCAGAGCCTGACTGTAAACACAGCTCCTTCTGTGCCCTGTCTAGGAATGGAGGCCATCAACACAGGCTACACAGTTGTCCAGAGACAAAACAAAATCATACCAGAAGGACTTACAATCCCATAAATTCCAATAGGGTACACAGTTTTCAATTTCCTTTTCCAGGCAGGAAACTTGTCCTTGCCCTTTTTGGTTTATGACATTAGGAGATTATTTGCTTCCTTGAGAAGGTGCTGGTTTATCTTTTGGGGTGATGTGACCTGCCAGTAACAGGACTGGAAGATACGGTGAGCAACAGCCAGTGAATAAAGCACTTCCCAGGGGACCTCCTCACACATGGTAACTGCAGGCTCTCATGTCTTCCTGCCTTTTCCCCTTCCTTCTTCTGGCCAACTCAGTGACCAAGGCTGACACAGGGCAGGGGGCACCTAGAAGGTCAGGCCCTCTTGGGTCACTGAAGGCTTCCTATGAGGATGCGTTCTTGGAGGGGTTGGGGTAGAACTTTGCAAAGCCCAAGGCATATCTTAGAGGACTCTTCCCTGTACACCGTTCAGAGTGGGCAGAAGTTTCTGCACCATGGGGATAGTCTCAGGCTCCGTCTCTCCAGGTTTTGGAATAGCTGAGTTGAAACAAATACTTGGGAAAACAGATTCTTTTTTAAATTGTCCCCCAGTAAGCTGAACTGAGATTTAAGTACTTGTAAGAGGGGCTTCCATTTGTTTTACCTCCTCCCTTTTCCACAGTGAAAAACATTCCCTAAAGGAAATTTTAGATGGAAGCCCAATGTGTAAAGTCTGTTCCCCAGGGTTGCATCCCCCATCCCCATGGTGACTGCCAAGGTGGAGCTCCTGGGAATCACAAGGCTCTGTCTGAGAAGCATGGAGCCCGAGAAATTCCCAGAAACAGTCTCACCCTAGCCCCTCTTCTTTCCCTCTAGAGCCCCCCTCCATGCAGACTGGATCCCAGCAGAGGTTTCTGCCCCATTTGGGGGAAGGTAAGGTAGCACAGATCCCTTTGGGAATTGGGAACTGTGGACTCCCAGACCAGGAATACACACATATATACAAAATTTTACATGTAAATTTAGGTGCTCCATGGACCCTTTGAGGCCACCCATTCGGATCATCTGCACCACGGTCCTTGCAGACTGATCTCCTTTAATGGAGTGATTTCACTTTAGATCATAGGCGAGACACATTAGAAATCATTCCTATACTGAACAAATAACTGTTGAGTAATCACGATGAGTCAGGTTCTTTTCTAAACGCGGGGATGCAACAGGGACTCGGACCGATGACGTCTCTGTCCTTAGAGAGCTTACATTTTAGAGAGGAAGAGACAACAGAAATAGTCGAATAAATCGCATGAGGAGTTCTGATTCTGATAACTGAAGGGAAAGGCCTAACGGGGTGGGGGTGGGGGTTCGCGAGAATGTGTCAGAGCCCGCCCAGGGGCAGGCAGGGGAACCAACCGGTTGACAGTTAATTCCCATGTTGAAAGAAAGCAGCCGGTGTCCCTGTGGCACAGAACTTCCACCACGTCAGGGTTGGAGGGACTGCTAACCAGCTTAAGACCAACTTCAGATAAACACAGAGCCGAGAGCCCTGCCTTCTGGGGGGTGGGGGGGGGGCACCTGAAGACCTCGCTCTTTAGTAAGTGATCTCTTCACGCTCTGTGGGGTACAAGTGTTTTAAACATGTGCTTGTGCCAGCTGGTAAGTTTTATAAACCAAATTTATTAACTGTGTAAACCATTAAATGTGTAAGTAAACAAACTTTTAGGGCTTTTTGTGGCAGAGATTTCCTATAGTGAAAGATGAAAACTTGGCCCATGGCATTTGGAAGATCCTAAGTTGTGAGCAGGACATTCCTCTCTGTCTCTGTCTCTGTCTCTGTCTCTGTTTCTGTCTGTCTGTCTGTCTCTCTCTCTCTCTCACACACACACACACATACACACATACACACACGTGCATTGCTGATGGAGAGAGCGCCCTGGTCAGATGACAACAAATGACATCCAACAGCTCAGGGAGTCCCTATCTCAGAGACCGAGGCTGGTTAATTCTCTGGCTTTGCTCCTCTCCATTCAGAGGGTGTCCCTACACCTTAGCTGGTTTGGCCTTCCACCTGCCTTTGGACAGCTACTGGTGTTCCAAAGGGACACTTATATGCTGGTTTCCTATCTTGTTTTCCTAACTTGCAGAAAGAAACAAAAGGGATTCTAAAACTCCCAGCCGGGCAGCTCCCAGAAAGAGGTGTGCCCAGAATAAAGGCCTCAATGCCTGAGGGTGGGTCTGGGCCTGCCTCCCATGAGGTGACGACTCCCAAGGGCCACTGGAGGTGGAACCCAAGGCCTTTTCTAAGGTGTCTGTCTGACAACAAAGGCGAGTCGTAGGTGGGGAGCCAAAGTCAAACAAAGAGGGTAGCAGGAATGGCTGGGCACTCCCTTCCCTGGCCTGGCCGTTACTGGTGAGGGTGGGGACTAGGAAGAGCTCACTCACTTGGCAATAGTTCACACAGATGTGGAAGCACACCCTGAAGGATCCTGAGAACATCATCAGCAGGCCCCAGTGTGAGGGATACAGGGGATAGAGAGGTGTGCAACAGGCCAATGGCTGACCTCCAGCTGCTAGAAACCCTGGTGACTCAGGAGAGTGACCAGAAATCCAAATAGCAGAGTGTGGTATTCCGGTCAGAAATCCTGGGAATGCCCAAATCAGTCTGTCAATCACCCCTCTTCCCTGTGGTTGAGCTGAGACAGATATAGACACAAAGATGGGAGAGAGAAGGGAGGTTGCTGCCTGCTTGCTCCACCTCCCCCTCCCCTCACCCTAGAGGACTATAAGATGATTCCAGAAGGATTACAATTCATTCATTGCCCACTATTGGGCCAAATAATGTCTACATGATTTTCGTTTAAAAAGTAGGGGCTATTTAGTCTCATATTATGTGACAACACTTAGACTTCTCCTGCCCCAAGTCCCAGACTATTAAGGAATTATATTTTCCCAGAATCATTCTCTCTCAACTTCACTATGATGCTCCCAGGGTTGGAAAACAAGATCTATGTAGCCAAATGTAAGGATAGGGGCAATTTTAGGACTTTATGCCTCTGGAAACACTGTCTAACCTATTCAAGAAGTGTCTCTCACTCTTTCTATCCCTTGTCCTCCAGGAAAATTCCTCCATGAAGACCGCTCACAACTCAAATGGCACTGAGGCTGCAGAAGGTTTGCCCAACAAATTCACAAAGCTCAGCACGAAAGGACTATTCCAGAGTGAGTGCACATTAAGGAACCCCATTCTCAAATACAGTTGACACTTGAACAACATGGGGCTAGGGGGTGCTGACCCCTTCCATGCAGTTGAAAATCCGTGTATAACTTTGATTTCCCAAAACTTAACTACTAATACCCTCCTGTTGACCAGAAGCTTCACCAATAACATAGTCAATCAACACATAACTGGTATATGTATTATATACTGTATTCCCAGGATAAAGTGAGCTAGAGAAAAGAAAATGTGAAGAAAATCATAAGAGAAACTACATTTACAGTTCTGTACATGCATTCATTGAAAACAATTTGCAGGTGAGTGGGTCCGCACAGTTCAAACCAATGTTGTTCGAGGGTCAACTTTGCTGCTAGTGGTAATGTGTACAGGTACGAACTTTCCAGAAGGAAATGTGGCAAAATGCACCCAAAAGTGTCAAGCATGTTGATACTGTTGGGCCCAGGAATTGCGTTTCTAGGACTTTCTCTTAAGGAAATCACCATAAAAGTTCACGAAGATTAATTAGAAAGGTATTTAATCTCAATGTTGTTTGGCAACAACCTAAATGTGCAAAGTGAGTAGTAGGACATTCTGTTGTCTGAAGGAAATGCTTCTTCCCTAGCCTCTAGTTTTGTGGGCTTTTCCTCAATCCTCCCAACTTCTTTCCCAGAGAGTCAGCAGTGGTTGGTGAGTTGTGGGCACTGGATAGAGGTATCAAAGGCCCTGTGCTTGGAGAAGGTGTTCCCTTTCTTCATTGCTTTCCTCCAGGGCCAGTGTGGGAGCTGGGGCCCCAGTGGGTTGCCTGCTTGAAGCTTTCCCTGAGGTGGGGTCTTCCTGTGTATGAACAGAGGGATGGAATCCACAAGCCCAATTTGTCTCCCTTGGTGAGCCAGGCCTCCTGATTTAGCTTTAATTAGGAAGGAGGGTGAGTTTTTGATTCTCCGCCTGCTGTGGAAAACCAGTCTCAATGGATTAGGGTAGGAAAGATGGGTGCTCCTTACCGACCTCTCTCAAAGACCCTCAGAAACATTCAGTAGAACTACGTAGCCATGAAAACTGGCATAGAAAAATATTTATGATTCCAATGGTCATATTTTAAAGCAAAAAAAGCCAGTTACAAAACAAGATGTAGTTTGTTGTTGAGAAAACTGAAGGGACATCAACGTTTTATGGTTATTTTTTCTTGCTCATTCTGTGTTCTCTAGTTTTTTTTACCCAATTTTTAAAATAAGAATAAAATCTGTATTGAACAACTTACCCTGCTAATTGTAATCTCCTCTGAAGCCCTCCTCGTGCCCTTCCTGGCTCTCTGGCATCATGGCGCCCCTCTTTGCCCTCCCAGCCCTCATCCAACCTGTGCCAGGACAGTTCTGTTACCTCACCGTGTACAATAATCACTTATTTAGTTATCTCTTTTCCACTCAATTTCAAGCTCCTTCGGGCAGGGACCATATCTTATCCATCTCTGTGACCATAGCACCTGGCAGAGCACTAGGCTCATAATTGGTGCTCAACTGATGTTCATCCAATGTACTGCTGAGTGGAAGGACAAATGACATTTTGATAAGGTTCCCAGTACCTTGAAGGTGGTGACGGGGAAAACAGTGACAGTGCTAGATCTTCTGTCAAGACTGAAGAAATGGAGGGGGGCTGGAAGTCAGGAGCATCATGAGCTCTTTTCAGTGGGAAGAGAAGTAAGTTATCCTCCTGGAGTGAAGGAAGGCAGATCCTCTTCCTTGCCGGTGGCCATCCGTGTGGGACAGTTTGGGGGTGTGGTGGCCTGAATGAACTCGGAAAGGCCCTCTCCATCTTACGATTCTAAGGTCAGGGGTTAGGCAAGTGAGACATGACTGTTCCATCATTGAACAGCCCCGCCCCTC
Source organism: Nasua narica (assembly GCA_028533885.1). Classification (NCBI taxonomy): domain Eukaryota; kingdom Metazoa; phylum Chordata; class Mammalia; order Carnivora; family Procyonidae; genus Nasua; species Nasua narica. The sequence continues at coordinate 68,353,172 of CM052810.1, read as the reverse complement.
AGCCTGTGCCCCTTCTTACCCAATGGGAAGCGCCTGTGCTTGTGGAACTAGCGATCTTGTGGGTAAATGGGACAGATGTGTGTAGAATCCTGCACCTCAGGACTCCTCCCCACTCCCAGGCTCTAAGGGAGTCAGCATCTTTGTCTCGACCCTATAGAAGAGAAGCTGCAGCTGGAAAACTGTCCATTCTGGTAGCCTCTGGCTTCAGGCCACACATAGCACTTCACAGCACTTTGCTCTGCCCCACAGAGCCACCATGTCATAATCCCTCTCCTGTGGTAGTTCTTCTATTGTTTTCATCTGTCCAGGATCCTTCTTTTGCTAATGGGGGTGCCTACCATGACCATCTCCCTTGGTGTGGCTGTCTTCCTTCTTGCTCATACCATGCTTCCAATTGACTGGTCCCGTTCCACCTCCCCAGGTGCACTTGTGACCCAGACTTTATGGATCCTCACATAACCAACACAGCAGAGCACCCCTCCAGCTCCAGTGCCTGGCTCAGGGCTGAACATGTGACCAAGACGGGCGGAATCAGAATCAACCCAGGGATGTGGCAGAACCATTGTGAAACAGGTATTCTCTCCCCATTGGGGTTACTAATCTGTAGGATGGGAGCCTGCAGCTGCTGCGGATTCTTCCTACTGCAGTGGGGCGGGGGCGGGGGACCTGCTGGGGAATGAAAACCACAGAACATAGATAGCTCTTCAGGAAAGAACAGAACTGGGAGGTTGGCAATTACTTTAAAAATTTTATTTGTTTGTTTGTTTGTTTGGTTTTGAGAGAGAGAGAGAGAGAGAGAAGAGCAATGCAAGCAGAGGGGGAGCAGAGGCAGAGGGAGAGAGAGAATCTCAAGCAGGCTCCACACTGAGCACAGAGCCCAATGTAAGCCTCACTCTCCTCACCCTGAGATCATGACCTGAGCCAAAATCAAGAGTCAGACACTTACCTGACTGAGCCACCCAAGTGCCCGGTAATTACTTTTCATTGGCTTTTTGGTCTTGGACAAATTTAAATTCTGTAAGCATATCCTTGGTTAATAGTGATAATTATGAAGTGTTTGAGTGAGGATCTGCCTGCTACTCCACCTGCTTGTGCTCTCTCTCTATCAAATAAATAAATAAAATTTAAAAATTAAAAAAAAGTTAACAAGTCATTGTAAATGTGTGTGAGAGAGAGAGATAGTAGGAAGAGAAAATGGAAGGAAGAAGATAAAATTGTAAGGAACTGTGACCAGGAGATTTTTCCCCAGCACCCAGCATAATATCTGATTCACAGCAAGACACACAGAATTAGTGTTCATTAAATGAATGAAATACAAGGCAGAAGGATTCATTGCAATAGAACTGCGCGTCCTCTGAAAATAATTTCATGCAAATTTAATGTGATTGTTTGTGGTTTCTGTGGGGCCTGTGGAAATGTACTGTTTAGATCTTCTTCAAGAGAGTCTGCAGTGGGGATTAGAGTTGACTGACAGGACCAGCTGCTAAGCCTTCGGGTCCAGCAGTGTTGGTAGGCTCTGATTCTCCTAGGGTCCCCCACTCAGTGACTGAGCATGGTGAGGGTACTAGTGCTGGGCCATTTCTGTTGCTATTTTTAGCAGTTTAATTGAGGTATAATTCATATACCACAGAATTCACTTATCTAAAGTATATACACCAGTGGTTTTTAGTATATTCGCAAAGTTGTGCAACCATCACTAATTTTAAAACATTTTCATCATCCCGAAGTGAAACCCCACACCCATTATCACTCCCCATTTCATCCGCCCGCCATTCCCTAGGCAATCACTAAGCTACTTTCTGTCTCTCTCTGTTTGTCTAGTCTGGACATTTTATATGCTTGGAATCACAAAATTTGTGGTCTTACACGTAGCATAATATTGTCAAGGCTCATCCACATTGTAATGTATAACAATACTTTTTTTTCCCTTTTACTGCCAAATAATATTCCACTGTGTGTATATATCACCTTTGTTTATCCACTTATCATTTGATGAACTGGGTGGTTTCTACTTTTTGGCTACTATAACTAAAATTTCTATGAATATTCATGCATAAATATTGGGATGGACAGATTTCACATACACATATGAATGGATCATATTCATATATATTCATATAAATATCAAATATATCTCATATAATCAGTATATTCCTATTTCATTTCCTGGGTATACACCTAGGGGTGAAATTGCTGAGTCATATGATAACTCTATATTTAACTTTTTGAGGAAGTACCAAATTGTTTTCCAAAACAGCTGCACCATTTTCCTGTCCCATCAGCAATATGAGATTTCCAGTTTCTCCACATCCTCACAGCACTTGTTTCTGTCTTTTTCATTCTAGCCATCCTTGTGGGTGTGCAGTGGTATGTTATTGTTGCTTTGATTTGCGTTTCTCTGTTAGTTAATGACGTGGAGTATCTTTTCACATGCTTACTGGCTAAGTGTAGATCCTCTCTGGAGAAATATCTATTTGGATTCTTCCCCAGTTTGTAACTGGGTGATTTGTCCTTTTATTACTAAGTTATAAAAGTTCTTTTTATATAAACCCCCTATCAGAGATAGAATTTGCAAAAGTCTTCTCCCATTCCGTGGGTTGTCTTTTCGCTTTCTTGTTGGCGTAATCTGCAGCAAAATTGAAAAGTTTAAAACTTTGAGGCAGTCCAATTTATCAGTTTTTTATTTTGTCACTTGTCTTTTCGGTGTCATATCTAAGAAACCATTACTTAACCCCAGTTATAAAAATGTACGCCTACATTTATGGTTTTAGCTCTTACATTCAAGCCTATAATTGATTTTGAGTAAATTTTGGTATGTGGTATGAAGTAGGTGTCCAATTTCATTCTTTTGTATGGGGAAATCTAGCTATTCCTGAACCATTTGTTGAAAAGAGTATTCCTTCTCCCATTATAAGAAAGTTAGCACTCAAAAATCAATTGGCCATAAATGTAAAGCTTTATCTCTGGACTCTCAATGTTATTCCATTGGTTTGCATGTCGGTTCTTGTGTCAGTACTACACTGTCTTGATTACTTAGCTTTCTGGTACGTTTTGAAATGGGGAAGTGTGAGTCCTTTGACTTCCTTCTTTTTCAAGATCGTTTTGGCTATTCAGAGTCCTTTATATTTCCATATGAATGCTGGATAAGTTTTGTGGGGTGCAGGAACTCTCTGATGAGCAATTTTCACTTGGGGACTCCCCATCGGCCTGCCCAAAACTGTCTCAGAGTTCTGCTGACTTGACTCTTCTTCCCTGATGTTCCTTCCCCACCCCTCTCCTTTCTCAGGTGTCAGACCTGCAGCGATGTCTAAGGCTCTCCCTGCATACTTCTGCTACCTCCAATTTATCTTTCACAGGCATTTCCCCCAATAAATCTCCTGTACATCTAATCCTGTCTCACCATCTGCTTCTCCAAAAGACTTGAACTGGCTCCACTTCCTAAGCACGGATTTTCTAAATCCCACTCCAAACCCTTTGATACCCTTGGAGATATATCAGAAATTTCAAGAAACTCCTAGAAAACGCTTCTTCTTTTAAACTGATAGGGGCCTAAGATCCTCTTTATAAGGAGACTAAGCAGGTATAGCTCTGAATGTCCCAACCTGCAGTCCTTCAACAGTGAGGGCTGAAATGGCCCATATCTCAGGTGAAGATGAAGTAAGTCTTTGGAGTTGCTTTTCATTTGACCACCCAAAGCCATGTGTCATGACAGTTTTTTCCTTGTGGTTTAACCCAATTTGATTCTAGATTTATGTTATTTGCAGCCCAAAGCATCCTAACCACAGATGGCAGCCCATGGTGCTGTGAGACACCTTCAAAGCATTCTTATAAGAAACTATTTCACTGCAGAAGTTCAAGTTTGCATTCTGTCATTTTCAGACAAGAAAGTAAAGAAAATGTTCATGTTTCTAAAAATCCTGTAGAAAATAGATAAATTGACAGTAATTTGATATAGCAAGTGAAAAATCAACCTTCATTCTAACTTTCTCCACATGACAATATTTAATCTACCTTTGAAGATGTAAAGACTACACAAAAAGTGGTTATATAGAAATTTAGAAGAAAAGTGAGGGGTAATGAGAATTATGAGCATTCAAATGCACTAGTTACTTTCAAGAAGGTAAGCTTTCCTAACAAAATAGAAATGTTTCATTGATCAGAAAAGCATACAGAAACAATTGCACTTCCATTCAAACCTTATCTTTTGAAGCCCATCACCCATATAAGTAAAAAAAGGAAGTAGACATATTTACCAGATTGAGGGAGAAAACTGTTATGGCAAATGATAGTCAAGGAAGAACTTGCTAATCATCAATATGCTACCACATAGCAGACAACTATTAGTCACTGGGTAAATAAAGACAAAAGGATACCCATCCTGGCTTCAGTTTGTTATGGGGCGATAAATATTGATAAAGTATAATTATAGACTTATCTTCTAAAAATAGTTTTACTGAGATATAATTCATATGGCATAAAATTCACCCATACAAAATGTACAATGCAATGGTTTTGGTATATTACATTATTAACTTCTAAATATTACGATAAAATATTTATAACAAAATTTGTCATGTTAACCATTTTTAAGTGGATTATTCAGTGGCACTAATTACATGCACATTACTTTGCAACCACCACCACTATCTTTCGACAAAAGCTTTTCATCACCTGATATAGAAACTCTATTAAGGAATAATCCTATTACCCTCTCCCAGCCCGAGGTAACTTCTAGTCTGATTTCTGTCTCTATGAATTTGCCTATTCTAGATATTTCATATAAGTGTAATTATACGATATTTGTCATTTTATGCCTGGCTTCTTTCACTTAGCGTAATGTTGCATGTTACAGCATGTGTCAGAACTTCTTTCCTTTTTATGGCTGAATGACAGTCAATGATATGGATATACTACATTTTGTTTATCCATTCACCAGTTGATGGAAAGTTGGGCTGTTTCCATCTTTTGACTATTGTGAATTATGTTGCAATGAATTGGTGTACAAATATCAATTCTAATTCCTGCCTTCAATTCTTTGGGTATATACTTAATAGTGGAATTGCTAGGTCATATGGTGATTCTATATTTAGCTCTTTGAGGGACATACTTGCAGGTTTCTGATGATATTGGATTAAGCATTTGGGCCAACCTTTCCACAGAAGACAATTTTTAAAAACCAGATGAAATATTTCTTTAAAATCTTCAGAGCATTCAAGAGTAACTTATCGAATAGGAAACTGATTGAGATCTGGGAGAGATTAGGAATTTAGAGGGGTGGGCTTCGGCACTCAGCATGTTTTGCTCTGAAAATGTTTGTGAATTTGGAAAAGACAGGTATGCATTTAAACTGCACCTCTGACAGTTCTGCAGGGCCATTTCAAGGAGTAACATTCTTGCCTACTTAGGACTGGATGCTGAAGGGAAGAACGGTAAAATAGAAATAAAATAGCTCCTGCATGAATTTTAGCACAGTTTTGAGTCATCTGCATTGCCCAGAAGAGTCACTAGTCCTAAAATTAGAATCCTGTGATCCAGATTACTAGTGCTTTGTGTACTCTCTAGAGAAAGATGGCATCACATTATTTTTAGAAGTAATTTTGCAAATACAGTCTCTAGCACTCAATGAAAGCAACAGGCATAAATAAGTGAGACTCAGAGAAACACAGATATTGGAATTACCAGACACAACAGTAAAGAAACTATGTTTATCATGTTCAAGAAGAGTCAAATTTGAAATGTCCAGAAGGAAATTGGAAGCTATTAACAATGCCACAGCCAATTTGAAAAAGAAACCAGAAATAAATTCCAGAACTGAAAACATATAGCAATTAAGAACTTGGATATATTTAGCATATTAAACATAGCTGAAGATAGAATTAGTAAACTGAAAGCTAGACCAGATAGAAGCTATCTGGAATGAAGGATGAAGAATGAAAAGAGAAAGGAGGTAAGAGACACAGAAGACACAGTGAGAGGTCTAACATATATTTCACTAAAGTCCCAAAAGGACACAGGCCAGCACAATATTTGAAGAGACAATGACTCAAAGTTTTCCAAAACATGAAAAAAATAGTTAATCCTCAGATCTAAGAATCGATAAATTCCAAGCAGGCTAACTAATAAGTACTCAGTAAGATAAACAAATCTGTAGCTAGATACATCGTAGTCAAACTAAAAAATAACAAAGAGAAAAGTTTTAAAAAGAGCCAGGGCAAGAGGTATAAATAAAATATAATAAATAATAAAAAATATTATAATAAAAACAGATAACCCTCAAACAAGCAAAGCTCTGATGAACTACTGATTTTTCTGATAGCAACAGTGAAGACAGAAGGCTTTGTAGAGTGTGATGAAAGAGCCGCCAACAGAAATCTCTACCCAATGAAAGTATGCTCTTAAAATGAAACGAGACATTCTCATGATGAAACTTTTGAAAAAATAATGAATGAAATAAAATAAAGACTTCATAAGCAAACAAAAACGGAGAGACTTGAGCAGATCCATATTGAAAGAAGTTCTGAAGGTCATCTTCAATCCCACAGTGAAAGTGAGAGGTGTGGAAAAGAATAAAAAGCAATCAAGATGGTAAACATACATTTGAATCTCAATGAATACTAACTATACAAATAATAAAAATTATACATATACATATGAAACAAAAAACACAGTTTCCAAACTAAGAGAGGAAATAACAAAAAAATGGAATAATAAACAAAGCAGTAAAAATAGATGTCAATAGAAGAATGCGAGAAAGGAAAAAACAGAGAACATAAAATAGGTAAAACAAGCAAATCACATAGTAAGATGATTGATTTAACAGCAATGAATTAGTATTTTACATGAAACACAAATGAACTAGGTGATCCAGAAGAATATCAGAATAAGAAACAATATATCATGTATAAAGGACACACCAAACATTTAAGGATATAGTAAAAGAATGGAAAATACAACATGCAAGCATTAATCAAAAGAAAACTATGAAGGGTGTCTGGGTGGCTCAGTCTGTCAAGTGTCTGCCTTTGGCTCAGGTCATGATCTCAGAGACCTGGGATAGAGCCCCAAGTTGGACTCCCTTTTCAGCAGGGAGTCTGCTTCTCCCTCTCCTTCTGCCCCTCCCCCCACTCATGCTCGCTCTCTCTAAAAAAAAAGAAAGAAAATCTTTTTTAAAAAAGAAAGAAAACTAAGAGCATAATAAATCAAGCAAAATAGATTTTAAGCAAAAAAGTATAACTAGAGATAATCACATCATAATGATGAAAAAAATTAAATACCAGGAAGATATAACTAGCCTAAATTTGATGTTGGCAATATGGCCTCAAATCTATAAAGCAAAAATTGACCACATTACAAGGGTAAATAGATAAACCCACAATTATGGCAAGAGATTTTTTAACAAATCTTTTAGTAAGTGGTAGAGTAAGAGGACAAAATTTCAAGAAGTGGCCATTACACCTAATAACTAGTAAAAACACATTCTTTTCAAGCACATATAACATGCTTACTATGTTGACCAAATACAGGATAATTAAGCAGGTCTCAATACATTTCAAAAGATTGAAATAGTACAGAATATGTATTCTGACCAAATGTAAGAAAGACTCACCTGTTAGACCACATTACGATATATTTTAAACTGAAATGAAAATACTACATGTAAAAACCTTTGGAATATAACTTAAAAAGCACTTAGGAGAAGGTTTATAGCCTTAAATGCATATTTTAGGAAAGACAAAAGGTGGAAAATTAAAAATTAATGAGCTAGGCATCCACCCAAGAAGTAAGAAAAAGAACAGCAAAATAAACATGATGAATCAGGGAGAATAATAAATAGTTCAAAAATTAATAAAAAGAAAACAAACACAAAAAAGAGATCAATAAGGCCAATGGTTTGTTCTTGGAAGATGAATGAGATCAACAAGCTTCTCGTGGGACTAATCAAGAGAGAAAAGACACACACACAAAAGCAATATAAGTTAAACATAAGTTTAACATAATTCATATGATTTTAAAAACACACACACACAAACTTGAAAAATTGATTTGAAGAGAGATTTAAAAATTTGAAAAAATCCCAACATAACAGGACTTACGAGAACAATGGGATGGGGCAGAAACTCAAAGGCCAGGAAGTGACCACTAACAAAATGAACACGTGAATGATGAGTCCCACAAGAGAGCCAAGGGAGGCCATCTTGGTGCATGATCACAGAGCACAAAAATAACGAGGCACAATGCTGGCCTGGGGCGCATGGAGCACAGGACTGGCGATGTCCTGACACAAGCTGGAGGGAGGAGGGGTCCTTGCATTCAGGCACTCGATTTTATGTTCTTCCTATAAAGCTAAAGATTCCTTCTCAGCAAAGCAGAGGACTTTCTCCTTTTCTGCTGCTGTTTATAAGTTAGCTCCTACTATTTTCGATCGCCTTGCTTAGAAAAAGATCTCCCATAAACCCATTCAACATCCACATTGCTTGTTATCACTTGCCTATTTTCCAAGCAAGTATGACCTAATTTGTGTGATGAAAAACACATATGGTAGCAGAACAGATAGTGATGAGAAAGAAAATGAGGACATGGTGTGAGTCTTGCATACATCGTAAATGGTATCATCAACACGTTTATGCCAATGTGATGCAATCTCTATTACTCTCAAAGCTCTTGCAGGCTCCTTGGGCTTCCAGGTTGAGATGGGACACGGGAGTCATGTCCAATTATTCCCAGGCCAACTTTAATATTCATCCAGCTGCCGGATCCCCTCATGATCAGCCAAGTTGGTGCCCAGCTCTATGTCCTGAAGGAAATTCCCCAGGAATATTACTTTTACCTTCTTCTCCCCCATTATGGCTGCCTCTTCCCCTCAGGCACTCCCATCCATCCCTTTTCCTTTCAGGCCAATCTAATATAAATCCCTCAATGAGTTTAGGTTTTATCAAGCAAGAGCCAGATGAGGGGTTAAGGCAAATTTATATGTAGTAACACTTCCTTCTATTCTTTAACTAAGATGTATATAAAATGCAGTGGAGTGTGGGAGAAGATGTGCCTCTCCATCTGGAGTAGTCATGAGAAACTTCCCAGAGCAATTAGTGCTCTAGCTAAGACTTTGAAAGATGTGCAGGAATGTTCCGGGTTGGTTAGCAGAGGAGACAGACATTTTAAAAATAGGAAAGATGTATCTGAAGCTAGAGGAAGAGGAAGGAGGAAGTACAGAGATCACAGGGATGTGGGTAAGCCTCTTAGGTATTCTTGGCAGGGCCTGGTACCCATGAGTCATTTCAGTAAGAAACAACCAACAAAATTTAGAGAGGCATTGAGAAGAGTTTGTGTTATATCCTAAAATTCACAGTCTTTCCCCTTCCAGAGACGTAGGTCTCGTAATTGGGAAGTGATGAGGTTGTGAACATGACGATCTTGCTTGTCAAGTCACAAAGTGAGGAGGCACACAAGCTAATCTAAACTTCTTCCCCATGCAGGACTCCCTTCTGAAGCATCCCTGATAGATGCTTATCAGCTTCCGCTCAAACATTTCCAGTGATGGAGGGGCCCATTTATCAGAATCCCTGTGTCATTGTTAGCAGCTCAAGGTATTATTAACAAGATAGCCGTTATACTGAGCCAAAACTAGATAGCCTCTGTGGCTATAGGTCCCTGTTGCCCTTCTGGGGATCATAGGTAAGTCTGGTCCCTCCTCCTATGTGGCAGTTTTAAAAATGTCTGCAGAAGGCCATCGTGTCTTTTCTCCAGGCTTTGTCCAGTTCTTTTCCTGACTCCTCATTTATCATGACTAATAGACCTTCTATTTGACTCTCACCTTTGGATGAGACCTGCTCTGTTAAAATTGAATTAGTCAGGGTTCTCTAGGGAAACAGAACTAATAAATATACATTGGGGTTGGGGGGGGGAAGAGAGAGAGAGAAAGATAGAGCCAGAGATTGATTGTAAGGAATTGCATCACATAATAACAGAGGCTGCAGGGCAGATGGGCAGGCTGGAGACCCAGGAGAGCTGATGTTGCAGATTAAGTCCAAAGGCAGTCTGCGTCAGAATTCGTCCTTGCTCTGGGGAGTTTCATCATTTGTTCTATTCAGGGCTTTGGCTGATGGGATGAGGACCAGTCACATTAGGGAGGGCAATCTGCTTTCCTCAAAGTCTACTGGTGTAAACATTAATCTCATGGAAAACACCCTCTCAGAAATATCACATGGGTGATGTTGTACCACCCATCAGAGCTCCTGGCCAAGTTGACGCATAAAATTAACCATCACAGTGTCTATCTTGAGAATGTGGTGCATGAACCCAAACACAGCAAGCCAGCTACATGACTGCAAAGCCCTGTGATGGGTGAGGAGAGTGTATTGCCTCATATTACACTCTTCATCTACCTCTGGGGACAATGTGGACTGATCCATCTCTATGCTTCTTTAGAGGCAGGGGATCGTGGGATCCAACGGGCCTGTATGCCATCCCGTTGCTCTTCTTCCCATTATCCTGACCAGGTTTCTTGACAGAATATCTATACTTATTGCTTGCATTTCTTCATTTGTTATCCTTAACTTCTTTTCATTTGGTTTCTCTCTCCACTCACCATTCCCTTAGCTCCCCAATTTAATAGGAGCTATGGCCCGGCATGCCCCTGACCCTCCCCAGAACTGGACACCATCACTATCACCACCCGGAAACCCTTCCCTCCCTTGACCAATGTGGTCCACCCTCTTTTCCTGTTTTGTCCAGTTCAACAATTTGCAAAGGCTGTGTGTCATTCACTGCTGGGTGCTGAGGACCGAGGAACTGCTCAGACCTCATTCCCCTTCAGTTCTCTGGACTTCGTCTCTCTTCAGGCTCTTCCCTTTCGTAGGATAGAAGAACAAGCACAGTCATATATAGATCACACAGAACTCCTTAAAATATGATTTACCCATTAACAGAAGACTGAGCTACTACAATGTGCAAGAGACTGTAAGAGAATCACCCCCAAACAACTAAGATGTAGCCTTTCACCTTTGGGAATTAACAGTCTAGTAGCAGGGGTAATAGACATGTTCACAAATACATACATTATCAAGTAGAAGGCATAAGAGCTCTTAAAAAGATTTAATTATATGCCTTGTCAAGATCAAAGGAGAGAAACCTGCTTATGGTCTCAGGCAGGCTTATGGTCTCAGGCATCCGAGTTGAAACATGATGTAAGTATGGGATTTGGGCATGTGGGACAGAAGGGAGGACATTCCAGGCAGAAGCAGCTGCATAAAAAAAGCACTCACAAGGTGAGACAGAAGGTCCACAGGGCTCAGAATGGGGGTAGCTGTCAGTTCCATGCTAAACTTGGCAATGCTTTCAAATGATTGACAGGGCCTCAGTGTAAGGTTTGTTTGGTAGCAACATGACGTGGTGAGCAACATGTTTTAGTGGGGGGGTCCTCCCCTTAGCCACTGAGATGAGCAGGACTGAGCCGTGATGGCATCAGTTTGGGGGGGCAACAAAGGGGGTTGAGTCAGAGCAAGGCCTGGCGTAGTGGGAGGAGAGAGCTGGAGCCCCAAGCAGAGGGAGGATCTTCAGGGATGAACCAGATAGGGGAGAGGAAGATGGAGGTGAGTTCTTGGTTCAGAAATTCAGTGACTGAGATGGTACTGCTTTTAACAGAAGTGGGGCATTTAATGCTACATGTAATAATGGCCTCGAGGAAAAGGGAAGACTTTCTCATATAGAAAGACTAGGTATCTAAAAACTGGTGCTTTTGTTCCGTTTGCAAATGAGGTACCACGGAGATGTGCTTTTGGACTTCTGGGCTGAATGTTTGTGTCCCCCCAAATCACATGTTGAAGCCCCAATCCCAAGATGATGTTATTTGGTGGTGGGGCTCTTGGGAGGTAATTAGGTCATGACAGCGGAGCCCCCATGAGGGATTACTGTCCTCAAGAGAAGAGGCCAGATTAGCTTGCTTTCTGCCACGGGAGGACACAGGGAAAAGGTGGCTCTTGGTAACTGGGAAGAGAGCGCTCACCAGAACCAGACTCGACTGACACCCTGATCTCTGACTTCCAGCCTTCATAACTGGGAGAAATAAATTTCTGTTGTTCAAGCCCCCAAGCCCCCTACAACTTTGTTGTAGTAGCCAAGCTAAGATGCAACTAATGGCCTGAATGAACCCTTTCCTGCTTGAGATGCTTGTAGGCAGGTTCTGCTTCCGTTCCTGAACCCAGGGCACAATGTGCATCCTTGTTGGAAGGTGGGAGGAACAGGAGAGGCCCCTGCCACAGCCAGGAACACTGACGCAAAGGAACAGGAGAAGATGTGCCACAAAGGGTTTATAAAGGAAGGGTCTGCCCACAGGGTCAAGTGCCGGAGAAAAAGTAGGGAATGCGAGAATGAAGATAAAGTGGGCTCGGCAGTTTGAAAACCACCTCAGAAAACACTGTCTCTCTAAGGGGCAGAAGCCAGACTGCAGAGAGGAGCTGGGAGGCCGAGGAAGCCTCTCAAGAGGTTCTGGAAGGGGGTCAGAGCAACGGTGGTGTGAGGACACCGATGAAGCATCTTACAACCTATACGTGTCACAAACTAAAGCTACTTAATCATGACCATTTGAGACCCAAATGGCTTTCAAAGTTATCAACCGTGCACATTACTTAAAACCCCCTAAAAATCAGCAGCTTTTAGTTTGTGGGGGACATGAATATAAAATCACCTGTCTAGCTTTGAGTTTCTCAGCTTCTTTCAGGCAGCAATCCCTTGTCTGTTCTGGAATCCTTTGTTCATTCACCTCCCGGGAGTGGACTATCTTACTTGGAAGTGGACGCAGGCAGATCCACCCACGTGACTTGCTGAGTGTTCATTTCCATCTTCTTGTTCTTACCCCTCCCTTCCCGCAAAAGCTTCCTGAAGACCTACCTGCCCTTCATATCCTCATCTGACTTGCAACAACACACCAGAAGTCCCTTGATTCTTCAGCACCTACTGAAGCACCTACTATTAGCAACTTGAGGGCAGAATTCAGATTTTATTCATCTTTTATATTTGTATTTATAGCACCCAGCACAGTGCTTAAAAAGTTGTCCATAATTCAGTTTGAACAAATACCAACTACACTGAGAATCCATACATGGATGGGCATGAATGAGACAAACATACTACACATGTCACACTTCTTATCATGCATGTTTTTACATGTTCCTTCCAAGTGATTCTCAGGAGCTCAGCTACTATCTGTACCGTAGAGACTGTAGGGTTGTGTCTCTCACCCCCAGCAGGACATTAATGTTGCTCTTACTTAAGGAGCCCACTTAATGTTGTCAGGAATACATTCCCCTGGCCCTTGACCTCTCAGGAACTATAGGGCTTGCTAAGTATTTTAATGTCACGTTTGATGATCAAACCGAAGACCTGCTGGCCAACAGTGGTGAGTGTTCCCCTTTGCCCTGAAGATGTGCTCCACACAGCCCTCCTTTATATTCGAGCCTCATCACTCTGGAAGCACTGTGGAAAACGGGATTGCCACTGTTGTCTTAGTGCATGCCGGCTGCTGTAACAAAATACCCCAAACCACATGACTCAGCAACAATAGAAATTCACTCCTCATGGTTCCAGATGCTAGAGGTCCAAGATCATGGTATCACATTTGACATACGAATTTCGGGAGGACACAAATGTTCATACCATAGCGCATGTCCTGGCTATTATTATTATTACTATTTTTTTAAATTTCCAACCTAAAATGCAAATGGACTTCGAACACTCAGTGAGCGACAAGCCTGCCAAATAAAGAGCCGTCTGTGATATGGAACCTATGGAACCGGCTTATTTCACAGTCTTCAGACTATTAGAAACACATTGTGCTATGGAGTTGTTACACTACTTATCTTTCATTGTCTCTTCGTGCGCATTTATGGCCTTCGCTGTCAATCTACACGCCTTTTCTCTCACTGTAGCAAATTGATCATGCAGGGCTTGCCTCTTCTGATGCATGTGTATCCACATCTTTGAGTGAGCACCATAAACTTCAGAAGATGCCATCGTCCTGATGAAGAGGAGAGTTTCCAGGCCTATAGGACACACGCAATACCCAGTGCTGCCCTCCACTTGCTGGCTGCCCTTCGGGTTGGGGTGAAGCGCTTACTCCTGTGCTTCATTCCTATTACATGCTGTGTAACTTGGGATGCTTTTGCTGAAAGATCACCCTGGTTCAACTGTGGCCTCTATAGGGCTGTGTCAGCCAACAGGTCCCCAACATGCTGTCTTGTCAGGGGTCATCACTTCTTGAAGCAAGAGAAAGTAGGACAACCAGGCCTTCTTCTTGCCCTGCCTTTTTTCCCCCTAAAAATAGGAAATCCTTTTGGTTGCTAGGCATAGCGATTATGAAAGACTGAATATGAAAAGCATTACCTGAAGAGACAGAAACACAGTTTGGTACTAAATTTAATGTGTTTTTACTAAATTTAATAAATTTTAATCGATCTACCTTCAAACATTTCTTTGGGCTAAAAAGCTCAGAATGGAGCTCTTCAGAGCAGCTTGACCTCATACCACAGACAGGAAGGTTTGACATAATTTTCTCCTTTCCAAGAGTGGGTGCTTTCTACCTGCTCTCGCCTCACCCCGGAGCCTTCACTCCCGACTCCAAGCTCTTCGCTAACAGCTTTCTCCCACTCAATTGGCAAGAGAGAACACAAATCACTTTGCACTCAGTGCCAAATCAACATAAAAAGCCATAAAGACAATTTCCCCCAAATGTCCGGGATATTCACTTTCTTGAGACTTCCCTCCTCCTGCTAAATAGCTGCAGATTAGCACAGGACTTGTATTTCAGAATTAAACACAGACCTGGCTCGCCACTGAGCACTCCCTCCCAGTGAGTAATGCCTTTTCTGCAGCTAGCCATGTAAAGGATGCTGGATTAACAAGAACAATGGGTCAAAGAGGTTTCTACACATATTCTAAGGCAAACATACAGCCATATTTGGGATTTCTTTGCTGAGGCTGGTTTAATCCTGGTTTCTTTGTTTCCTTAATTCACTCTTTTCATAAATTCAAAAAAAAAAAAAAACACTCCACGTTTCTTCATTGGACCATTTATGGATTCTTCTTAAAGCAGGGATAGGAGCAGAGAAATTTCCATAAATCTCATCATTGTTAATAATAATAATACCTGATGGATTTTTAAGAAGTTTCCAGAAGGATCAGGTTCCAACCTTCCATTCCTTCTATGGTTCAAGCCTGCTTGCACACTATTTCCGGTACCTGCCCCTCCTTTTCATGTCCTTGAATGCTTATTACTTTATGCCCTACCACACTGGAGGCTTTTACTGATGTTCTAATACATATCTGGCACTTGAGATTGGTCAAAGGTGGCTAATCTGAGTCAGAAATGCTCCGGACCTTATTGAGACAGATACCTAAGGAATGGGTCAAGCTCGACAGGGAATGAAGTGCGAACTTCAAGGATGAGGGCCCAGAGAGGAACGTATAACCCTTTTGTTAGGGTTTCTACTCAGCAACTGGAAAGAATGGAATGCCACTAACCAAAACAGTGGCTCAGGAGGAGTATTTGGGACAGAAGATGAGTTCGATTTTGAAGGTTGATTTTGATGTGTCTTCAAGATATACAGGTAACATAGAGAGCTTGAGAAACAGCTAGAATAAAGAACAAAGTTTCTAAAAACAGCATGCCCCTTGACGACCCACATGGCACCTTGATGCTCAGTGTTTGCATCATGTATAGTATATAATGTTCTGCCAGCTACTTGGGGAACTTTCTAGGTGAAATGTATTTTATATTTAAGCATTAAATGTATTTATGTTTTCTGGGTCTTCTATGTATTAGATACGCTTTATATTCTGGAATCCTTTGTTATTTCATATTACAAAAAAGCTGAATTCTGGCTTTGAATATGGGCAAATTAGAGCCCCATGCTTTGCGAAGGTGAATTAGCCACACTGATATCACGCAAACTCTTCTTTGAGATACTTCTCCAATCCATACATACCATTGATTACAAGATTTTGCTTAAGACCTGGCCCTCTGGAAGGATTCCCTAACTGGTACTCTTGTGGGAATGAAGACTTGCCATCCACCTTTTACACCATCCACATGACTCCATGGGTTCAGAGTTGGCTTTTGTAGGGTGTCTCTCAAGTGTCTCTACTGGGGATCACTTCACGCACCCCAACAAATTGCTATAGGGATAAAATATTTAAAAACAGGAACACAGTGTGTGCAGAAGTGCAATTAACCACAGACCTGAGGAGTACTATGCTGATGCCTCCGGAGTTCAGAAAGGCACCGGACATGATCTTTTTGTGTGTGTGTGGATAACATAGAGAAATGTAACTGGAGAATGGCTCACAATTGCTGGATGATCTTACTCAACAGATGAAGATTAAGTAATACATCAACTTAAGAATGGTCACTAAAGGCCCACCAGTGCTTGTCCCTAGTTCTTGTCTGCCCACATTTTTTTTTTTTCTAAAATCAAGTTTGAGTCATGATTAGATGAGCACATAGATGGGATATTTACCTAATTCCTCCCTGCCACCACCAGACAGTTTAATGCCAAGTTTTGTCAATGAATATTCCAGAATGTCTCTGTCTTTCCTCGCCATCCCATCCCAATCTACCCTAATGCAAGTCCTGGTCTTTCTGGGTCTGATGTTTTAACATTACATCATATTCTACTTCATCTTCTAACTGTCCATGGACATTGGCCTCCTCAAGCAGAAAGACAGTGTATGATACAAGGTTCTGTGGCCTGTATGAGTCATGTGACCATGCAACACTCTTTCAGTGTCTATGTGTGCACCTAAGAGTCTGCAGAAAATAAGCATGTTACCCTGAAGTCTTGTCTAAAGTGGGAAAGGCAGTGGATGAGGAGCCAAAGAAGCTCCCTCTAGTCCTGCATTTGCCAGCGACCAGCTCTGCAACACCAGATAAGTCATCAAGCTTGCCTACCTCACTAATAACATAGTTATTGATATCTGGCCATTACCTCCTAGGTGATGAGCACCATGTGAGGCAACTACAGGACGTGGTTCTTTGTAAACTGAAAAATGCACATACATGCCAAACACTAGTGTTATTAATATTTTAGCTCAGTCACTTCTCCCAAGTCAGACTAAATCTTGGATATTAATATAATATTTGACTACACAAATTGCTCCCTGTATGTAACAGAGACATTTTGCAAATTTGCTTCCATCAGTCGAGCATTTCTTCGGAGTTGGGAGAATGCTTTAAATTTGGCTCTGTTGTGAATATTAAACTTTTTGTAAATTTTAAATTACTAAAATTAGCACACTGCCTACTTTAAAAAGTTTGGGAATAGAAGAAGAATGGAGAAAAATAAAAGACCAATATCCCAACACTAAAGATAACTACATTAACACTTTAGTCATTGTCCTATAGTTCTTTTTAGTGTTTCTATATTCGTAAGTACTTTAATTGGATTTTTGGAAACTGGTGGTATATCATAACTACAGGAGAGAATTTTTCCCAGAGGAACTGCTGTGCACTTACGGGCTTATTCCCATCATAAGGAAAAGCATTCAGAATAAAATAATTTGCTATTATGATTTATCCAGCTGTTATTGTGAAAAAAGGCAATGACCCCTCTGCATTCTTAGAAGCTCTGTAGAGATTTCCTTTCCTTTGATGCTTGGTCTAAATTACTTTTTCTTTTAGCCATTTTTAAAGAAAGTACAAAGCTGGGATGTTTCCTGAGCCCTTGTATATCTGAGAATGTCATTTTGTATCTCAGCCTTTACCTCTCAAAACTACTTTTTTTCATTGTCCTGTGGCATTTAATGGAGATGCACAATTGCATTCTGGGATCACCGTAATTTTTGTTCCTTTATGAGAAAGCCTATTATTTCCAGCTGAATGCTTTTAGCAGTTACTTCCCACTTTTGTGAAAAATGGCATCGATAGTTACTCCAGAAAAGGGGTGGGGGTTCTATAATCAAAGATTTGGGAAATATTGGTGCCTATATGCAATGCTAGAGATGTTCCGTAATTTTAGGATTGCTAATCTTCAACACTTAGCATTTCCCAAATATATTTCACAACAGGACCCTTTTGAATTCACAGAACACTAAAGACCAGTTCCCAGGAAGTGATCTGCAAAGCTCTGGCTTATAATTTTAATTATATTTATAATTAACCTCTCAAACGAAAAGGCAGATTGTGTCTAAGAAGGGTCTCTTTTCATTGTTTTCTTTGTTTTGGTCTGGAATGTAGGATTTTTATTCTTTCTAAAAATTGTAAAATAAAAAAATAAAAATTGTTGTAAAATACACACATTATGTACAATTTACCATTTTAATCATTTTGAACGGTATAGTTCAGTGGCATTAAGTACATTCATGCTATTGCGCAACCATCAAAGATTCCCTTTTAAATTGCACACTCATTTTTTCTCTATTGAAAGTTTCCTTAAATTCACTGGATAGCACGTACTTGCCGGGAATACAGGAGGGCACAAGAATTTATTTTTTGTGATTGCCTTTTTTTGTGATTGCCTTTGATCAACCTGTTCTGGCTTCATCCTCAAGAATTCTATCACCCAGAGGAGGTGGCTCTCCACTCTGCTTCCTCGCCCTTGGCTCTCACCACACCCTTTAGACCTGCATCCTGAGATGTTTCTCAAGTTTGATCTCAACAACTTTGCTCTTTTCTTCTCGGATAATTCTTTAAACCATTGGACTAATGTTTGTTTCTTTGCATTTCTTCCTTCCTTAGTCCACCTATCTTCTTTTTTAGCTTATCCTATCACCTGATTACCTATCTTTTTCTTCACTGGCTTCATTGACAGTGTTTTTTCTCAACTTTAACTAAGAATACCAGAGTGGTCTTCTACGATGTGCTTTACTTCCTTTAACAAAGAAATTTCCAGGTTATGACCTTCCAGGTGATCTCTCCTTTTCCTTTGCTCTGAAGAATGTTTGCACATAGGTTCCTCACAGATTTTTCTCCTCCCTCACCTCCAGCTGAAAAGGGACTGGTAAAGACCCGGAGGTCTCTCACTGTTGGTGTGCCTGCGAGCTGGTCAGAGAACCTTTTTGGACATACTTATGACCGACTGGCAGGTCAGTGTCAATTTCTTCAAGTCCATTCCCGGAACAGAGTTATCATTTGCATTATGCAACTTTGTTAGGTAAGATCTTTCCTCACCTTGACTCAGACTATGAACAAATGGGTTGGAGTGCAGACACAGCTACATTCCTCCCTGGGCACTAATATCAGGGCTCTTCCTGCTGCCATCATCCCCCCAGGCCTTGTCCTCCCTTGCAGGGGGCTCTACTACCAGGCTTGCCCTGCTTCCTGCCAAGTATTCTTTGGGAGATGCAGTTTCCGAGTGTTTCTAGACTAAGAAATTCAAATGGGGAGCAGCTAGAAGAGGGATAAAGGGCAGCCCCATGGCTGAGGGGAAAGTACTGCCCAGGTGGTGGGCCAGCAGCTCGGCTCTGTGGCCAGTAGAAGCTTTGGGTATCTCAGTACCAGCAGGAGGTGGGGACAGAATGAAAGGTGTGCCCCCCTTGCATCTAGGGGGATCTGGCATACCTGCGTCACTGACATTTCATCTGGTCTCATCTGTTTCTGGGCTTCTAGAAATTCCTCTAGATCTCATGCATCGGCTGGACATGTGTCCTGGTTGCAGGGATTTCAAATCTGGCCTTTTTGCATCATCTTTGGTCATTAAGGAGAAGTCGAAGAGGCTGCTAGCAGATGTCATTTTAAGCTAAAGTCTATAATTAAATTCTTGACTTTGATGGTGGGAAAACCCCACTGAAGAATTTCCTTCCTATTATTAACACACAGCGATACAATATGCAAGAATGTAAAGCAGATGGGTTCAGGATGAAGTCAGACCCGGTCTGAATTCCCCTTTCCTCCTTTATGCTGGATCTTGGCACATCCCTTCGTAATTGCACTTATCTTTGTAGATTCGTAATCAAGCCAGAAAAGCCTGAGTTCAAGTCCTCTCTGTTCTGAGTCCATCTGTGTGGCCTAAGCACTCAGAGCAACTCACTGCAGTCAACTAAAGGACGCTGAAAACCATACTTGCCCCAAGCACATTTTCCAATGGTCATCATTCAAAAGAACTATATTGTGTAATTCTCCTGAAGACTGTTTCAAACTAAGTTTGCTTTTAATTAAGTCTCTAATTTAACCAATTAGAGATCGATGCAAGGGGAAAAGTTCAACAGGAGACTGGTTGGCTTAAGGAAGTGCCCATACCTTGAATTTAACAACACTAGGCTCTAGTTTTTATTAGCTCACTGAGTACATTTCCATATGTTCAAAAATCTGCCAAACAGGCTAAAAGCCAGCATAATTAAAACAAATTATTTATTCCAAGTTCCATCAGTTTAAGGGTTTTCAGAAGTTATTACAGAAGTGAATACTGAAATCAGAAATGAGTGTTCACAGCCGTAGCATTTACAATAAAGTTCATATCTACATGACCTTGGTCTGAAAGAGCCAAGGTGCTTCCATCATTCAGAATCCATGAGGAAAGTTTCAAAGTCCGGATCCAAGTCGGAAACCAGGGCACTTACAAAATCATCAATAGAAGGACACTTCTGAAGCATACCTGCAAACAAAGAAAAGATCAGCTAGCACATCCACCTGCAGACAATAAAGAGGGACAAAGACACTATACACGAGGGGAATATTCTGGCTTTTTGAAATGAGATCCTGCCTATGTACACATTATAAGAAGTCATGAGTGAAAAAAAATTCTTGGGCAGTGGATGAACCCTGAGGCTATTTATGATTTTAATATATTTTTACTATCTAGTCAACAGTTAACATCGAGGTTTAGAAGCAAATCGTTTCCCAAGAGTTTTTATATTGTGGATATTACTATATACTTAGAGTGATGTTAGTCACTAAAAACTGAATTTTTGGTTACCTTTGAGTGCATTAGTTTAGAACTTAATTAGTTTAGTTGTTTATCGAATTTTATTATCAAGTTCCATACACTTTAAAATCAATCAAATATTATTCTTTTGTAGAAATCTTGTATCAGAATCAAGGTATTGGCTTTCCTCCAGATTTTCCTATTTTGGAGAACTCCTAGCTTTGCAACTTTCTAAATGGGTAATGAGGAAGTCACTTAAAATCTCTGGTACTCAGATTTCCTTATCTAACATGCAAGGTGGCTATCAAGATAAAACAAGAAGATGTAGTAGAAAACAATGAGACATCACGTCTAACACATATCCACAATTCAGTAAAAAAATAAATCTATCTCTACTCTTTACTCCAAAGAAGTGAAAGACAAATATTCAAGCAATCAGGCTTGACTTGTATTCTTGGCAGATAATGCTACATCAAGGGTGGGACAGGGCTCTATACACTGGTATTTAGTTTGGGGGTGGATCCCATAAAATTCATACTAACACAGAGACATTAAAAGTTTGCCAGAGTCCTCTATTACTACCTCAATCTTCAATGAAGTTCAATATAATATATCTTGAGTATTTGCTGTGTATAAAGGATCAGGTCAGTCAAAGATGAACAGGCTAAGTCATAATATGACTAAGTGTAAAAGCTAAAATTATGAAGCGTATCGAAGAAACACTTTGACTTTGACGTAGGCAAAGGTTTCTTAGGACAAGAAAAGTAATAACCATAAAAGAAAAACATTGCAATTTTAGATTTCATCAAAATAAGAAGCTTCTATTCTTTAAAATAAAATAAATAAGTAAATGACAGAATGGGGGAAAACACTCAACATAATATATATCTCACACTGGACTGGTATCCAAAATCCATAAAGGACTCCATCAACATCATAAAAAGAATTTTAAAAAATTTAAAATGGACAAAATATTTGAGTAGACCTTTCACAAAAGAAGACAACAAATAAACACAACTAACAAGCACTGAGAAGATACAACATCATTGTCATCTGGGAAAAGAAAACTGAAACAACGATGAGATACCACAACACACCCACCAGAGTGGTTAAAATTACAAAGGCCAAATGTAGGCAAGACTGTGGGCCAACCAGCAGTGTCATACATGAGTGGTGGAAGGGTGAAATGATATAACCACTCTGGAAAAAGATCTAGTGGTTTCTTATAAAATTAAGCTCTCCTCCTAGGCATTGACCTGAGAGAAACAAAACAAAACAAAACAAAAAAGGGCTTTACAACTCTAAATTGGAAACAACACAAGTTTCCATCAACAGGATATGGATAAGCATTAATGGTATATTTGGAAAATGGAATATCACTCAGCGACAAAAAGGAATAACCCACTGATACATGCAGCAACATGGGTGAATCTCAAAAGACTTATGCAAAGGAGTACCTCCTCTGTTTGATTTCATTTATAGGAAGCCCAAAAGTGGGCCTAACTAATCTGTGGTGAAAAAACATCAGAACAGTGGATGCTCTCGGGAGTGGAGATGACAGTCTACTGAGAAGGGACACAAGCCAACCTTCTGGTGTGATGGTAATGTTCTATACCTGAATAGTGATTGGTTATTAAGGTGCATACTTGCATCAGAATTCATTAAATGGTAAAGATTTATGCATTTCACTGTATATAAATTTTTATCTAAAAAAAAAAGTAAGCAAATATGCATATAAAAATGTCTGGGGTAAAATGTACTGCCACCTGACATGTGCTTTGAAAAATTACATATATATATAATACGTGTTCAGAGTGGATTCATGGGCTGACGGAGGAATGGATGGCTGGATATGTGACAAAGACAACAAAATGTTCATTGTAGAATCTAAATGAAAAATATATGAGTTGAACTATTCATTCAACTTTTCTGAATGTCTGAAAATGTTCAACATAAAATGTTTGGAAAAAAGTCAACTGTGGGTGTTAACAGCATACAAAGTGCCATCGGTGAGAGAAGAGAGGGCGGAAGATGAATTCTGATGAGAGATTCAGAAGGCTTTGGGGAGGGTTGGGATCTCAGTAGAGACTCAAAGGATAGAGAAGATTCGGGTTCAAATTAGAGTCCTCCTAGGACCTCCCCTAGGTGGAGAGGACCACGCAGGAAGCTATCGAAATGGAAGAAGGCAGAATGGATACCCACCATGAAGTGGTCTGGTGGAGCTGGAGGAAGGCTGGAGGAGGCTCTGGGAGGCATGTTTTGCGAAGACTCTAAGGTTCGGAACCAGAGTGACCAGGATGGGAAGGTAACTGAGCCAGAGGGCTGGAGGAAAACCAACAGCTCGTCACATTTAGGTGCCCGGGGGGTGCTCCACGTGCAGGCCACCAGGCCTCAGTCCGCAGTGAGAACAGAGAGCTCAGGGGCGGGGCCAGGATGGGACAAACAAACAGGGTCGTTCCCAGCAGTGAGAGGGACTGTGTGGGAAACTGCCCAAGGACTGGTTTGTGTGGTGGACATAAAAACAGCAGTTCCAAGCGCACTTATAAGCCACTAACCACACCTGGAATACTTAAGAACAATAAGAATATCGTAATTGTAATTTCAACTGCAGATCAAAATATTTTCATCCTCTTCCAAGTTCAAATTCTAGTATCTCCAATCAGGAAATTCCTGAGAAATAAGGAGCAGTTACTGAAAGACAGTGTGATCGCTTTGTCTTTATTTACAACACAGAAGTTCAAAACACAATTTTCTTTTCACAGTAAAATAATCTTTATGGGTAAAAGAAGGTCTTTCCTCTGATCCAGCTGTGTCACAAAGGAGAAAAATGTTGAGTCTTTGAAGATTGCTAGTGTAGCACATTTCCCATTGGATATTTAGGTGGAGGTTATTGCTTAAGTAGAAGCAATGTGATTAATAAATCAGGTTTCATGTATTTCCTACACACCAAGTTTCTTAATGCAAGGAACAGCTACAGGGAAAACATTTAAACATCGCTTTCAATCAAATGTGTTAACCTATTACACCCTTTTCTTCCTTTTAGTATGTGAAACATTCTATAATTAAATGACTGGTCGTTTATAATTAAATGCCTAGAACTGTCAGAAGGTAAGACCCGTCTATTCAGAGCCAACCTATTCAGTTAAGCTTGGCCTCCTGCCCCTTTGAAGTGGTTCATTTTAACTCGACAAACTGCCAATATAAATATGACCTTGCCCTGTCCTTCTCGGGACACGGACCTAACTAGCACACGTCCTTCTCCAATTTCCCATCCTCAGCCATGCTTGCATCTCAGAGAATGGCAATCATGGCCACAGCAAAAGCTTTTTAAAAATATACACGCTCCTGGTATTTTTAAGTCAAATCTGGTCAGCAGTAAATGGTTTGGTAATTCTGTACATCATGTGACCGTGAAAGATGAAGGTCCCTAAAAGAGGAAATCAAGACCCAAAGGGATAAAGAAAAGCTCCTGAGGCAAGCCTTCTTTTGGCATATTGTCAGGGTATCCTTGCTTTAATTAGATTTAAATGTTCTGCAAGTGTCAACATGAACTAACTTCTACGCAGAGAATTAAAAGAAAAATGCAGTGTTTTCAGGCAGTTTCCCAAGTCAGAAAAATTGAAATTAGCTTTTATATGTGTGTTTGGTAAAAAAAATTCCAGGAACTCTGATTTTTTTAAGAAGCTGACAAAGATGTGCCCTTTGTCTTCAAGACTTGATCTTAAAGGGTGATGATGAGACCTGCAGTTTCTTGGGAAGCCCTGGGAGCCAGCTTGGGGCTATTAAGTCCAGAAGTGGATGGAATTTACAAACATATTTCACTGTGGAAGTCGCCTCACTTGGGGGGGTGGGGGTTTGAGGAAAGACAGACTGATGTTGCCAAAAGGACTGGAATTGCACAACTTCAAAAAGTGTTGACAGCAACGTTAAGAAAAGACTGCATTAGGACAGACATTGTACGTATTAGTTCATAAAAAGGAAAAGAGGTAGTTGAGCTTCATCTATTTGTCCTAGAGGAAGAGAGAATACATAATGAGTAGTTGAAGAGTGATGATTTAATTTATTTTTCTCCTCATTTTACCTGAGAGGCAAATGGGCTAATAAAAGTTGGTACAAGCCAGAACACTTTCGTCTCCACTGCTCTGCTCAAACTGGCATGTTTCATAACCGTGAAGGACGAGGGCAATTATGCTGGGCCTGACTAAAATAAATTATGATATCAAAAGGATTCCAAGACTGACTCCTGAAGCAATAAGGGTTTCTCAATCATACTACATGCTCTTCTTTCTAGTGCCCTATTGGCACAGAGCTGGAAATAAAGTAAAGATAAAGATACCGGGCAGGAGGACCTGACCCCCGACAGTTGGCCTAGAAAGGGTTTATGGGAAAAAAGTAATAATGGCAGTTACCTGCTGAGCATTCACGGTACACCAGGCACTGTGCTAAAACACACCTGTGAGGAACCTATCTCACAAGTAAGAAAACAGAGTGAAGAGGAGTCACACAACTCTTAGTTTTTGTTGAACCCTGGAAAGCTGGCGCCAAGAGCCCATATCCCCGGAGCACTGTGATATATATACATTATATTGCCTCAGGCCCCAGAATTTTGCAAAACAACACATTCTGAAAAGGTGCATCTTCCAACATCAGCATCCCAGATACGACAAAACCCACTTGTGTGAAGATATTCTGGGGGGCGGGGGAGGGTCTGATAGCTTCCCGATGCTGCCACCGCGGCTCTATGGACCCACCTTATTAACTGTCCCCCTCCCGCCTTGAAGACAGAGCTGAAATGTCCATTGTTTTTTGGTCAGGTGGGTTTTGATGCTCCCGAGGACACTTCGCCCACAGTCACAAGGACTGAACTACACACAGAGGTAGAGAGAGAACACGGGGAGCGAGCCCTGCTGACGAGGCTGGGACCAGGAAAATGACTCTTCCTCTCCGGGCCCAAGGCTCAGCCCCACTCGGCTGCCGCTGCAGCTGTAGGGATGGTACCGGCAGAAAACAAGTAGCCGGGAGTTCTGCACTTACACAGCTTTCCTGGGTGGCCTCCGAGTTTCTGTGGTAACCCCTTGCAAACAGAAGCCGTCACACGTTTAAGGGGCTCCCAGCTAGGCCTATTTCTATGCCTTTACCAAGAACGGATTTTGCCGGCTCCCGGATGAGTTGAGTGTGTGTTCAAAGCTGCACGTTCCCGGCCTGTTAGTCGGTGGTCTGGAATCTATAATCTAACCAGACCATCATTTAAATATCAACGCATTCTTGGCAGGAACCCCTTAACCTCTTGAGTGGCCGTCTGGATGTGCAACTAATACAATTCTTTGAGAACATGACAGGGCACCTGGTTGGCGGCGTGATTAAGCCTCTGAGACAAACTGGTGGAGATAGACTCCTGCTCTAGCCCTTTACCAAGCACCTTGAGAATACAGGAAATGGTTGGGGGCACTTAAAAACATCAGAATTATTTTGAGCCTCAGAAGAGAAGTAGAACAGTTACATCTCCTCTTTGGGTCCATTTCCTATATTGGGGAACACCAACCAAGGGTGCCCAAGTCAAGAAGACTGTGGCTGGGTGTGACCAAAGTTTAGTGAAAGCAAAGAAGGGTGACTGAAGCGGCGCCTGGGTGGTTCAGTGGGTTAAAGCCTCTGCCTTTGGCTCAGGTCATGATCTCAGGGTCCCTGTATCGAGCCCCACAAAGGACTCTGCTCGACAGGAGACTGCTTTCTCCTCTCTCTCTGCCTGCCTCTCTGCCTACTTGTGATCTCTCTCTCTTTCTTTGTCAAATAAATAAATAAAATCTTTTTTAAAAAAAAAAGGTGACTGAAGTAACTAGAAATAAAATCTCTTTAGTAAGGGTTTTTTCTTTCAATCACTCAATCACTCACTGTGGACCAGAGTGTCTAAAGTCAATTGAAGGTAGGCAAAAAGATGACTTAATTATGTATTAGGAAGATACAATATATATACTGTATAAAAAATGACTAGGAATCTGTTTTATAGAAATATATGTTCTAAGAGCGTAGTTCTCTGATGAACATCATGAGTATCACCTGGAACCTGCTAGAAATACAAATGTGGGGTCTGGACCCCCAGGCCTAATGAATCGGGAACTGGGAGTGGGCTCAGCAGTCAGTGACCTTGATGAAGTGTGAGAACCACAGCCCAGATGGACATGCGGAAACTGATTAAAGTGGAAAATGAGATCAGGTTTCTCTCCACGGGCAGCCATAACTTGAAAAGTATGGGGCAAGAAAGACGTATGAATTTTCTATTTAACTGAACTAAAAAATATTTGTTTCTCAAGTGAAATGGGAAACAATCTTAGGAAACAAAAGCAGGATTTGTTTGGGACGCTGTTCAAAGTTGTGATTACCAAGCCTCAAGAGAGAGGACACAGCTGGCTGGAAAAGCACCTGAAAGGATCAAGTGGATTTGGCATGAAAATGGTCTGAAAACCTGTGGGCGGAGGAGGCCAGAAGGGAAGCTGCCATAAGGCACAGAACTGTGGGAGGAGCGTGACACTGTGACTAGCCTTGCTCAAGAGGTCAGTCCCCCAGATGGGAGGCGTGCTTCAGGGTCTGGCTGGCGGCGGAGTTTTTGTTGTAGAAAAGGAAGCGGAGTGTATTTTGCTTACTAGCAGCTCCCTGGGAAACTGGGCTTTGTGTTTATCGATTATGGACTCTCTCGAGAGGACAGCTCAGAACACCTATCAGAGGCTTCTTTCCTGTGGCAATTCTGACTGTTCTGTAATCAGATCTCAGTCGCTAGGAGCCCAGAGGGCCCTTCTGGGGCTCCTTCTCCAGGAAAAGGACCCAGAAGTCACTACAGGAGCCAGTGATCGGCAAGAACGTCATGAATTCGGGGCAAATGGAGTCATTGCTGAGTGGTTCATAGCGGAGGACGTGCTGGTTGTTGCTGAGGTCGACTCCAGGCAGACTTGGCAAGCTCCTTCCTTTAAGAGGTTTAGAAAAGACGCCCCACCTAGCTGCCGAGCTCCATGCACCATGGCAGTGAGCAGAACCTAGCCATGCCCTACTCCATGTAAGACGGAAAGTCTGGGCACCTGGGGGACTCAGTGGGTTAAGCGTCTGCCTTTGGCTCAGGTCATGATCCTGGGATCCAGCCCCTCACTGGGCTCCTTGCTCAGTGGGGAGTCTGCCCCTCCCTTCTACTTGTGCGCACGGCTCTCTCTCTC
This sequence comes from Nasua narica, assembly GCA_028533885.1. Classification (NCBI taxonomy): domain Eukaryota; kingdom Metazoa; phylum Chordata; class Mammalia; order Carnivora; family Procyonidae; genus Nasua; species Nasua narica. The sequence goes on along the minus strand of CM052810.1, from coordinate 68,325,124 downwards.
AAATAAATAAATAAGATCTTTAAAAAAATTTTTTTAAAAATAAGACAGAAAGTCTGTTCAAACATACACAAAAAATTTAATGTTCTGAGTACCTGTGTGCCAAGCACTGTGTGCTGAAGACAGTAGGCACACAGATATGAGCGGGACCTTATTTCTGTTCTTGACCAGTTCATTATTTGGGGAGAAAACCATGGAAATACATAATGTTAATGTAGAATAAAGGTGTATATAAGGTGCAGAATTGGCACAAATGAGGGAGTGATTGAGTTAAGGGCCCATGATGGCACCAGCACCCTTCTTTCTGGGCCCCGCTGGGATTTCTCCCTTTGATTCTCCCTTTGATTCTGTGGCCACCTCCATATTGTTTCAGAACATTCTGCTCTGGTAAGCCTGACTTGGTTCTATTTTTTTTTTTTTTTTCCGAGAAGATTCTCAGTTGATAAAAAGATCAGTTCACAAGTTATTAAAAGGGATTTAGTGACGCCTGGGGACACTGAAATTTTTTTGATTAAGGATCAACTTTCTAGACCCAGAGCTTAAACAGGTAATTTTTTTTTTCATTTAAATGACTCCGTCTTTCCTCAGATTCATAAAATCCGAGCGATAGACAGCAAGCTTTATGTCAGATTTCCTCTCTCCAAGTTCACTGGGGAAGAAAGGAGGATCTTTTCCTGGCCAAAGAGGAAACCCAAGTTATTTTATTGCCTCACCATCTTGGCCAGATGTGGTAGGAGTGTGATGGGAGGTCTGCTAAGAAGCAGGGTGGGATTGTCTCAGTAGTTTTTCGGTCCTCCCGAAGCCGGTTCTTTCCTTGCAGAATCAAGGGGGGAAAAATTGCCCTTAGATTTGTGGGTTTCAAAGGTGCAATGAAAGTTCGTGGACTGGATGTGTGTCCAGAACTGTCCAGGAGAGATGAGGCCTGGGTGTTGCATATTTGGGCCCCAGGTGGATACAGGCCTGCTATCTATGGGACTGGCCAGGTGTTCAGAGCCCCAAATAGCGAGGGACAAACATCTCAGCAGTTCTACTAAAGCCAATGCTAAAAGCCAAACATAATCGTACATTTCCAGACACTGGTACTTGGTTTATTTATTTTTTTTAAAGATTTTATTTATTTGTTTGACACAGAGAGAGAGATCACAAGCAGGCAGAGAGGCAGGCAGAGAGAGAGGGGGAAGCTGAGCAGAGAGCCCGATGCTCAACCCCAGGACCCTGAGATCATGACGTGAGCCGAAGGCAGAGGCTTTAACCCACTGAGCCATCCAGGCACCCCTGGACACTGGTACTTGGTTTAAATTCTATCAGTCAAGTGTGTAATTAGGACCTACAGGTGTCATTTATTTAGGGGATCAGGCTGGTGGACCAAGAAAAGCTATAGACTCCCAAAAAGAAATGTCCTGGGGACCCCCTACTGGGACCAGAGCCCGCTCCACCAAAACAAGCCAGGGTCTCTACCATGTGGTTTGAGAAACAGCCTTGGGGGCAATGAGGAGGTTAGGGTTTTAGGCTGAATGGAACATTACCTGGTTTGGCATAGCAGTTTAGAATTTCAATTTCAGTGTAATTCTCCTTTTCTGACTACACAAAAGTTTTCCTTTTAAGGGTTGCCAAAGGGGAATAGAGAGGAAAGAAAAATTCTTCCTTTTCTAAGCAAAACTTGAGATGCCTCTAAACAAGGTACTATATGGTACTGATGGTTAGAGCAAGGGTTTGGTGAGTGATTGCCTCAGATAACCAACTGCTTAAGAGACCTTAGCCAGGGGGCGCCTGGGTGGCTCAGTGGGTTAGAGCCTCTGCCTTCGGCTCAGGTCATGATCTCAGGGTCCTGGGATCGAGCCCCGCATTGGGCTCTCTGCTCAGCGGGGAGCCTGCTTCCCCTCTCTCTCTGCCTGCCTCTCTGCCTACTTGTGATCTCTCTCTCTGTGTCAAATAAATAAATAAAATCTTAAAAAAAAAAAAGAGAGACCTCAGCCAGTTACTTCACTTCCTACACCTCATTTCTGCTAAGAGCAATCCTCATGAAGGTAAAGTGTTAGAGTGTAATATAATGTTTGAAGATCATAAAATAGGCATAGTGTCATCTACTTTGCTAGACTGCCATAAGAATTAAAAAAGATAGCACATTCAAGACAGAAAATGTTCCACAACTGATAGCAATAACAATCAGATCCAAAGGCCCATGAAAATGTACTTCCCAGTTCAGTGAGTTAAAGGATACGGTTGTTTATTTACTTATTTATTTATTTGCACAAGTTAAATTCCAAAGCACTGGTCTACGATTAAGTATTTAGGATATGATCAACAGACTCACAATCACAAGCTAATTACCCAGCTAATGAATCACCACTTGCTTTACGTTTTTCTACTTTTTGCCATCTGCTTTTTAGCAGGGTGATGGGGACTGAGATGGGCATGTGTTGTGATGAGCACTGGGTGTTGTAGGTAATGAATGCATCACTGAACACTACATCAGAAACTAATGATGTACTATAAAGAGGCTAACTGAACATAATAAATAAAAAATAAAAGAAAGAATAAGGAAATAAAGGAAAGAAACAAAAGATGCAACTAAAATCGATCTATTAGTGATCTTCCTTATTAGTAGCCATGAGAAAAAGTTTATCAAGAAGAGATCACTGGGATAATGGGAAAGTTCTGGAAGTGGACAGTGATGATGGTTACACAGAATTGTGAAGACTTGTGAATTGCGAAGGTCACTGAAACACATATTTAAGAATGGTTGAAATGGGGGCACCCTGGCTCAGCTGTTAAGCGTTTGCTTTCAGCTCGGGTCATGATCTCCGGATGCTGGGATCGAGCCCCGCATCGGGCTTCGCTGCTCAGAGGGAAGCCTGCTTCTCCTTTCTCCCACTCCCCCTGCTTGTGTTCCCTCTCTCACTATCTTTCTCTCTCTGTGTTAAATAAATATTAAAAAAAAAAAGAATGGTTGAAATGGTAAATTTTATGTCATATATACTTTACCATAATTTAAAAAACAATGAGGAAGAGGTCCCAAAGCACTAAGATAGAGCCTTTGCTTTGCCCAGATGATCAGCTGGCTTTGGTACCTCCCGTTTCTGTTAGCAGTAAGGGGGATATGCCAATGGGCAGATTCTCTCTCCAGATCTAGGAATGAGTGAAAAGGCATGTCTGTATATTCCCAACACCACTACCAGCTCTAAAAATTCATCATAAGAGGAAATGGCTATTTTTTTGTGCGCTGAAATAATTATATGTGCCAAATGCAGCTCAGCCCGATGAAGAGTTACAGTACAAAGGCTGGCCTGGCAGCTTGAAAAGTCTAAAGTGAATTTTACGAGATCAGAACTCTCATTCCAGATTTGTCTCTCCCAAGCCTAGGGCAACTGTATTGCTCACCTTCTCCACTTTGAAGTTTTTCTCTGCTACAAGGCTGTGGTTTACCCACACCTTTTTCTAAAGGTGGATTCCGACTATCTACGATCAGTTCCTGGGAAAACCAGAGTCTTAGCCAGAAAGTGAAATTCCTTTCTTCATTGAACTGAAAAAAACCTGATTGCCCCCTAGGCTGGGTTACTATCAGTCTCTGGTCAGACAGGAGCTTCTGTCTCCAGGATGGCCGACTGGATTGACACAGAGCGGCTGAGTTTCCTGCGGGACAGAAGCTGATTCAGCCAGCTGAGCCCCACATACGTGATCTGTTTACAAATTGGTTTATTTTAACTTCGTCGTCAGATGTAATAAGTCCATTTACAATTACACTTCTGGGTTACAAAACATTTTGCCTTTTGAAGCTCCATGTCTTCCTTAAACAAACACACCCACATATTAAACACGGACACACCCTTTTCAAAAATCAGTGCATTTACAAAAGGGAGGTCTGAGCCTTGAGAACACAGGTGCTCTCTTCTCCTCCAGCTCTTTCTTCCAAAAAGCTCTCAGCTATTTCAGAGGCCACGTTGAGTAAATATCCAAACAAGCCAAAGATTAGGGATTCTATTGACTTGCCTTTTATTCCCGGTTGCCGTTTACCTCTATTATTGAAACTATCTCATAATCCTGGAGCCACTAAATTCTAAGTCTGGTTCCATGACATGCTTACCTCATTTGTTCCTGCTACGCCGTGCAAGAAAAGAAGGTTGCTGCCAACGAGTGTGTTGTAAAGTACCCCACCTTGCCGGGCAACTCATCAAATCTGGTTTTGCTGCAGAACCACTTTACTACATGTAAGCCAGCAGATACCTTATCAATGCTAGTTAGCAAACGTCAACATCTGTCCCCGGGACGGCTTGCTCTGGGAACCCAATGGTATCTTCCTTGAGCATCAGTGTATTCGTGCACAAGCAACTTGGTTGCCAAATATTATAAAAGAACAAGCGGGAAAATAAGGCGGAAGATGAGCACAACCATTTCTAAAGCCAAAGCTCCCTGGTATAAGCTGAAAAGTAAGTTTAAGAGATAAGCAGCGCACCCTGAACGTGAGTCATGGTTCCACCCATTGCTCCCGTGTGACCCTGGGCGGTAAAGGACGCGAGTGCCACAGGACCTCGCAGAGCCTCCAATGTGGCGAGCCCAGCACAGTACCTGGGACAGCAAACACATTGCACGGGTGTTTCTAGAAGTAGTTACTATTACGCCCCTCGTGCTTCTTATTGCCGCTGCTGTTACTCTCGGCCCGCCACTCAGCTCCAGAAATATAAAAGCAGTAGATATTAGTTGTAACTGCTTAATATCCAACATAAAGTACTAGTTATCTCAGGAATATCAGTATGCGAGGCTACTGTGGTGTTTTGACAAAATTCCTATGCTAAAGTGAAAAAAGCATGTGTGTGGAACAGAAGACAGTGGGGAATGAGAGGCCAAATTCCAATTGAGTATGTGATTTAAGATTTCGAGAATTTTTTAAAGCTCTTTTTTCTTTAAACTGCTTGAAGGGAAAAACATAAGTGGAGTTTAGCCGTCCTTCTGACCCTACGGCTCAATCAAACTAAACATATCTTTAGTTCTGTAAGGAGAAAGATTAAAAAAACACACATGTTACTTGACATCCTCTACCTTGGGTGATGAGGTAGAAAAAGAACTCGATCATGTTATTCAAATATTTGAGAGGTGAACACTCTGAGATTAAGAAGGGATTATTCTATTAAAAAAAAACTTTAATGTCAAGATGAACTACTAAGCAAAAGAAAATTAGGTTTTGGCTTGATCATTCCTTGATCTAGTTTCTTTATTCGTAATGTTACATACTAATCAAAAGGAAAAAGTTTCTCTTAGAGATAGTTGAAAAGCCTCAAATAAACATTGGAAGATATCTTGTAAAACGATCTTTCAGGAAACGATCCAGTTAAACCAAGAGACATTTTCCTGTCTCTACACTCTCTGGCAACATTTCAAACAAGAGTTGGTTAGTGAATGCCAGTTTCAACTGTTCCACTAAAATCTGCTCTAAATCTCTGCCACTACTATTATTGTTTTGCCTTTTATTGGTATGCTCGCTAGATGGAAATGCACCAGTGTCCCTCAGCACCCAGTCTTGCCTAAGAAACTTAGGGCTTCTAATTGGCTCTGCACTTGAAGCTTGGATGCCTCCGGGTAGCAAACTAGGAATCTAGATCAAGAGCTTTGGGGAAACGCCATCTGCTTTTCTAACCTGTTTTTAGCCCACTGCCAGCAGCACACATTTGTAACCACATGTTAAGAACACCATCTATAATGACCATCTTGAAAGAAGATTTTATAATATTCCCATTAAGCAATCAAAAAGAACTGAAAGAACATTATCTGCATTCTTCTAGAACGTAGTTATAGTTGATAGAATCTAAAAATGGAATTGCTGGTGTCCTTCCTGGAATGAATCCGCTACAAGTTATTTACTTGGGAACAGAAAGGCTCTCACATCTCAAATACAGCCAAACTCCAGAGACATTATCTCAGATGACCACACAAATGGCAGAGGGCTCCATGACATCTACACGGCAAGTAGAAAATGACAGCTTCCCGGGATTCAGAGAAGACGACCAAAGTGGGCATCACTCACCCAAAGTAAACAGCCACAAAAAAGTGTATCAAGAGTCTACAGCTCCAAGAGGGCAGGGGAGGAACGCTGTGAGCCCGCAGAGCAGTGGGCACCCCAAGGGCTTTGAAGATATGATGGCCTGGGTCAAATCCTGATGAGGGTGTTTAAAAGCTTGGCACACAAAGTTACTTAGTTTCTCTAGGCTTCACTTCCCCTGTGTGTGAAGTGGGGAAAAGGCCACACTGCAGATTAATGTTGGGGGCCTTATAGATACTGTCTATGTCCACATCTAACATGCTTTTTTTTTTTTGAAAGATTTTATTTATTTATTTGACAGAGAGAGAGAGAATGTGTGGGCACACACACAAGCAGGGGGCAGGGCAGAGGGAGCAGCAGATTCTCCGCCGAGTGGGGAGCCCAATGCGGGACTCTATCCCAGGACCCTGGGATCATGACCTGAGCCAAAGGCAGACGCTTAACCCACTGAGCCACCCAGGCGCCCCCCACATCTAACACGCTTTCATTGTGACTTCCATTATAGCGAGTCTCCTTCCTGCACGGGCTAAGTGAAATCATTTGGGAAGGAACTTGTGACACCCAGGGTTTAATAAGAGGTGCTCTACTCTGAGCACGGTGAACACATGGTGCCATGGCCTTTTGTCTAAAGGAGTTCTCGACCCACCTCTTCCAGCCAGTTGTTTGATAATCAATACTCACTCGCAAGCCAGACATTGTACTGAAATGAAAAGTGCCGTATATGTCTATGTATATATATAGTACAGTCTTAGGCAAAGGTGGTGTGGCTAAAAGCAAACGGTCCCAGAAGCCAACACAGGCAAGGCGGCTGGCAGGAGGAAGAGACATCAGAGGGAAGTGGTGTTGAAGGCCAAGGCTTCAGGGACCACTTGGCCCCAGGAAGAGTTTTACTTAGAGTTGGTCCTACTCTAATGAAGCCCCAAGAGTTGACTCACCTCCTTTCACAAAGTCCACTACTTATTGCCATGAATCAAGTTGCAGAATTGATCCCTGACCTCCCACAGCAGGAAAAGCACTTTCCACTTTAACGCTTGTTTCTTAAATAACTATTCATTCACCACCGTGACTTGCTCTTGCATTCTAGGAATTCTGAAACACAAGGAATGATCCATTTTATTCTACCCTGTAGAACACTGGTCACATATAGTAGAATTAATACAGGTGTTGTTTAGAGGAAAAGCTCCACCCAGAACACAAAATATTTTGGGTAGCGAAATTTACGGTGTTTACTTAGGAGCCTTGGCTCCCTTCTACCTGCGGACAAAGCCTCTTTGATCAGAAACGGATTGAGGCCAGAGAAGCTGGGGTGGCGGTGTGGGTGCAGCAGGGAGGGGGAAGCTAGAACGAGAGGCAGGAGGACCAGACACGATGCCATGAAATCAGAGAAGAGGAGAGACACAGAACAAGCAGGTAACAAACAGAACACGTTCACTGTATATATTTTTCTTTTACATTAAAAAAGAGCTTTGCAAAAATATTTGGGTCCACAAAGCCCTTTTTTTTCCCTCCCCAAATATGTTTATTTTAATTTTTCAGTGTTACAAGATTGATTGTTCACGCACCACACCCAGTGCTCCATGCAATACGTGCCCTCCTCGATACCCACCACCAGGCTCGCCCAACCCCCCCACCCCCGCCCCTCCAAACCCCTCAGTTTGTTGCTCAGAGTCCACAGTCTTTTTGTGGAAGTATTGGTGTGATAGAAAACTTCTCAGACACGGTGAATTAAAAACCTGTCCCTCTTCTAATAATCACCAGTTTTTTACGACACAAGACATATTTCCCCTTTTACGTGTATTTCATATTTACATATTCGCTCATTTAACATATGTTTACTGACTGCCTACTGCAGGCACTGGGCACAAGGCGGTGCACAGAGCACTTGCCCTCCTCTCCCGGAGCTTACAGCTTCTTGGAGAGCACAGACCACAGACCAATAAATAAAACAATACAGGTTATATTATGTCAGGAAGTAAATATGTGCTAGGAAAAAACCAAAACAAAGCAAATTAAGGAGCTAGAGGGTACCAGGGAAGGCCTGACAACAAAACAGAAATAAAGATCTATATTTCTAAACATCTGAGCAACCCAGCCAAAGTCATCTGATTTACCTCGAACAGCATAGTTCTGCTTGGCAGGCTAGTCGCTTTAAATCATCTTATCGTTTAATATTTAAATATCCGAGGAGCTGCCCCACAAGTCGCAAATGTAAAATGAACTCCGGGGTGGGCACTCATGTGCCACAGGGCCCGTCTGTGAGCACGGCCTGGTATTTATTTACACGGAGCCCCCTCCCGCCCAGGGGGCACAGATGTCAGCTAAGTCAGGCAGAACCTGTCCTGTGTTCATGTTTCCCTTGAAAATCCCACTTCATTAAAAAAATAAAGAGCAAAGAGGCATATTTAAAAAACAAGCAAACTCAGGAATAAAAAACATCCAAAGCCTGCGTGCATTTATTTTTCTCATATGGGGCTAGGCCTGCCAGCTTTGCGCTATACGTGGCAAGATTTAGGGATTAACCAGATGACACGATTAAACGTTAACTGCATGTTTTAAAACTGCAAGTAATAACTAGAACCAATTTGTAGTGCCATCAACCAGTGGAAATTGCCTTTTCTCTTGAAGTCACTGCGTATGCTTTGTGACTTGATTGGGAAAATCAATCAAGCTGGTGTTGAACGGTGACAGTTTATGGAGCTTTCTTACTTTTAAACATCAGAGGTTTTGCCGATAGACAAGACTTCCTGCTCCTTGCCTGCTGTCATGTTCGTGCCGTACAAATAACACCAACAGTAAAGCCCCACGCTAAGCACACTTGGCCTACTAGGTTAGTAATCAGGCTATAAAAATAAATAAATAAATAAATAAATAAAAGCATCAATGCTCATGACCTAAAGACACTGCGTCAACAAGACATCGATCTTTTCAAGCAGACAGGATATTTTGGGTCCGTTTTAATACTTGTGTCATCCTGTCAATGAGAGCTGTCTCAAAGTGGGACAAATTTGCCTTGTGACAAAGTGGGTTTCCCATCATTCCATCTGTCTGGGAAGAAGGGCTTCTGGAAGCTAATCAGTAGCAGGTCCCTTTGGTAACTCTGGACTTGAAACCCCTCGACTTGGGAGCTTCTCGAGCTGAATTCCACATAGGGGCTGAACTGTTTTAGGGCAATGGGCCTACCTGTTGGTTCTAGGTTTCTTTCTTTCTTTAAGATTTTGTTTATTTATTTGACAGAGAAAGAGAGATCACAAATAGGCAGGGAGGCAGGCAGAGAGAGAGGGGGAAGCAGGCAGAGAGAGAGGGGGAAGCAGGCTCCCCGCCAAGCAGAGAGCCCCATGCGGGGCTCGATCCCAGGACCCTGAGATCGTGACCGGAGCCGAAGGCAGAGGCCTTACCCCACTGAGCCACCCAGGTGCCCCGGCTCTAGGTTTCTCTCACACCCTTCCTCATACATCGCACTTCAGTCGGCCGCTGCTCCACGGCTCTGATCAACAGGTCCCCGAAGCTCTCAAGACCCCCTCTCCCGCAGCAGAAGGAGGGACATCTCTGACATCCCTCCCACTTGCTCACTTCCACGCAGAATCAATTCCAAGACCAGCTGCTCTTCTTTCATAAACGGTCTTCGATCAGGAAACCTCTTTTCATCCCGACTGCCTACTCTCCTGGGCTGGTTGCCCTCATCTCTCACCAGGATTACTGCCAACAACAAGGGGCCTATTCAAACCGGCCTTACCACGGCCCCTCCTCAGCGGGCAGTGGATACTGCAAACCGTAAATCTCATCTTGTCACTACCTGCCTTGGAAATACTCTCCGTGTGTTCTCGTGGTCCTCAGAATAAATGCGTGGAAATGTGGCAAATGGAGTTGGTGGCGGGGGCGGGGGGGGGGGGGAGAAGGGGGCAAACCACAGGTGGCAGTGTCGTTACCAAAAATCTTACCAAAGAGGCTTTTTCTGTTTTTATACAAACAATTTTAAAGGTAGTTTTGTATTTACTGAAGAATGGTGAGGACAGAGAGTTCCCACGCAGCACACCCAGCCGGCCCGTCCGGCTCCTTCGGCGTTCACAGCTGCCCTTGGTTGGGCACACGTGTCACAACTAATTAACCAATATTCATTGGCTAACCAAATTGGGCACAACAGTAACCAATATTACTGTTAACTGAAGTCACCCTTATTCACATTTCCTTAGTTTTTATCTAATGTCCTTGTTCTGCTCCAAGGTCCCACCCGGGACGCCACTCGGCAACGCAGTGGTCACACTTCCTTAGGTTCCTCTGGACCTTGAAGGTTTCTTTGATTCCCCGACCTGACGGTTTTGAGGTGTACTGTTCAGGTACTCTGTACTATGGCCCTCGGTTTGGGTTATGGGTTTGGGAAGGAAGACCACAGAGATGACGTGCCCCTTTCAGCACATCCTATCGAGGGCGTATCCTATCAGCATGACTTCACAGCTGAGGCTGACCTTGAACACCTGACCGAGGAAGTATGTCTCAGCTTCTCCTCTATAAAGTTACTGTAATTGTTCCCCACCTCTTTCCATATTGGATTCGTTTGGAAGGAAGTCATTCTGCACCGCCCACGCTTAAGGGGTGGGGAGTCATGCTCCACTTCCTTGGGGGAGGACTATCGATACAAATTATTTGAAATTCTTCTGCATGGGAGATTTATTTTCCCCACTTATTTATTTACTTATTCATTCAATCGCTTATATCAGTATGAACTCACAGACATAAATTTTATACTTTGTGCTATATTCCAATAACTGCCTTATTTGGTTGTGCAAATTGTTATGGCTTTGGCCGCTGGGAACCCTTTCAGTGGGCGCTTGCCTCCCTTGGACATACACACCCAACCTTGCGTGTGTTTCTTATTTCCGGGTGCTCCTGGCTCACACTATTACATTCAGCTCTAGAATCAACCATTTCTCCAAGGAGCTCTGGTTCCTTTTAATGGAGAATGCTGTGAAACCAAGAGCCCAGTGCTGGCTGCACTCACTGCCACCAGGACCAAGGTTTTTAAAGAAAACAGTAGTTATCACTACTGATTGTATTAATCTCCCTGAGGTACAACAGGGATGATATCTTGGAACCACAATCCTCTGGTTTATTTCTTGGAGAAAAATAATACATAATAAGTTAGAATAGATGATACAGGGTAATTATAGCAAAAATGCATGTGTTTTGAAAACCATAAAGCTCTGCAGAAATGTAAGGTATTATGACTTTAATCAGCTTAAGGTAAGGCCCTGTGGGCTTCTAGACTTTGGTTTCGTGAGTCAGTTCAGCAACACAGGAAAACAAACTGAAGGCAGTTCCACTGAGAATGAACTCATTTATCTACTATTTCTTTTAGTCTTATCTGATGTTTGGTCTTTTTAAAAACTCTGTCAAGTTATTACTTTGTATCTCTACTTGCGTACTGCTTTTGGCCCCAGAGACATAAAAATGAAGCTGAGAGTGTCTTTTCTGGAAACAAACACAGAAGTAAAGTTGTTTAGTGTTGGAAATAACCTCCTGGAATGTGAAAGTCATGGACTTTAACCTTTCCTTTCCCCCACAAAATTCTTTGTGCAAAGGTTGAAGGGTAGAGCACAAGGAATGCTATAACCAGAGGCAGAAACATGAAACTTCACTGGGCATCAAGCTTATTTGGCTGTGGTGAGAATCTTTCTCTTGGAACCACCATGACTAAAAATGATTATAAACTAAGTTGATAGCTTTACCACAAAAGTCTAAAGGAGCTCCTACAAAAACAGATTAAGGAAAATTTTATTGCTGATCAGTGGATGTCAGGCAGGCCTCTCTGATGTCAATGGGAATAGTTAGGATGTGACATTAAAAATAACAAACCACAGGCTTCAGGGGCTCATGAAGGCCTCAAAGCTCATGTCACTGACATCTCCCATGTTCTAAAGACCAGCTCGATTTCAAGATAGAATTGAGAGATCAGCTGAGGAAGACACGTGAGTCAGGAGGACAGGCAGCACAGAAAGAGAATAAACGTTGACTAAGTTTCATTACCTATGAAAATGGGGACCATATGGCCTAGGTACAGGGGAGTAAATCAGGTAGCATCGCAGAAGGCCCCTGGCATGGAGCAGTTTCTCAAAATGTTAGTTTTGTTCTGATTATCTAAAAGATAAATCTGAACCTAAAAACTCAGCAAGGGCCATTTACCCAAGCTTTGAGAGGACATACAACACAAGAAGATAGTTTACAGGATAGTTTACAAGAAGATCCGCCTGAGTAAGCCGACCGTCATTCACAAACTGCTGAAATCATCTAACCTCTTTCGCCAATAGTCACATCATTCCACTCTTGTATTTGGTATCGTAAGAAACAACTCTGCTTCCCGGTGGGTGCAAAATATTACTCCCTTGCTACTCACAAACCTTGCTGCACGTTTGTCTTCTAGAAAGCCATACATTTTCTGAAACGATTGTAATAGAAACCGGACTTTGGATCACGTTCACCACGGCACACTTAAAAGTATCCTAGCATAGACTTAAAAATAGCAAAATGAATGAAAATACCATAACATCGTTGTTTCTTTTAAAAAAGCAAAAACTTTAAGTTCTTTTATGACTCAGAAATGTGATACTTAATATAAACCAAAAAACCCTGGCGTATGGAGTGAAGAGCAGAAAAGCTCCACGGGGGCAACTGAATACAAAGAGTTCAACCTCACCCCAGAATTCTTGGCAATGAAAAAAGCTGGTTTCGGTCAAGTATTGCTAAACTGTTGAGCAGGGGAATTAAGTAAACGAATATTGTGCTTATAACCTATATCTTGACATGGGCCATGAATGTGTTTAAAAGCAGTAAAGACAGAATTTCCATCTGTGACGCTCCTTCTACTGGATCTCTGTTTCATCATTTAGGTGACAACCCCCACGCCCCAACGCAGGCGGACGGAGACAGGAGCTGAGGACAAGTGCGTTAGAAGGAAGTCAAGTTGTGACGTCCAATCACACCTTCTTTCCCCGAGGGAGGGTGAGGGACTTTCTTAAGAAGTGGCAGAGCTAGGAACTATGGTTCCTGGGTGGCTGTACCACGTCACCTGTCTTCTTCTCCCAGGCGGGAAGGCTGTTCCAACGACTATGTAACCAATGTGTTGTTTTCAAATGGTGTTTAGAGTGTTGAGAGCAAAAATACAGCCTCTAACTGTGGCTTGGATTGCCCTGGGGGGCCCCCTCGGCGTAGAGCCGGAGTCAGCACACAGACGGGGCTGTGCGGTAGGAACCTTTAACTGAGGAACATGGAGCAGACATCGGGAGAAAGGAAAGAGGAATGCCGTGTTCTCAGGCACTTCCCTTAGACCAGGTTCTGACCACAAGGAGGTGCATCTGTTGGCGGGACCAAAAAGATCAAGGGACTCGGAGCTAATGACAAGTCATTCTAAACACAGGTCACTCGCGTTGTCTTTATTATTCAAAGATCAAAAGCACGGCGTATTTGATTTCTTTGAATCTGTATCGTTCAAAGAGCATGAGTATAAGGCAGAGGTATTCTGACTCTAAGGAATGACCCGGAGTTCATTTGAAATGTTAAGTCTTAAAGTAGGAGGTTAATAAAGTTGTCATTTGGTCAGGGAGGTACATAGTTTGAAAGGAGGTGTTCTTTATCTTTTGCCACTTAATATAACTCTATAACCCTTTGTTTTACCTAGTAAGTAGCTAAGTAACATATATAAACACCTATAAAAATTACATTTTCATACAAGAGTAACAACCACTAGATTGCTTAAGCTTTTATATCCTAACTCTCAGTAATTTCACCAATCACTACTCCTCAGGATGCCCCAGGGTTTGGCTATGAGCCATCCCCTAAGACATTCCTGTTTGGGGGTACAGGCTGGCTGCCTACAAGAAAATGAGAAGCCACTGCTGGTCTTGTTTTACAAATCCAGCTCTATAAAGTGACAACAGTCATAAACTTCTCTGCACATTCCCCATTCATCTTTGACATATAGCAAATCATGTGAATTAATGAAGTCTGACAGAACAACATTAAGAAAAATATTAAAGTTTAAAAGCAGAACCATTCTATTGTTGGTGTTAACTGGAATCTGAATACTTTATCATCTCTGGTTTGAACCACAGTCTTGTTTTTCTCTCCCAAGAGTGCGAATTTCAGTGTGGAAAATATTAAGTTTCTTAACACAATGTTGTTTTCATATAAAGAACAGAATTTTTAGAGAGGTTTGTTACAACATTCTTGGAAGTGAGTAGAAAAATACACCAGCCAAAGGACAAACATAGAAAAGGATTTGATTTTTTTTTCTTTTGAGGGAACCATATGTAAGCTAATATCTGTGTGCAGACAGTGTTTAGATCCTGGTCTCAAAGAGGAAAAGCTAAGCATGGCTACTTTGGGAGACTATATATAACACAAAACAGAAAACCTACAGGAGGAAGCAAATTGAGGCGCCCCTTCTTGACTCACAGTGTGCTTTCTGTGAGGGACCAGAAACTACCAGCTGAGAGATACACAATGTGCACTCTCGGTGTTTTATTATGAGCTGAGGAATTTTCCTTTTACGTGGGTCCATAAGAGACTCTTACCCCAGAGTCCTGTTCTGCAAATACATGAAACAGCACAGACTGCTGAAGAGCATAGTCTCTGCGGCCTGAAGTCACAGGTTCAAATCCTGACTGATCTACTCACAGCCTTTAACATGGGTCAAGGACCTGACCTGTTGTAGCATCTGGAAAATGGGAATAGTGATCCTTCCTACCTCATAGGGAGCTAGGAGATTAAATCAATCAAGCGTGTAAACCATGTAAAACCCTTTCCTGGACGTAGCAGAGTTCAGGATGGGCTACTAAGGTGCGAGCGGGAACTGAGGCACCACCACCAGGCCTTGCTGCATCTCAGGAGGACAACTTGAAGGCAAAGAGTACTGCCGGGAGACCAGAGTGTCTTTGTGGGGGACTTCAGTCATCTTGGTTGGGTCAGGCTACATGAAACTGTAGGTTCTCTCGGCTGGCTGATTTGTTTTCTAAACATAGTATGGCACTGGGTAGATTGTGCCCAGAAGAGCGCACCCTCCTGGCCAAGTCGATGAAATACAAGTTCCACAAGGAGGGGTGTTTGTCTCTGCGTCCTTCACTTCTGCCCTCAAGCACAGCACGGGGCACAACAGTGCCTGGCTCCTGTGAGGGCTCAACCCGGACATGCTGGGGAAAGGAACAGCTGAAGGGAAGGAGCTCTGCGAAAGTGGGCAATAGGTATTAGATGGAACAAATGTAGGCAAGGAAACATTTATGTCAGACCCATTACTATCCTACTTCTCCAATACCAGATGTATTTCCTAAAAGCAATTTTTATCAGCTAGGTAGAGGGGTCAGCTGCAAATTTAATTGCTGATATATTGAGAATATCCAATGATATTCACATCTTCCTTAAAATATTTCTGAGAACATTTTATGCAAAATCATGATGGTCACTTCCATTTATAATTACATTTTCAGTGAAAACACTTAAATGAAAAAATTAACCCCCCACATTGCATAGGAAAACAAGCATTGTGGTACCTGAAAGAGAAGATTTAATTAGGTCCTAATTTTTCAATGGGTAAAAAATCCAGTCCAATGCCTTGGAATTTCTAGCAAAGGTCTAGCTAAACTTTTGGAGAAAGAAACAAATGAGTTCTTTAGGCTAAAGAAATACACTGTGACCTGTTAAAACCTAAAGGCAAATTTTCTGGTAATTTATGACAAATTTACAAATTTCCTATTAGAGTGTTAGCAACATTTTAAAAGTTAAAACCAGAAATTTTACGCCAGCATCTAAAGAAATGGCAGTAACTAAAAGTTAAATTGTTGTTTGAGATATAAGAAACAGATGCTCACCACAAAGTACACAGCTGAAGCCTCATCTCTAAAGGGGAAAATGTATGGAGACTTGAATATGAACAGCTTTCATTATAGATAGTATAAAAACATAACTCAGTCAATACTAAAACATAAAACCCATAAAAAAGGAGGGCAGTAAGGGGATGGGCGAAATAGATGGAGGGGATTGAGGTACCAACTGCCAGTTATAAAATAAGTAAGTCACAGAGATGAAAAGCATGACATCGGGAATACAGTCAATCATATTGTAACAACAGTGTTTGGGACAAATGGTAGCTATGCTTCCGGTGGTGAGCATGGCGTAATGTACAGACCTGTCCAATCACTATGCTGTATGCCCAAAACTAATACAACATTGTATGTCAACCATACTCAATAATTAAAAATATATATAACCCATAAAACTTAAAAAAAAAAAAAAGGATGACGGAGACGTTGCCAATCCTTGTTTTGTTTTACCTTGCACCAGGAGCATGGGCTCCTTGCCCCCGCCGTGTGCTAGCATCTCCCTGCGATAGCGCTCCCCTGCTGCCCTGCGGGGGAGAGAAGAGACTCTGTTAAGGTCCCGGCTCGCACTTGTCCTAGTTTCTCAAAATGAAGCCACACTGACATCATATATGGAAGAGCTGCCACCACGGGACAATTCAGCCCTCTGTTTTCTCGCTTCTAAAACTCTAATTCCAATTTTTAAATTATTCTGATTGAGTTAAACCAGGTGTGAAATATTTACTGTAAAAGGAGAACTGAATTTTCAGCTTTTTGTGTCATAGCAAGCAGTCACTCTTCAAAGAAAGGATTATTTAGGTTAGGTAGGATGTAATAAGTAAAAGGTATCCCATTGTCCGTCACCTTTGGGTGAGATCTTAAAGTGAGATTTGGGATTTATTTCCACTGAGATGAAACAGAAGGAGAAAAACAACACTGAAATCAAAGTGAAGGAGACAAAGCTGGCAGGAGAGGCTTAATTACAGCGGGAGAGGAAGAGCTGGGCTAAGGGTAACTGATGGAACAGGAAACTGACTCCTGACCTCTGATGCTCTTTCTCTGCTGGGTTCTATAGGGAATACTGCCTATAATAACACCTGCAGGCAGATTTTGAAGAATTTTTACAGATAGAAATTCTCCAACTTAACAGCACCTGGACACAAGCTATTTAGTGCTATTTTTGTATTTTATGGAAAATGCAATACATTTTAGGCCAGATGACTACACACTGTAAGTTACATAAATGATGCTGTTTTTATACCACTATTTCTGGAGCATCTTTATGTATGGGCAATGTTGGGAACATGGTTTCTAATCAGAATTTTTGATGTATTACAGTATCAAAAATATGTTGAGATCAAACACTATGTTGGGTGCCAAGGCCAAGTGTGTCATGAATCAGGAAACATGGAGAGAAGGCTGGGCCCACCCAGGGAGGGGACGGGGTGGCTGAGAGGCTCCACGCGACCCCCAGCCTGGGGGGCCAGGTTTTCGGCCAGCCCCGGCCTGCAGCTCCCCTCCACTCGGGCAGACTCTTGCTCTCAGGCTGCTGGTTCTTACTGTGCCTCAGCACTGCCTGGCTCTCCGGTGAGGCTTCCGGTCTGGTGATTTTTCAGAAGTGGGATCAAAAAGGATCTTTTGACATAGGTTAGAAATTTTCTAGTCCAGTGAGTATTTTTACTAGCTTACTTTTACATGCCTATAAAAGTACGGCAAACTACATGTCTAGGCAAGAATGCACATATAAACAAGATATAAATGCTTGGAAATATATGTATTTAATAGTATGTGGTTTTCTAGTAAAGTGCAGCTCCTTTAAACAAGATAATATTTTGCCTCGTTTATAGAAATCTCCAGTAAAGAATCATAATCCCCCAAACTGATTTATGATAGTCAATTTTGGCTTTAGGTCCTTTGAAAATAATAAAATCTGAAAAGCAGACCAAATGTCTGCAGTGTGCAAAGGGCGGAAGACAAAATAACATGTGGGTACCAAGCTGTAAAACATTTAAAAATTCTATTACATCAGATTCAAGTTCAAAAGGCTTTGGAACTGGATGTGATTATTAAATGCTAAGAAATCCAAACCTATATCCAACCGCATGAAAAGCTGGGGGCTGGGCAGGAGACAGCAAGGGAGAAGGGGCTAGCAATTAGCAGACCTGCCTTATAATTTCACTCCAGTCTATTCGCCCGGAAGCCTTGGGCAAACCGCTTGTCCCCTCGGAGCCTCAGTTTCCTCTCACAAGAAGTACCAGCTCTGCCAAGGTTGCCATCAATGTAACATAACGTGCCCTACGGAAACTTTAGGGCACTCTAAAAATCCAAGAGGCCATTAATTTTAAGCCACATAAAAGTGGTGAAGATACAGCATCATCCATGGCTGCCTGAGAGGCATTTGCAGGTGTTTATTTGTGTGGTGAGGAGATAAGATGCTTCAAATGAGTATTAGACCAGATCGTAATTAGTGGTTTGTTTTCAAAGGAAGCTCCTTCTAAGGACTCCATGAGACCAGAATTCAACCTCCCCGAGGTTCCTGGTGTTGGAGGGAAGCCTGTGGGAATCACGAGGAGGACCACTACAGGGGGCAGCGGGGCAATCCTGTGCTTCTCCTGTGGGGCGGAGGTTACTGAGATCCCGGGGATGCAGGGCTGCCCATCCCGGACCCCTCTCTCTCTCCTCTCCTTCTCCGGCTCACCACTGTACATGGCTGCCTCCACTGTGGGGAACGGGGGTGAGCATCCTGTGTCTCTAGCTGAAATCAACCAACCTGATTCCCTCACAGGATCATTTAAGGCTCACTGGTCACTGGCTAACTAGATGAAATACACTTTGAACAGGGCCGAGAGTCACAATCATGTCTGTGGCAGCTGCAGACTGGGCCGTCTGAACTGCTGCCCATCCTGATGATGGAAACAGTGAGCAGGGCTGCTCAGGAGGGCACCCAGGAGGCAAGCAGTGGGACGCAATGTGGGGCAGGGGTTCTGCAGCTACCAACGCTAAGCAGTGGTCAGTGGAAGGGGAGCTGTGGAGGAATGGTCCGGGGAGCAGCTCTTCTTCTTCCGACTGCTACTGTCTTACACAGGAAGAAAGTGTTCCAAAGTTAGGCAGAGGGAGAACCTTCCAGAACAAAGTGGACACTAGCATCGATAATCAAAGTTTCCAATGGTGCTGCTCCCAAATGAACAACAGTAGCAAGTCCTTTCTTGGGCAATAAAAAAGGAAAGCAGGTGTTGTTCCCCATGAGTCAATCCCTGGAAGATTATGCTGAAAATGAGGAAGCCTGTCCAAAGGAATAGGGAGGACCAGGCAGCAGGGTACAGACAATGAGAGAGGCTGGAACAACTAAGAAAACCCACCAGGGAGGCATGGAAGCAGAGCAGTCTAGAGACCACTTTGGAGAAGCAAAGAGCTCTCACACAAAGGGTCCCCACAGACATGGCAGGAGGGCGCCACGCCATCACCAGCACGCAGCAGCTGCGCAGTGCTAGAAAGCAAGGCAGAGGTTCAGGGCCAGGCTCTGTCTCCGGAAGAAGGTGGGAGGCCCAGCTGGAAGGTGTGGTGTGGGCTAGGTGGCAAGTGGCTGAGGTTCTCAGCCTGGCTTCAGATGTGGCAGGGTGGGGAATACTGGCATTGGAAGAGAATTCCTGCCCCTCATTACCTGTTAAAAGGGTCCTGTTGAAAACACTCCTTCCAAACCATGGAAGCTACCGCCCTGGACATCAGGTAAGAGTAATACTTGGCACCATAGCCCACAAGGTGGCTGAATCGAAGCTGCCAGGCCTGCCAAAAGAGAAACACAGCATAGGAAATAGGAAGTCTTTGTATTTTCAGATTTTGTGTATGAGAACACAATGGAAGCACATAAGGAAATCCGCAAAGGTTTTAAGTTAAATTTTCTAGAGGGCCCCATCACTCAGGATATTAATATTTTTCCACCTTTTATACTCTGTTATGGACTGATGTACTCCCCCTGAAAGTTCATATGTCAAAGCCCTAACCCCAGTACCCAAGAATGTGACTGTACTGGAGATAGGGCCTTGAAAAGGGCGGTCAGGCTAAACTGAAGTGGTTAGGGTGGGCCCTAATCCAGTAGAACCTGAGTCCTTGTAAGAAGGGAGAGACAACGGTTGGGCTCAGAGGAAAGGTCAGGTGAGGGCACAGTAAGAAGGCAGTCATCTGCCAGCCAAGGAGAGGGGCCTCGAAGAAACCAAGCCTGCCACACCTAATTGTTTCCAAGTTCATCACTGCTGGGATTCATTTCTGTGACAGACACAGAGAGAGGGCAGCCCACACTCAGGAGGAGGGGTGAAGGTCATGGAGCAGGGATGGACTTGCACATCTGTTGTAGCTGCTTGGAATGCCTGGTCACCAACACCAGGAGAGGGAATTATGGGTCTGGCACTGAGCGCATTCATTTCTTTTTTTTTCTTTCTTTCTTTCTTTTGTTTTTTGTTTTGTTTTGTTTTGTTTTTGAGGACAATGATGTATTTTAAGAAAGGCCATGTGAGTTTTCACGGGAGAATACCCTTCCACTGGAAAATTCTTGTCCTACAAATACTGTTCTTTCTTGGTACCTAAAAGCTGAAACATCTACATTCTGAATGGTTAGTAGTAAGAAGGTTATCCAAGTGCCAATGCATAAAACTTACCACAGCCTATTCACGGTAAAATGTTGCTACAACAAAAGCTAGAATTATGAGAGCGGTCCTCAAAAGACATATTTATGACCTAAAAATTTTTACTTTTCTAAAACAAATATGCAATAATCCTCTGTCTTCTGATGCGTGCTTTAGTTGACATTAACGTTTTCTGAGAAAAAAAAATTGAAGCCTAAGTTTTTCAAAAGAATGTAACCAAAAAACTGAGCTTTATTCTTGACAGATGGATATATTATTCTTTCATTCATAATTTAATTTTCCACTTTTTTAATGAAGGTATCATTGATATATTACATTAGTTTCAGGCATATAACATAATGATTCAGTATTTGTATATTTTTTTGAAACAATCACCACAGTAAGCTAGAAGCCTGTTTTTTTTAACGAAGATAATCATTCTCTAACAAATCTTTTAATTCCCTGGAAAATAAAACATAAGGTATAATCCTTACCATAAATCTAAAAACTAAATAAGCAAATTGTACCTGATTAAGATCAAATATTAAAAAAAAATAAAATCCAATGGTTCCTTGATCACAGTGTGTGGCAAGTTTTAGAACACAGTCTAAGTCTTATATCCACACACAGGGACTACAACAGGGACATATGTCTACACAGGGACTCTAACAACGAGATCAAAGCGCCAGTTTACTCTCTGCAGGTGTCCAACACATTAAGGCAAATATTTTGTCTGGATTGGGCAAAGGAGCTGTTAAAAAGAAGGTGTGCTAATGTAGCATTGTGTGTTGTGTCGACCATATTCAATTTTAAAAAACTACTTAAAAAAAGGAATAGCACAAATAAATGGAAAGTTGCAAATGGGAAAAAAAAAGGAAGGTATGCTGGAGTACTGAAACTGGTTTTGAACATGAGGATATCAGGGCAGAGAGAAACAATCACCCTCCACATCCACTTTCCCTGTTTTTCAAAATGGCTACGCTTGGAAGTTAAATGAGCGCCTTGTGAGTCATGTTCTGAAAGGAAAGAGACATGTGCCTTGCTCCTGTGCTGTCCCACATCGGGCCATCTGTGACGGTGAGATCCCACCCCTGGGGAGCCGCAAGCCGGCAGCATGGTTTGACTCCACATCGCCACCGCCAGCACCGGCTGGGTGCCCTCACAAGGCGGTTATCTGGGGTCTGTTACAGTAACCAGACCTGGATCCTTCCTCATTGGCCCCAGGCCCAGATGCCAGCACCATAAACACATGAAGGGCAGTTAGAGCTGAGGCCCCAGAAGCTCAACTGTGATCTCACCCCAGATGGGAGAATGTGGCTGCACACTCCCCAGCCAACAGGTACCTTCAGCAGGGCATGGGTGAAGGGGGGCATGGAAAGTAGAGATGAGCTTTCTTTCCCATCCTGTTTCCTATGCAAGCAGTATTTAAATTGAAGGCAAACAGTCAAGGACCACCGATGGGTCAAATTCCATTATGATAAACTTTGAGTAACTGAATTTTTAGTCAAAGGGTTGGGTCTTTCAGAATTCACTTATAACACATTCAACAGTTCTGTATACTCTGTCTGGTTAAGAAAAGGGGATCTATGCAAATTTTTGTGTTATGCTGACATCTTGATGGACCACTGGTAATCTTTCTCATATAAAGCCACTGGGATACAACAATATCTTTTGTCATGGAATATGGCCTGCTGCTTTGGTCCGATACTCCACTGGTAGTGGTTCTCACGCTACTGATGATGTCAGCCTCTCTCAAGGTGGATGCCTCAGGACAGGAAGCACACAGTTGAAGGGGTCCTGTCTTTGAAACTTCTTCTTGGTGATCTGCCAAAACTAGTGTGGTAGCCTTTGTAGTACAGAGTAGAATTTAATTTTGTGTAGATTCCAGCTGAATGCAGTTTTGCGTTCCCTCGAAAGCAGGCCTACTTCAATAGAGGCATCTGATTTGAGCTAAGAAATTGCTAAGTTCGTTCGTGTCATCGGCTCATAACTAAGTCCTCACATAAACAGAGTAATAGAAATAAGACCTTTCAGAGGTGTAGAAAGAGACATCAGAGTTTGTGCAATGCTCAGTTTCCTGAGCTGCCACAGCATCTGCCTTATAGCAACATGCCTACCTGGGTACAGATATTCTATCACAGGACACACTCGTTGTGTCTTGTTCTATAATTACAGGTTGGAGTTCGGTACTACACCCTTTCCTACCTCAAGACATGCTAGATAAATTACCCCCACCTGACACCTTTCGTCAGTGGTTTGCAAGTTTACGGTGGACGAAGACCTACAGTTCCACTGCTGCTGACCACAAATAGCTGAATTCCTTCTGATTCAACCTAATAGTAAGTCTTTGTTATAATTTCACTCGTTCGTTGGGAAAAGGAAAAAACAGCATTTCATTTTAAGCGCAGGAATGATGACATGCTCTTCCTATGAAGTCAAAGCTTTTTTCTTCCAGAGGGACGCTGTCAGATGGACAGACATTTTCACCCTTCCTTTGAAGTGTAATGTGTGGATCTGGCCTTAAAACAAAGGACACGAATACCTTTGCGGTTTTTCTTGTATTCTGACTGGAAGTGTAGATCTTCCAACCCTGACACTATCCCAAGGCATGGCTATAACAGACTTGTTGGTCAGACACTCCCAGTGATCCCACAGACAAGAACGTTGAGCAGGTGAAGAGCATTTTAGGAACTCTGTGGAAACCATCACTTGCTTTAGAACTCAGGGAAGGGGAGGCCCTCTGAGGATTCTTATTCGCTGTAGCCCTTTCCTAACCATGTGCTTTTCCTCCATCCAAATGAGAGACAGCCCCAGGAATGGAAAGGCAGCAAAGGAGCTGGTTACCTACCATCTAGTTCAGTTTCAGACCTAGAAGAGGAGTCAGTGCAGAGTAAGCACTCATTAACTACATGTTAAATGTTGTTCAGTGATTGAACAGATCATTTCTCTTATCATACTCTCAAATAGCACATCATTTCTTCATCTCTAGCACATCATTTCTTCATCTCTAGCTAATGCATTTAGCTAAAATTTATTTTAAAATAATCTTCTCAGTGACATAAATTGCATGAGAACAGGAATAACACCCACTGCCTCTTTGGTGTATGTCACATGAACTAAAATTTCCTTAAGAGCAAAGACCACAATACTGTGCCTATGTCTGGACTCTGCACAGTATGGGGACTACGAAGGGAATTCAACAGCTGTCTGTTGGACAGATGGATGAATGGATGGACAGACACTGTAGGATTCTTTCAGGATGATGCTCAATGTTACTGAAAAATTAGCCTTTAACTGCAGTGAGGAGGCCAGGAATAATATCCACAGCACAAACAAGAGGATATTATAGAGCTAAAAGCAAATTTTGGATCTTATGCTGATTATTCATAATGTTTTAAAATACATTTTACTTACATTATTTGATAGATGATACAAGACTTTTGGAACTAATTTTGACACCAGATCTCCAGGTCTGGTCTATGTACATAATCTGTATTGTGCTTCCTAGTGTAGTGACATCAATCTCCTCTGAGCTTTGTAGAATCTAAACAAACAACGAGCCTGGCAATACCGTGTAAGCTCAGAAAGGCCTACTATTAGATGCGTACCTGTCATAATTAGGGTAAGTAAAAGACAGCAAGAAAGAAAGAGGCAAATTCCTAGCTAGTCTTTATAAACAGACCATTTTGACTTTTTACATTCTCTACGCACAATACTGGTTGGGGAGTACCTCTTATGATACCAAATCCGTGGCATTCAACAGTGTTCAATCATAATGGGAAGCAGAAGAAGAAATTTTTCCATCTGCCTTCTCATGTTTATATTCCCTCTCTCCCAATGCATGTGTACATATATATTTTCCATGATTCAGTATGGACTGGTATTTCTAATTTGATAAAAAAGAGTCCCTATCGACACATTACCAAAACCTGAGAAATGACAGTGCCGAACAGGAAGTCTCCGTTTGTAATACAAAGCGATTTTAAATGAAACACAGCTATTGTGCTTAACAAACTTCCAGGTGCCCCATGATCTCATTCACGCCTTTGTGAAATCACTCCCCTCGAGTGTGGGCAGGACCTGTGCCTTGCTTCTCACTAACAGACTATGGCAACAGTAATGGAATGTCACCTTCATGATTAGTTGTGCTATACATAATGTCTCGTCTGGTTAGCAAACTCACTCTGGAAACCCTCTGCGGTGGCCCGAGGAAGTCGGCAGCCATGCTGGAGAAGCCCACCTGGTAGGAAGCCAGGTGAATCCTCTCTCGGCTCTGGGAGGAAGGATTTAAGATGTGGGAGTGGCCTCTCAGACATAGTCCTATAGCTGACAGCAAGAAGTTGGGACCCTGGGTCCCATAGCTACAAAGATATGAATTCTGCCAATGACTCGGGTGAGGCAGTCCGGCCCCGGGCGAGACTGCAGTGGGCTGACACCTTGGCTGCAGCCTGTGACTCCCTGAGCATGGGGTGCGGCTATGCTGGGCTCTGCCTCCTGATACACAGAAACTGAGATGGCTACTGGTTTAAGCCAGTAAGTTTGTGGTAATTTGTTACACAGCAAGAGAAAGTGTGTATTATTACTTATTTCAAAAAGTGAGAGTTGTATTCAGAAGTACTAAGAGAAATTAGCCCCAGAAAATATGGAGAGATATCTATATTTATTATATGTCTCTTTGTCAAAATCTTTTGAGGATGACATTTTTTAATAGATATTTCATAAATTTTTACAAATAGTTTAACATTTTACAAAAAGAATCAAGAAAGAGTAATTTGGTCAAGGCTCCTGGCCAAGATTGTTAAGCAGCTCCTCCTCATTCCCTTCTTCCTCTTAAAAATGGAATCACACCCTTTCCCTAACACGTCTGAGCAAGGCTGCCGTCGCTCTGGCAGAGACTACACTTCCCGGGCTTCCTCGAGTGGCTACGTCATGTTCTCGCAGACACAGGTGTGTACAACCTTGTGTCCTTCAAATGTATCCTTCAAAAGAATGCTAGTCCTCCCTCTGCTCTTTCCCCCTCTCCACTAGCCTTGAGAACTGAAAGCTGGCACCACCTTGGATACAGATCAAAGCCACGTGTTGAGAAGCCACCAATCCGCCAGCCCCATCTGCACGCCCTTGCCTTATAAGGTAGGCGTGCAGGTAGGAGAAAATGAACTGTATCTAATTTAAGTCATTGTATTTTGTTTTTCCAACTGATGACCACACAGGTCACACGTGTAGAGACAGAACTCACAGCCAGCTGTCTTTCTGAAATCAAAGCCCATGCTCTCTTTCTACTCCATATTTCACATCCTGAAGTATCAAATTAAATTATGTGACCTACTACTTTCCACTAATGGGAAAATTATAATCACCCTAATTTCAAATTCTGGACCCTCAGAACATATCCCTATGCATGATTTGTGTGTTTATATTTGACACCCATGACTTAGACTTTAAATTCTATTATACCAGCTTAAACACATCAAAAACACACCACGTAGCTATTTTTACAGCTAAAAAGGAAAGACCTTATTATACACGTGATAAAAAGAGTAAGTGTTATAATAAGTTAAAATGTTAACACTGCTGGACTTGGGGTAGGCCTCTGGGACCTATGAGTGGCCTACAGCCGACAGCCAGGAGAAAGCTGGCTTGTGTATATTAATACTAAACCTAAGTATAATAATAAGAGTAAGTTAAAATGTTAACACTGTTCTACATAAAAATATTTATCCACATTACATAAATCCTTCTCCACATAACCATTCAAGCTTGAATAATTTCCCAAAGTGCCATTAAGAGAATTTTCTAGGCCCGAGACAGACTCCTATGCCACATTTGTGTGTTTATAACACAAATCCTACTGACAACTAGAAGACATTTTCTATGCTAATGGTAGAATTATGGCCTATTTTTAGAAGACCCAGTATTAGAAGAAAAAAAATCATTCTTAACAAACTGACCAAATCTCTTTAGGCAATTAATAATAACATCAGTCATATCATTATCGATGCACAAAATAGTAATAAGGAGTACATCTCTTTAGTATGTCAATTGTCAGTTTTCTTTACATATGGATATTGGAAAAAAAAAGCTTCAAAAAACAAAAAATCCTGGAAATACTGGATTGTGCCTGTCAGAGCTGATCCATTAGCAGAGCAAAGGTGTAGCTAATTCAAATGTTTATGTTGTTAAAGTGCTTATTAGATGAAACATGGATAGGTGATATTAACCTAACTAAATAAGATAATAAATGAAAAACAACAAGCATGGAACTGGAATCAAGAGACACTGACTTTTTTCTTCCTAATCGAATCTCCTCAACACTGCTCTTCCCCTTGCCTGGACCCCCTCGCCAGAAAAAGGAGGTTCCTCTCCATTCTAAAGAAACCCATGTTCACGTAATGAGAACTGCCACAGAATGTAAGGGCTTCTGCCATCATAAGGCCACTCAGGGGAGCAAGAGGGACCCCTGTAAGAACAGGACACAATCAGGCACAGCTCTAGTGTTAATACATTCACCAAAAGCAGCAGGATACTAAAACAAACAAAACAATTGATAAAATAGCCACAGTAATTCCATACCTAACAATAATTACTCTAAATGTAAATGGACTAAATTCTCCAATTAAAAGACACAGAGTGGCTGGCTGGATTTTTTTTTTTTTTTTAAACCCAACTATATGCTGCTGACAAAAGATTCACCTCAGCTTTAAGGACACACAAAGGCTCAACGTGCAGGTATGGAAAAATATATTCCAAGCAAATATGAAGCAAAAGAGAACAGGGATAGCTATACTTACAATGACAACAAAAATAACTTTAAGACAAAACAGTAACAGAGACAAAGGTCATTATTTAGTATTAACAGAGTCAATTCATCAAGAATATAGAACAGCTGTAAATATATATGCTCCCAACATAAGAGCACCTAAATATGTTAAGCAAATGCTAACAGATCTGAAGAGTAAAACAGACAACCAAACTATAACAGCAGGGAACTTCAATACCTGGCTTTCGGCAATGAATAGATCATCCAGACAGAAAATCAACAGGGAAACATTAAAATCATTCTTTTGAGCAAATGGTCCTAACAGACATATGCAGATCATTCCATCCAACAATAGCAGACTACATACTCTTTTCAAGCACACACAGAACATTCTCCAGCACAGGTCATATGATAGGACACAAAAAAGTCTTACCAAATTTAAGAAGACTGAAATCATACCAAGTATCTTTTCTGACTACAATGGCATGAAACTAGATGTTCATAACAGAAGGAAAGCTTGAAAATTCACAAATATGTGGAAATTCAACAACACATTTCTGAACAACTAATGGGTCAAAAAAGAAACTAAAAGGCAAAATCAAAAAAACATCTTGAAACAAACAAAAACAAAGGTGCAACATATCAAAATCTATGGAATGCTGCAAAAGCAGATTTAAGGTGGAAGATAGCAAAAAAAAAAAAAAAAAAAAAAAAAAAATCAACCTAACTTTTAAGGAACTAGAAAAGGAGGAACCAATTTTAAACCCAAAGTTAGCGGAAGGAAGGAAATAACAAAGATCAGAGTGGAAATAGATGAAATAGTGACAAAAAGACAATAGAAAGTAACAACTAAATGAATAGGTTTCTTTAAAGATATATTTATTTTTTGGGAAGGAGGGGCAGAGGAAGAAGGAGAGTAAGAATCCTTAAGCAGACTCCCTACTCAGCACAGAGCCTGATGTGGGGCTCAATCCCAACACCCTAAGATCATAACCCAAGACAAAATCAAGAGTTGGTCACCCAACCAAATGAACCACCCAGGCACCCCTAGAGCAGGTTTTTTTATTTAAGAAATAAAATAGATGAACCATATCCAGATATACCAAGAGAATAAGTGAGAAGATAATATTAATAATGAAAGAAAACATTACAACTGAATACCACAGAAATATAAAGGATCATAGAGACTATAAATAATTATATAGTAACAAATTGGATAACCTAGAAAAAATAGATGTATTCCTAAAAATATATAACCTACCAAGACTGAATCAAGAAAAAACAGGAAATCTGAACAAACAAATTACTAGTAAGGAGACTGAATCAGGAATTAAAAACCTCCCAACAAACACAAGTCCAAGACCATATGGCTTCACAGGTGAATTCCACCAAATGTTTAAAAAAAAAAAAAACTAATACCAATCTTTCCCAAAGTCTTTGAAAACAAAACAAAACAAAACAAAAAGTAGAGAAGGGAACGTTTCCAAACTCATTTTGGGAACCCAGCATTGCGATGATACAAAAACCAGACAAGGATACTCTAAGAAAATTATAGGCCAATATCCTTGATGAATATAGATATAAAAATCCTCAATAAAATATCAGCAAAGTGAATTAAATAGTACATCAAACGATCACACACCATGGCCAGGTGGGATTTATTGCAGAGATGTAAACATGGTTCAGCATCCCCCAAATTGATCATTGTGATACATCGCCTTAACAAAAGGGTGGATAAAAATCACATGATCATTTCAATAGATGCAAGAAAAGCAGACAAAATACCACATCCAATCATGATAAAAAGGCTCAACAAACTGGGTATAGAGGAAATGCACCTCAACATATTAAACCTCATGCTATGCCAAACCTCAGCTAACTTCATACTCGATGAAAACAGTGAAACTTTCTCCTCTCAGATAAGGAAGTAGACAAAAATGCCCATTCTTGAAACTTTTACCACTGTAGTACTAGAAGTTATACCCAGAGCAATTATGCAACAAAACAAAAGGCATACAAATCAGAAAAGAAGTAAAAATGTCTCTATGGTGACATGATATTACATAAAGAAAACCCTAAAAATTCCACACCAAAAAAAAATGTTAGGCTAATAAACAATTCAGTAAGTCACAGGATATAAAATCAATGTAGAAAAATCAGTTGCATTTGTATACCAACAGTGAACTCTCGGAAAGAGAAATTAAGAAAATAATCCCATTCACAATTGTATCAAGAAGAATAAAATATTTAGAAATAAGTTTAACCATGGAAGTGTACACTGAAAACTATTGAAGAAGACACAAATGGGATGTTCATGGATTGGAAGAATTAATATTGCTAAAATAATCATACTACCCAAAGCCATCCATAGATTCAATGCAGTCCCTATCAAAATTCTAATGGCATTTTTCCACACAATTAGAAAAAACAAATGTAAAATTTGTATGAAACCACAAAAGACCCTGTATAATAGCCAAAGCAATTTTGAGAAAGAAGAACAAAGCTGGAGACAATGGGCTTCCTAATTTCAAACCATATTACAAAGCTATAGTAACCAAAACATTACGGTGTTGTAGGGAGGGTGACAAGATGGCAGAAGAGTAGATGTCCTCATTTCATTTGGTCCCCTGAATTTAGCTAGATAAC
The DNA here is from genome assembly GCA_028533885.1 of Nasua narica. Lineage (NCBI taxonomy): Eukaryota > Metazoa > Chordata > Mammalia > Carnivora > Procyonidae > Nasua > Nasua narica. Next base: position 68,295,229 of record CM052810.1, on the reverse strand, counting down.
TATCAATCATTCTGAACACCTATGAATTCAACCAGAGGTGTAAGCAAAGAATTGCTGGGATTCTATGAATAGAAAAACGACCATTATTTGCAATTTAGGAATTGCAGAGAAGTGTATTGGAGGGGATATATGGGAAGATAAATGGCAGGGAGAGGGAACCTCCAAAATTCAGCTACCAGAAAGTGATATAGCCCCAGACCACAAAATCAGAACTTTTAGGAATCTGGTCCAGTAAGAGACATCCCTGCCTGAACGGTGCTCAGGTGGCAAAGAGGGCAGAATCCTAGGTGGAACAATGTGGTCTCCGGATTCCCTGGGGTCACAGAAAATGGGAGTGCCAGAGCCAGCAAAATTTCCAAGCACTGGAGAAGGGAACCTGGTATGGTTAGCGAGGCAGGAGTGGGCTCTCAGTTTGGTTCGCCATAAACCACAAACTGGGGCACAACTGGATGACCACTCTCTGGGCAGGGGCCCTACAACTGGCAGGCCCACTATGACCGTTGCAACACCCTCCTCCCCAGGAGATTAGTGGGGGTGTACACTGCAGGAGTCTGCAGAGTTTGACACAAAATGGAAGACTGCTTTTCCTTGAGGGTTTACTGAAGAGATAGGGCTGTGAACTTTCAGCTCCAGGGTATTTTTATTTTCATTCTCTGAAGCAGTGGCACAGAAAGTCTTCAGGGAACAAAAGCCATACAGAAGAAAGTGAAGCAGCTTACTCTGAGCCCAGCCCCCTGGCAAGGGGCAGTGCAACTCCACCGAGGCAAAGACACCTGAAAATCAGCATAGCAGGCCCCTCCCCCGAAGACCAGCTAGAACATCAAGGGAATACCAAGTTTACCAAGCACACACAACTGCAAAACTCCAGCAATAGGGGAAAATAGTATATAGAATTCGAGGTTTTTGTCCCTCATGAATCTTTTATATTTCAGTTTAAAATTTTCCTTTTCATTTTTACTTTTTTTTCCTTTTCAACTAGTTTCTTACTTTAGCAACTCTTTGTTTTTAAGTCTTGTTTTTAACTTTCATTTTTACATTTATACTTTATAGATACACTCCTCACTTTTGGCTTCCTTTCACTGTATTCAATTTTTTTTTTTTTTTGTATATACATAAGTTTTGCTTTCTTTACAATTTTGGGATTTAGTGTCTTCTAACAAACAGACCAAAATACACCCAGGACCGTGTAGATCCTGTTTTGTCCACCAGCTAGATTATATTCTCTCCTTTCTCCCTTTTTTTCCCCCCTTTTCTTTTCATTTTGGTTTTTGACCTCTTCGGAATTGTCTAGTGTGTATTTTGCTTGGGTTATGGTTGATATTTTTGATTCTGTTCTCTTGTTCATCCATTCTTCTCTGGGAAAAATGACTAGAAGGCATAATTCACAACAAAGGAAAGAAAGAGAGGTAATTCTCTCTTTCACAGATCTAACCAATATGGATATAAGTAAAATCTCAGAGCTGGAATTCAGGATAATGATTATAAAGTTATTAGCTGGGCTTGAAAAAAGCATAAAATATACTAGAGAATCTCTTAGTACAGAAATAAAATCTAATAAGGCTGAAATTAAAATTCTTTAACTGAGATGAAGTCTAAATTGGATGCTGTAACAGCTAGGATAAATAAGGCAAAAGAGGGAGTCACTGACACAGAAGACAAGATGATGGAAAGGAAGGAAGCTGAGAAAAAAAGAGAAAAACAACTAATGGACTATGAAGGGAGGCTTCAAGAAATCAGCTATACCATCATGTGAAACAGTATTAGAATTATTGGGGTCCCAGAGGAAGAAAAAAGAGAGGGGCAGAAGGTATATTTGAGCAAACCATAGCTGAGAACTTCCCTAAATAGGGGAAGAAACAGGCATTCAAGTCTAAGAGGTAGAGAGAACACCCCCCAAAATCAAAAATAGATCAACACCCTGACATATACTAGTGAAGCTTGCAAATTTCAGAGATATACAGAGAAAATCCTGAAAACAGCTTGAGGCAAGAGCACCTTAACCTACGATGATAGAAACATTAAACTGGCAGAAGACCTATACACAGAGACCTGGCAGGCCAGAAAGGGCTGGCATGATATATTCAGGGTACTAAATGAGAAAAACATGCAGCCAAGAATACTTTATTCAGGAAGGCTGTCATTCAGAATGGAAGGAGAGATAAAGAGCTTCCTGGACAAACAAAAACTAAAAGAATTTGTAATCATTAAAGCAGCCCTGCAAAAATTTTAAAGGGGATCCTGTAAGTGAAGAGAGAGCCCCAAAGTAACATAGACCAGAAAGAAAGAGAGACAATCCACAGAAACATGGACTTTACATGGGGATACAATGGTGCTAAATTCATATCTGTCAGTAGTTACTCTGAATGTAAATGGGTTAAATCCTCCAATCAAAAGACAAAGCGTAGCAGATTGGATAAAGAAAAGCAAGACCCACCCATATGCTGTCTACAAGAGACCTAAAGAGACCTCCAAATTGAAAGTGAGGGGGTGGAGAACCAATTATCATGCCAATGGACATCAAAAGAAAGCTGGAGTAGGAATCCTCATATCAGACAAATTAGATTTGAAACCAAAGACTGTAGTAAGGGATGAAGAGGGACATTATATCATACTTAAAGGGTCTATCCAACAAGAAGATTTAACAATTATAAATATTTATGCTCTTGGGAGCATCCAATTATATCAACCAATTAATAGCCAAATTAAAGAAATACATTGATAATAATACAATAATATTAGGGGACTTCAACACCCCACTCACAGCAATGGACAGATCATTTAAGCAGAAGATGGACAAGGAAGCAAGGGCTCTGAATGACACACTGGACCAGATGGACTTCACAGATTTATACAAAGCCTTCCATCCTAAAGCAACAGAATATACATTCTTCTCAAGTGCACATGGAACTTTCTACAGAACAGATCACATACTGGGTCACAAATCAGTCCTCAACCGATACCAAAAGATTGGGATTATTCCCTGCATATTTGCAGACCACTGTGCTTTGAAACTTTAACTCAATTACAGGAGGAAATTTGGAAGGAACTCAAACACTTGGAGGTTAAAGAACATCCAACTCAAGAATGAATGGGTCAACCAGGAAATCAAAAAGAATTTTAAAAATGTATGGAAACAAATGAAAATGAAAACACAACTGTTTGAAACCTTTGGGATATAGCAAAAGTGGTCCTAAGAGCAATACAAGCCTTTCTCAAAAAATGAGAAAAGTCTCAAATACACAAGCTAACCTTACACCAAAAGGAGCTGGAAAAAGAACATAAAATAAAGCCTAAACCAAACAGGAGAAGAGAAATAATAAAGATTAAAGCAGAAATCAATAGAAACCATAAGTGTAGAACAGATAAATGAAATAGAAGCCAGTTCTTTGAAAGAATTAATAAGATCAATAAACCCCTAACCAGATTTATCAAAAATAAAAGAGAAAGGATCCAAATTAATAAAATCATGAGTGAAAGAGGAGCGATAACAACCAACACCAAGGAAATATAATTTTAAGAACACATTATGAGCAAGTATGCCAAAAAATTAGGCAATCTGGAAGAAATGGACATATTCCTGGAAACACATATACTAAAATTGAATCAGAAGAAATAGAAAACCTGTGAACAGACCCATTACAAGCAAGGGAATTGAAGCAGTAATCAAAAATCTCCCAAAGGAGATTCCCAAACAGGAGTCTAGGGCCTGATGCCTTCCGATATGAATTCTACCAAACACTTAAAGAACTGATACCTATTCTTCTTAAGCTATTTCAAAAAATAGGAAAGGAAGGAAAACTTTCAAACTCATTGTATGAGGCCAGCATTACCTTGACCCAAAACCAGACAAAGACCCCACCAAAAAGGGGGTTTACAGACCAATATCCCTGATGAACATGGATGCCAAAATACTCACCAAGATACTAGCCAATAGGATCCAACAGTACATTAAAAGGGTTATTCACCAAGACCAAGTGGGATTTATTCCTGGGCTCCAAGGTTGGTTCAACATTTGCAAATCAATCAACATGATACAACACATTGATAAAAGAAAGGAAAAGAACTTATATGATCCACTCGATTGAGGAGAAAATGCATCTGACAAAATATAGCACCCTTTCTTGATTAAAACTCTCCATAAAGGGAACATACCTCAATATCATAAAAGTCATCTACAAAAAGAGAATATTATTCTCAATGGGGAAAAACTGAGACTTTTTCCTTCTCTCAGTTTTTCCTTTAATGTCAGGAACACAACAGGGATGCCCACTCTTACCGTGTTGTTCAACATGGTATAAGAGGTACAAGCCTCAGCAATCAGATAACAAAAAGAAATAAAAGTCATTCATACTGGCAAAGAAGAAGTCTCAATGGGGAAAAACTGAGACTTTTTCCTTCTCTCAGCTTTTCCTTTAATGTCAGGAACACAACAGGGATGCCCACTCTTACCGTGTTGTTCAACATGGTATAAGAGGTACAAGCCTCAGCAATCAGATAACAAAAAGAAATAAAAGTCATTCATATTGGCAAAGAAGAAGTCAAACTCTCACTCTTTGCAGATGATGTGATACTTTATGTGGAAAACCCAAAAGACTCCACCCCAAAATTGCTAGAACTCATACAGGAATTCAGCAAAGTGGCAGGATATAAAATCAATGCACAGAAATAAGTTGCATTTCTATACACTAACAATGAGACAGAAGAAAGAGAAACTAAGAAATTGATCCCACTTACAATTGCACCAAAAACTATAAGATACCTAGGAATAAACCTAACTAAAGAAGTAAAGGATCTGTACTCTAAGAGCTGGAGAACACTTATGAAAGAAATTGAGGAAGACACAAAGAAATGGAAAAACATTCCATGCTCACGGATTAGAAGAATAAATATTATTAAAATGTCTAGGCTACTGAGAGCAATCTACACATTCAATGCAATCCCTATCAAAATACCATCACCATTCTTCACACAGCTGGAATAAATAATCCTGAAATTTGTATGGAACCAGAAAAGACCTTGAATAGCCAGAGGAATGCTGAAAAAGAAAATGAAAGCTGGAGGCATCACAATTCTATTACAAAGCTGTGATCACCAAGACAGCATGGTATTGGCACAAAAACAGACACATAGATTAATGGAACAGAATAGAGAGCCCAGAAATGGACTCTCAACTCTATTGCCAACTAATTTTTGACAATAGTTATATTGTCAAACATAATATAATATTTCCTGATATTCAGGAAAGAATATCCAATGGAAAAAGGACAGTCTCTTCAATAAATGGTGCTGGGGAAATTGGACAGCCAGATGTGGAAGAATGAAACTGGACCATTTTCTTACACCATGCACAAAGATAAAGTCAAAATGGATGAAAGACCTAAATGTTAGATAGGAATCCATCAAAATCCTAGAGAACACAGGCAGCAACTTCTTAGACATCAGCCACAGAAAGTTCTTGCTAGACATGTCTCCAAAGGCAAGGGAAACAAAAGCAAAAATGAACTATTGAGACTTCGTGAAGATAAAAAGCTTCTGCAAAGCAAAGGAAATAGTCAACAAAACTAAAACACAACCTACAGAATGGGAGAAGATATTTGCAAATGACATATCAGATAAAGGGCAGGTATCCAAGGCCTATAAAGAACTTATCAAACTCAACACCCAAAAAAACAAATAATCCAGTCAAGAAATGGGCAGAAGATGTGAATAGACATTTCTCCAAAGAAGACATCCAAATGGCCAACAAACACATGAAATGCTCCATATTACTTGGCATCAGGGAAATACAAATCAAAACCATACTGAGATATCACCTCACACCAGTCAGAATGGCTAAAATTAACAAGACAGGAAACACTAAATGGTGGCGAGGATATGGAGAAAGGGAAACCCTCTTATACTGTTGGTGGGAATGTAAGCGGGTACAACCACTCTGCAAAACAGAACAGAGGGTCCTCAAGAAGTTAAAAATAGAGCTACCCTAAACCCAGCAATTGCACTACTAGGTATTTACCCCAAAGATACAAATGTAGTGATCCAAAGAGGCACCTGCACCCTAATGTTCAAAGCAGCAATGTCCACAATAGCCAAATTGTGGAAAGAGTCAAGATGTCCTTCAACAGATGAATGGATAAAGATGTGGATAAAGAAGATATACACACACACACACACACACACACACACACACACACAGTGGAGTATTACTCAGCCATCAGAAAGGATGAATACTCATGTAACATTTACATTGATTTAGATGGAACTGGGGGGTATTATGCTGAATGAAATGTTAATCAGGGAAAGATAATTATCATACAGTTTCATTCATAGGAAGAAAATAAGAAACAGCAGAGAGGATCATGGGGAAAGGCGAGATAAGTGAATGGGAAGTCATCAGAGAGGGAGAAAAACCATGAGAGACTCTTAATATAGGAAAAAAACAGGGTTGCTGAAGGGGAGGTGGGTGGGGGGATGGGGTAACTAGGTGATGAACATTAAGGCAGGCACGTGATATGATGAACACTGGGTGTTATATGCAACTGATGAATTACTGAACACTACTGAACACTCTGAAACTAATGATGTACTATATGTTGGCTAACTGAATTTAAATTTAAAAAAAAAGAAAAAGAAACACCCAAACAAAAAGTATGGCATGGCCTAAAGAAAGACACATAAAGAATAGAGAGTCCAGAAATAAACCCACACATATATGGTTAATTATTTTGCGACAGATGAGCCAAGAATACTCAATGGAGAAAGGATAGTCTCTTAAATAAACAGTAGTGGGAAATGTGGATGGCCACATGCAAAAGAATGAGACTAGACTGCGATCTTACACTATTTACAAAAATCAACTCAAAATGGATTACAGACTTGAATGTAAGAACTGAAACAACAAAAGTTCTAGAAAAAAACACAGGCAGTAAACTTCCTGACATCGGTCTATCAGTGATATTTTGGATTTGACACCAGAAACAACAGCAAAAATGCAAAAATAAATAGGGCTATATAAAACTAAAAAGCTTCTGCACAGCAAAGGAAACCAACAACAAAATGAAAAGGCAACCTATGAAATGGGAGAAAATATATGCAAACCACATATCTGATAAAAGGTTAATATCTAAAATATATGAATAACTCATACAACTCAATAACAACAACAAAACAAATTTAAAAGTGGGTGAAGGATCCAAATAGACATTTTTCCAAAGATGATATACAAATAGCCAACAGGCACATAAAAAGATGCTAAACATCACTAATCATCATGGAAATGCAAATCAAAACCACAAGGAGATATCCCATCTGTTGGAACAGCTCTCATCAAAAAGGCGAGATGAGTGTTGCTGAGGATACAGAGAAAAGTTGTTGGTGGGAATGTAAATTGGAGTAGCCATTATGGAAAACAGTATGGAGGTTCCTTACGAACTTAAAAATAGAATTACATTATGACTCAGGAATCCCACTTCTGGGTATATACTCAAAGGAAATGAAATAACTTACTTGAAGAGGAATCTGCACCTCCATGTTCATTGCAGCATTATTCACAAGAGCCAACGTCTGGAAACAACTTAAGTGTCACCAACAGATCAATAAAGAAAATCTGGTATCTATATGGAATATTATCCGGTCTTAAAAATCAGGAAATCCTATCATTTGTGACAATATGAATGAACCCAGAGGGAATTGTGCCGAATGAAACAAGCCAGAAAGAGAAAGAGATACAGCATGATATCACTTATATGTGAAATCTTTAAAAAACAAACAAATAAATAAATGAGTCAAACTCATAGAATCAGAAAGTAGAAAAATGGTAGTTTGGGGTAGTGGGGACAAGGAGTAAGAGAAGTCAGGATGGATTGGTAAAAGAATACAAACTTCTCAGTTATAGGAGTATAAAGTCTGAGGACCTCATGTATAATACGGTGGGTAGAGTCATACTGTATTGTATAAGTGAAATTTGCTAAAGTAGAACTTAAATATTCTCACCAAAAAAAAAAAAAAAGACAAAGGTAAATATGTGAGATGATAAATGTGTTAATTATGGAAGGGGATCCTTTCACAATGTATATGTATCTATATCACATTACCTTGTTGTTACACTGGACCTTAGAGTTGCGCCATTTATATCTAGATAAAGAGAAAAAAAGAACGTACACGTATTTTCAAAAAAAGAAGAGGGATACTGCTTCTGTCTTCACTGTGATTATGAGCAGTTCAAGAAAAGAAGTGGGTGTCTTTGTACATCAAGACAAAAACCACGAAAGCAAACCTGGAAAAGAACATGAGTGTCCCTTGTAGACAATGGGATTTTCTGCTTATGCATAAACAAGGGATGCAGAAGGGGCAGAGACTTCTCAGTGTGGAAGAAAATCCAAGAGCAGGTGCATCACCCGTGGGCTCCACATAGGAACTCACATGGGTGAATGGACATAATCAGGCTGTGCGAGCAGCCACTCGACTCTTCTTTCACTCCTCCAAGGGACCAGCTTATTTATAGGTTTCTAACCACCTCCAACCTAGTCTGGAGCAGGCAGACAACATCCCTAGCCTATAAGATAAAGGTGCAACACAAAAGGAGGAAGCATAAATGGAACAATTCAATGTCAAATATAAGCTAGCCGACTTCTCGCATTAAACAGATAAGGAGAACCCTGGAATCTCTTCCTTAGAACCCTTAGCTGTTAGACGTCATGTCCTATCACTTTTTCCTCCTCACTCTGCTTTTTGGCTCATCAGAAAACACAGTCTTTGTCCTTGCTTTTCTGTCGGCCTCAAATACTCTTTCCCAAGAGACATCTGTATGGCTCAATTCCCTCACTTTCTTGAGTTTCTACTCAAAAGATCCTTTACTGACCTGACCTTCTCTGGGGTTAAAAAAGGAATACCGCCTCATTCAGAGCACAGTCAGGAGGCTGAGATGAAGGCCATTCCTCAGTTTTACTGCTGTCCTCCTGCCCCAGGTAGGTGAGCCCTCATGGCAGGAGGGGCCCTCTTGTCCCCTGAGTTCCTGCTCTTCCGAGCTCCCACCACGGAGGGCTTTGCTTGAGCTCCCACAATCATCCCTGGTGCTTGGCCGGGGCCTGGTTCCCCTGCCTGCTGCCTCAGCCTCACCCCAGTCCCTCTGGGGCCGGAGATCTCTCAGATGTTGGACCCGAATGCGTGGCTGCAGCCACTTTGCACCCCCGCCCCCACCGTGACCTCACCTGGCCCTGTCCTCGTTCGCTTCATCGGTCAGCACCTGGGACTACTGTAGTGGAATGGCTAAAGGGAAATGATTCATGGAAGATTAAACACACACACACACACACACACACACACACACACACGTTTAATGTTTTCAAAATACGATCCCAGTTACAAATGAGTTTATATTGTGCTTTTAAAGTCTTCACAGAGAAAGCTACAGAGGCTGCGCTTCCTTCCCTGACTGCCGCGGGCCCCTGGAATCTGCACTAGCAGCAAGGGCCTGCACACACTACTCACAGCTGCCCACCTTCCTGTCCTCCTCGCCCAGGGCTCGATGCACAACCGTTAAGCATAGAGGCTCAAAAACGATCCATCTTCTCAAAATTTGCTGAATGTTCCCAGCATGTCAGGTACAGGGGGGAGCAGTTGTGGACACTGCCCCCACAGCCTACTGCAGAGACAGACACGACATAGAGTGTCACCAGAATGATCGTATGACAAGTGCCATGTGATTCCGGGCTTGCCACTGACCAGCTGTTGGAGCACCATCTGATGCTAGGACCTCCCTAAACCCTCATCTTGAGCCTGTGACCATGATCATACCCACCTCCGAGGATTGCTTCGTGGCTTAAATGAGAGAAAGTAAGCAAAAGGCATGTGTTGGCCTTCACGGATGGCTCAGTTTATCAACTACGAATACAGCTCTTTGCAACCGGGGAGAACACCATGTATATCTCTTTGTATCTTGTGCCGAGCAAAGTGTCCTCAAAAAATATTCACAGAAAGGTGATAAAAAGAGTAGGAAAACTACAATCAAACCACTATAATTTAGACACAGCTAACATCAGTAAGCCAAATTCTCTTTCTATAATTAACTAGATTCAATAATCACTAAAATCATAACGATGTCAAGAAATAGGCAAAAAAAAACAATTTACTGACTACACACACACACACACATATCTGAATTTCTGAATTGATAAAATAAGATTGTCACTAAAAAAAAAAAAGACTGTCACTAACTTTTATTAACTCCTCATAAGATTGAACGAATGGCTATAGTTAACACCGAAGAATTTATGACTCTTAGGCAGAGAATGCTCCAAAAGTCCTATTATATTATCCCTGAAATTTGCGAAATCTGGTATCTCCACAGTAACACTTTTATCTTGCTGGCTCTCACCTAATAACCTAATAACTTCCAGTGATATTTCCTCAGCTTCCGGGATCTGAGTGACTGCTGCTTTCCGAACCTATTTTCTAACTCACATGATGGAAGATCCCTCCAGATCGTATGAGAAAGTGCACCTTATGAACTTTCCTTTATGTTGCCTACAACGCACACAGCTAGAGAGGCGCATGAGGAAATGTGTCTCACTGAGGGTTATGCTCCTGGCAAGATGAAAGTGAGTCGGTACAGTCGGTAAAGTTCACCTCCGGGAACCCATGCAATACCGTGAAGGCACTCCAGAAGTTTATGAAGTGATGGCACATTATGAAGGGCCACTCAAGGCCCGTGACAGTACGTCTTCTGTAGGTCATGTTACTACCTGTATTTTGTACAGAAAAACCAACAGAAATAAAATATGTGACTGACCGCTGAAATTACGACGGTTGCCTGCTTTCTATCAACAAGTCATCAATCCTCTCTGATGATCCTGTCTGAAGAATTTCCAAAATTCCTGATGGAACAGCTTTTAGCAATTTCTTACAAACAAAGAAACCGCCAGAATTATGGTTGAAACATATGGAAAATGTGGGTAATGACAAACAGTACATATTACTGCCATTCAAAAACAGCATCAGATAAAAAGACTCAACTAACCATGAGTAAATATTTGCAGTTACTATAAAAAAAAAGCAGCACCTAAGTATTATTAGAACTGTATAAAAATAGTATCAACCAACATTATCTTACGCTGTTATAATAATAGGAGCTACATACTGACTTTCTCCTGCTTACATCTCTTAAGTTTGAAAGTTCAAGGTGTAATCTTCAAAAGAATCAGCCATAAGTGATGGCTTTTCTAGGGCTGAAATGAACTGATGGCCTTCTAGTTCCTTCTAAATCTAAAGGTTATTAAGTTAAACCTTACTCCACACAACAATAGCCAGGACGCACGTTGGAGGTCAGCTGGTCGGTTCAGTGTCCTCCCTTACCAGAAGAAGAACCCATCCGGTGTCACCCTAAGCCCTTCCCTGCTCCAAGGCTAAATGAAGTCAGCATTCACTCTTCTCTTAAAAATTCAGGCAAAATCCACATGCCATAAAATCCATCCTTTTAAACATAGTCCAGTGACTTTAGTATCTTCAAAGCTGTGCAATCTTCACCACACATTCCAGAATATTTTCATCATCCCAAGAGAAATCCCTTACCCATTAGCAGCCACTCTACATTCCCTCCCCGCTCCCAGCCCCTGACCACTACCAATCTCCTTCCTGTACCTACAGATTTACCTATTCTGGACATTTTACATATACGGAATCATACAATAGGTAGCCTTTCATGCTTGGCTTCCTTCACTTAGCATAATATTTTTAAGAGTTATGCATGCTGTAGCACATGTTAGTATTTAATTCCTTTTTGTGGTCAAATATTATTTTTTTGTAGTGATATACAACTCTTGTTTATCCTTCATCCAAATGTTAACTGAAGAATATTCGGATTGTTTCCACTTTGGGGCTATTATGAATAATGCTGCTATTAACACTAGTGTACCAATTTTTGGCTGGACATGTGTTTTCAGTTCTATTGAGTATATAGCTAAAAGTGGAATTGCTCAGTCACATGGTAAATCTGTTTAACTCTTTGGGAAACTGCCAAACTGTTTTCCAAAGCATCACACCATTTTATACTCCCACTGGAAGTGTACAGGGTTCTGATTTCTCCCTGTCCTTGGTAATATTTATCATTGCCTATCTTTTCTACGATTTCCATCCCAGTAGGGGTAAAGAAGTGTGTCTAATTGTGGTTTCAATCTGCATTTCCCTAAGGACAAATGATATTGAGCATTTATCTCGTCTTTTTGTTGATGGCCACTCTGACAGGTGCAAGGTAATGTCACACTTGTGGTTTTGATTTGCATGCCCCTGACAATTACTGATACCAAGCACTTTTTTAGGTACCTGGTGGCCATTTGTAGGTCTTCTTTGAAAAAAGGTTATCCAGATCCTCTACTTATCTTTTAATAAGATTGTTTTTCTCTTGAATTATAGGAGTTCTTATATAAAGAATATACCCGTCTAGGCTGATGTCTTACTCTTGCAGTCACAGAGGCCCAAGCTGGTGTATGCAGTTCCAGGGCTCCGGCAGGGAAGGGAAAAAAGCAGGAGAGACTCAGGGGGCTGGTGTCAGCAAACATGAATTCTTGTGGGGCAAATGCTGGTGCAATGGGCAAGGGGTCTGCACTGTGCCATCTCTTAGGTGGCAGAACGTGCTGGTTTTGTTTGCAAAGAAAGTCACTGTTATCCGTAGTCACTCTGACTGTATGGCTGCGATTGGTAGTCCCCATTTTTCTTCCTAGCCATTTCCATATGTCTGAGTTTTGCCGGTCTAGTTTTGGGGTGAAACTGAAGTGTGACCTTTGTGTGGTGCCCTGAAAGGCTGAGGAAGCTGGCCACTCATGCTGCTCTTCCTTTCCAAGCAAGGTGGATTCTTTCTAGTGGGAAGTTCCCTCGTGGCACTGAGCAATGGCAGCTTAGGGGATGAGATGATGCAGGCAAAGTTCAGCAGTCTTCCTTCTCTTCTTACATGGTTATTCTCAGGTCTTTTTATTCCACTGTGTTGCCAAAGTTTCTTAAGTGGACTCCAGGGCTCTCCCAGATCTATTTTTGTGCATGGGTAGCTACTTAATTACTGAGCTTTGGAAGGAATGGAGTCTAGGGTCTCCTATGAGGACATTTTGGTGATGTCATTCTTGGAATTCCACAGTCTTGATTACTATAGATTTTGTAGTAAGTTTTGAAATTGGGGAAGTGTGAGCCCTGATGTTTTTCTTCTTTTTCAAGATTGTTTTGACTATTCTGGGTCCCCTGTTTCAATACCAATTTTATGATTAGCTTGTCAATTTTGGCAAAAACAAAACAAAATGAAACAGCAGAGATTTCACAACTGTATAGAATCTGTAGGTCAATTTGGGAAGTACTACCATCTTAGCAAGTCTTCTAGTTCATGAACATAAGACACCTTTTCATTTCCTTAGGGCTTCTTTAATTTCTTTCAATAATGTTTTATGGTTTTCAGTACACAAGTGTTTGACTTTTTCATTAAATTTATTCCTAAGTACTTTATTCTATTTGATGCTATTATAAATGGAACTATTTTAATTTAATTTTTGAACTGTTTATTGCTAGAGCATAAAAATACAATTGAGTTTTGTTATTAATCTTATATCTTGCCACCTTGCTGAACCCATTTATTAACTAATAGTTTTTAATAGATTCCCTAGGATTTTCTAAATACAAGATCATTTCATTTGCAATAGAAATAATCTTACTTCCTCCTTTCCAATCTTAATGCCTTTTACTCCTTTTTCCTGCCTAATTGCTTTGGCTAAAATCTCTAGTATGGTATTTAATAAAAGCAGAAATGGCAGACAATATTGTTCTATTCCTATCTTAGGAGAAAGATTTCAATCTTTCAGTACTGAGTATGGTATTAACTGTAGGTTTTTCCTATATGCTCTTTATTGGGTTAAGGATCAGCACTGACTTATGATTCCTTATCCCGAGTTACATTCAATCAATCCTCAGGTCCTGAAAATTTTATCTCAATGTATTTCTTCTATTCCTCCCCTTATGTCCAAGCCTACCATCAATGCCCAGATTTATTAGACCCTTATCATCTTCTGCCTAGATTGTAAGACCTTCAAAGCAGGAGCTATGGGCATGTGTGTGTGTGTGTGTGTGTGTGTCTGTGTGTGTGTGTATATATATACACATAGTGACTAAAAGAATCACATTCATTAAACAAGATCAAGATACTACAGAAAAGAAAGAAGCAGCAGCAGCTACTGGGGATAAAAACATAATTGTGAAAAGCAAAAGACAAAACTAAAACTAACTAAAACAATAGTGAAGACAGGAGGAAGAAAAAAAAAACTCTAAGTGATCTCCCAGAATAGAGCATAGAGCCAAAGCCGAACAAGAATCCTGGAAGGAAGGAAGGAAGGATGGAAGGAAGGAAGGAAGGAAGGAAGGAAGGGAGGGAGGGAGGGAGGAAGGGAGGGGGAAGGGAGTGGCTGGAGGAGCTTCAGGTCTACAGCAGTGTGGATCTGACACTTCAACCAACTGTCCCCAATACTGGGTAAAACATTTTAAATATATATATATATTTGCGAATGTGTTGCTGAGATAGGAGACAATCAAATGTTATCAAAATGATCAAGTGGAACATTTTTACAAATAAAAACGGATGTTTTTAAGCATCTGGTATAATCCACTCTATTTTTATATTTCTTTGCATCTATTACTGGGATAGACCCTTTCTTACCTGCCTTCAATATTTTTACCCTCCAACCCATCTCCACATTAAAATCTTCCCTTTCCCCTACAGCTTATACCTGCTCGTGTCACTATTCTGCTTACAAACTTTAAACCTCCAGGGTCTCCCCATTCCCTCCAGGATCATGTATAAGCCTCTGTGCAGACATAAAGAGGACTCTTTACTGTTTAATCCTAATTTCATTTTCAACACCCAGACAATAACTCCTCTTCCACACCAAGGTCCCTATTGTCAAGCAATCCTAGACAAGCATATTCCCTAACTACCCTTTATCATACGTCCCTTGTCCCTTTTTCCCTCCCCCCACCCCACACTGCCTTAAACTGGGGTAAAACCTGACCTAGAGGTGACTAAACAGAGGCACCTGGGTGGCTCAGTTGGTTTGTATTTAAAACTTGGTAATATTCATTCAACATATTCATAAGTTGCAAACATAGTTCTCCTGGACCCTTCAGCCAGGGTGCCTGGTGTTAATACCCCACATAACCAGAACACATTGTGGAGTCCAAGAAACGAGCACTGGCACCATCCTGTTAACTCCGTGTTCTGAATTATTTCTACATCCTGTACTTGCTTGTTATGATCACCTCTGAAGTTGATGGTCTTTTATTTTGAGAGTGAGTCCTGGGATTGAGCTCCCTGCTCAGTGGGAAGTCTGCTTCTTCCTCTGCCCTTCTCCTCCCCTGCTCATACACACTCTTTCTCTCAAATAAATAAATTAAATATTTTTTAAAAAAGGTGACTAAGCACAGATAAAATGTGATTTCTGATGCCATGAGGCATGATTAAACACCTCCCTGTCTGGAAGAGAGCTCTCAAAGCACCACACGACATCATTTCTCATGCTAACTTCTATACGTCTATACCCATCTTTCCCAAAAGACAAGATCTGTCAAATGAATTAACCCACAGAGGAGGAGAAATGGTGGTGTTGGGATTAAATAGGAGTTGTAGTTTTATTTCTCAGTATTGTAGCTGTAAAATATCGCTATCTGAAAAAGGTTTTATGGTTGATGTGAAAAGAAGGGTTGAATAAGCAAAAAAAAAAAAAAAGAGGGGCACCATAAATTAACACAGTGTTTTTCAAACTGTGGAGCCGTTATCTATGAGTGGTTTGTGAAATCAATATAATAGACTGTAACCAGCCTTTAAAAAATGAAAATGTGGAATAGAAAATACTGGAGCACAATGCACATAGTTAGGGTAACTTTTAGTCAGTGGTACTTTTGTTTCAGTTTCATACATAAACACACACACCAGTTTCATACATAAACACATACAGACATATTTGTGTAACAGATCATAATATAATGCATTTCTTACCGTGGGGTTTGTCAAAATGCTTGAAAGTCAATGAGTTAATGGTTCAAGGACACAGATAAGAAAACCAGAGCCACTCTAAGTAGAGAGAGAAGCCAAGGATATGACAACACATGAAAAAGCTTAAGATGGGTGATCTCATAGCATACACTAGATTTTACCTGCGGGGAAGTAGATTATGCCGAGATAAACCATCTTTTTGGCTCTCTACGTTTAGCACACTGAGATATTTGTGTTTTTCTAACATTATAATCAGAAGGCAGGCACTGGAATGATGTGCCAATCTCTACTGATTCTGCTTCTCTCAGTCCTGTGTTAATGATGTTCGTGAAATCTCGTTAGCATCAACACAGAACAAAAGGAGTCATAGGCTATAGATGAAAATTATGAACCGCTGTTACCTAACCACTGTGAGATGTCCCACCCCAAAAAATAAAAGACCGTCAACTTCAGAAGTGATCATAACAGGCAAGCAGAGGATATAGAAGTAATTCAGAACACGGAGTTAACAGGATAGTGCCAGTGCCGGTTTCTTGGACACCACGATGTGTTCTGGTTGTGTGGGATATTGTCACTGGGGAACCTGGCGGAAGGCTCCAAGAGAACTATGTTTGCAATTTATGAAAATGTTGAATGAGTATTACGAAGTTTTAATCCAAAATAAGAGGTTATTAAAAATAATTGGGATTAAAGTTCTCTGTGGATTCTTACGATCAATGCCAGTGGGCTAATTTGAGATTACTCCACCACTGTGACTATGCTCATTACTCACGGTGGAGACAAACCAGCTTACAGCTGAATTCTCTTATTTCAGATGAGCCAGCTTAGGTGCATCTAGGCTGACTCCACTTTTTTTTCAATACTGTGCTTTCCTAAACTAAACTGTGGCCATATATTAGTCTCCAAAATCTTTTTATATATTTCTATATTCACTTTAATTTAATTTCAATATAGGACTGGCTGAACATTTTAGAGGATATACTAAGTTTTAAGAGGGAAAACGGGTTGCTAAGAGTGGCTATGAAATAAACGTAAACTATCCATTTGATTTATAGACCTCCAATGCTCTCGTTTAAAGGACTTAGCACCAGGAAAGGGTTGTTTAGACTGTACTTTGGCTTAAGTGGAAAAAAGTTATTGCTGAAATTGTATAAATCATCTCAAATATTGTTTGATTTTGGCTTTTAAGAGTCTGAGTTTTCATAAGTATTCAGAGAAAGTTTGGTTCACTTTTCACTCTCCATAAATCAGCAAGTATTTCAAAGCCTCCCTGAGACACAGAAAAATATACACATGTGAAAAGAATGATTGCACCATCCCTAAGTTAAGGATCTGAAGATAATGCATGTTGAAGAAAGCAACTAACTGGGTCCTTGGTTTGTAATTATTAAATATGTGCAGATGTGTAAAAGACACTAAGATGAGCTATTCTCGTACATTAATGACCACATATAGTCACGGAAGGCAGTTAGAGGGGCACAAATCCACCACTGTGGTGCTCACTAGCTGTACATTATCACGGGGACCTCCAGCTACCTTTCAGGCACAGAGATCATCCTCAAAAGTCACTGACAAAAGAATGTGACACACATGAGAGATTCCCATCTATTTTAAGGTATTAATTTACTTTTCCCTCTATTACCCATCCTATATGCAAGTGATGAGATTTTCTTCCACATATGCTATTTTTGAGCACTTAAACTGCCCCTGCTGAGTAAACAAAGGAAATATAGTCAGTGGTACTTTAATAGTGTTGTCTGGTGGCTGATGGGAGCTATACTTGTGGTGAGCAGAACATAGTGTATAAACTTGTTGAATCACTGTGTGTACCCCTGAAATTAACATAACATTCTGTGTCAACTACACTCAAAAACAATTCCCCCTTTCAGTAAATGTTTATTATACTGACAATAATAATAATGCTTAACATTCGTTTTGCATTTACTATGTGCCAGGCATTGGGCTGTGTTTTGACAAATATTTTTTCTTTCAATCTACAAACCATTCTGGGTTCGATATTGCCATCTTATGGATGAAGATCTGCTGCTTAAGACCCAGTCTAGGCCATTTGATTCTGGAGCTCTGTACGCCATCTTATCCCTTCATTGTCTACCACATAGAGGCAACCTCACCCTCTGAAGAGAAGCCATCTTGGCTCAGGTTGTCATTCTTCTACACTGAACTTTGGCTTTTACAACCTATTTCCCCATTGAACTTTCTTACTTCTCTCTTTGTAATCTGAATATGTGACCCTTTTTCCTGCAACGTTCTTTTCTCTCCAACACACACTCCGGCCCTCTTTCAAAGCATAGGTCAAATGCAAAACATTTCGACCTAGGCCACTGCAACTTTTTGCTAGACACGTCTACAAAGGCAAGAGAAACAAAAGCAAACAGGAACTGTTGGGACTTCATCAAGTTTAAAAAGCTTCTGCACAGCAAAGGAAATAGTCAACAAAACTAAAAGGCAACCTATGGAATGGGAGAAGATATTTGCACATGACAAATCATATTATGGGCTAGTGTCCAAAATCTAAAAAGAACTTAATCAAACTCAACACGCCAAAAACAAATAATCAAGTCAAGAAATGGGCAGAGACATGAATAGACATTTCTTCAAAGAAGACATACAAATGGCCAATAGACACATGAAAAAATGCTCCACATCACTTGGCATCAGGAAAATACAAATCAAAACCACAATGAGATACCACCCACACCAGTCAGAATCATTAAAATTAACAAGTCAGCAAACGACAGATGTTGGTGAGGACGTGGAGAACAGGGATCCTTCCTACAATGTTGGTGGGAAAGCAAACTGGAGGTTCTTCAAAAAGTTAAAAATACAATTGTATTACTAGGTATTTATCTGAAGGATACAAACACAGTGATTCGAAGGGGCACATACACCCCATTGTTTATAATAACAATGTCCACAATAGCCAAACTATGGAAAGAGCCCAGATGTCCATCAACTGATGAACAGATAAAGAAGATATGGTATATACATACAATGGAATATTACTCAGAGATCAAAAACAAAAAAAAATCTTGCCATTTGTAATGACATGAATGGAACTAGAGGGTATTACACTAAGCAAAGTAAGTCAATCAGAGAAAGAAAATTATCATATGATTTCACTCATATGTGGAATTTAAGAAACAAAACAGAGGAGCACAGAGGAAGGGAGGGAAAAATAATCAAGGAGGGAGACAACATGAGAGACTTTAAACCATTGGAAACAAACTGAGGGTTTGCTTGTGAGGGGGAAGAGGGGGGGTAATGGGGTAACTGGATGATGGACATTAAGGAGGGCACATGATGTAATGAGCACTGGGTGTTATATGCAACTGATGAATCACTACATTCTACCCCTGAAACTAATTATATACTCTATGTTAACTATATTGACCTTAAAGAATTTAAAATTTTTTTTCATTAAAACCATAAACCAAACAAGTATGCTCAATTTCCCTATTATATTTAGCATTATTTTGGAAGTTCAAGCCACTGAACCAGTCAAGGACATGTGGACACATAAAGATTGGAAAGAGGAAGTAAAAATGTTATTTATATGTGCTGTGAAATATAATATATATGGATATTTATATTTATATATAGAAACATATCTGGAAAGCCCCTAAAATCTGGTGAATAAGTATCAGAAACAGTAAGTTGTTCATCCAGAGTGTCAACCACAAAAGCAACAAACTAAAATAAATAACTTTCTATATACCAATGGTGACTAGCTAGAAAAGGGGGAGGGGAAATATATAATATCCACTCACAATAGCAAAAGAAAAATATCCTAAAATAGGAATTCATTTAACAAGATATATGAGAGACTTCTAGTAAGAATGTTATAAATATATGACAGTGTGGCAGGAATGTATAAATAGAATAGTGGAGCAAAGACATGTCTATTAAAAAATAACCAACAACCAACAATAAACCTTCCACAAATGATTATCCAGTCTGAGCAGAACCCCCAAAATGGAAAGGCCAGAAACAAATCTTGTTCAGGGAAACTTTGCATCTCATAGAGGAGGACTTTTCAAATCAGTAGGGGAAAATGGGTTACTCAGAAATCTATTAGAAAAACTAAAGCTGGTTCCAAATGTCATAACCTTACACTACCAACAAACTTAAACAGTCAAAGATTGGAAAGTGAAAAATAAAACCGCAAGAGTACAAGAAGAAAATATGGGCAAAAATTTAAATAAGGTTAGGCCAGCAAGATCTCTTTAAGCCTGACAGAAAACTGAAAAAAAAGTGTGACAAATTTAACTAAAAACATTTACCACCATCAAGCAAACTAACAAAAATAAAATCTAAATGTTAAAAAATCATAAAAGCTGAAAAATAATTAACAAAATGGAGGAAATATTTATGACAAAAAGAACAAAAGGCTGACAACCCTATAAAAATCAGTAACAAAAAGATCAGTATAGAGATGAGAAAATGACAAAAATAGGCAAAATTCAACTTCTATCCTTCACAAAGATGGTAAAATACCACAGGGGAAGCCATTGGTTTCACTAGTAATAAAAGAATTAGAAGCAGAAATAAGTTACTGTATTTGTGGTCTTATCAGCTTGGCATAAACTAAAATCAAATCCGTAATCGGGGTCATCTAGGGAAAGCTATCTGGATTTCAACTTTGCAACATGTGCTGGAACATAAGTATACATGAATCTTCTAGCCAAGCAATCCCACCCTTAGGAATTTAAGGCTAGAGTGGTCAAATGTACAAGACATATGCACCCGCAGAGTTATCTCTGGTCCTTCTACAACCTTGAAAATCTGGTTCAGAACCTTGAACAAGAGTAAGGACTAGGATATAGGGTTCAGGGGCATAGTTTCAGAGCAGAAGGAGGGAATGTGAGTACCAGATGGGGCCTGGGGAAACACACAGCGGGTGAGGGGAGGCCTCAGCTTGGCATAGAACTGCAAGTCAAGCATATATGGTCTGCTCTGCATATGGTATCAGCTCATTCTGCCTGGCACCCAGGAATGAAGGTCCTTGGAAAACATTTGATGAACAAGAATGAATGAAGTCTAAACTACGTTTCATGAAGGATTGAGTTTAATCCTAGTAAAGACATCTGAGACTTCAAGGTGATTTGGGAAAGTAAGAGAATCCCATTACATACTCAGTTTCAAAGAAATCCATTCATTTCCATTTATTAACATATGTGTATGTTTTCCAGGCGAAGAACACACTTTTCTCTCTGCTGTATGTTCTCGAACATGTACACAGGCACAGTGCTGGGCGACAGAAAACTGCCTGGTGTCATAGAGCTGGGTAGCACCTCGAAAGCCATCGCTTCCAGGATGTGCCTTTTCTGAAGCCAGAGAGCCTACATTCTCAACCTCTAAGATCACTTAAAAAGGAGAGAGAAAGTGGGCTCTGGGACAGTGCAGTCCAGAACTAAAGCCATGGGGAGGGAGAGCTTCTACTCTGAAGCTAATCTAAGCTCAGCCCTACTCCTTCATCTCAGTTGGACTCCCAGGATTAGAAGGGCCATGCGACCATGGTCATTTCAATGACCTTTACATCTTTAATGGCACAAAAAGAAATGAATGCCTGTGTCACTGGAATCCAACTAAAGCTATATGTGTTTGTATGTATGTCTGCCCTTCCAATTTTATAAGGAATACATGCTCATTATAGAAAAACTGGAATGAAAAATATAAAAAAGAAAATGAGTGGCACCTGGGTGGTTCAGTCAGTTGAGCCTCTGACTCTTGGTTTCAGCTTGGGTCCTGATCTTAGGGTCGTGGGATCAAGCCCCTTGTCTGCTCTGCACTTGGTGGATTGTCTGTTTTTCTCCCTCTCTCTGCCTCTCCCCCGACTCTCTCTAAAATAAATAAACAAATCTTTAAAAAAATGAAACTCACCCCTAATCCACAATTATGATAGACATTTGTTAATGTTAAAGCTCCCTTCAGTCTGTTTTCAAAAGACAAAAATCACACTATCTAGAATTTTATCACGTTTTTCACTAACCTGATTTTAAGAATTCATTATAAACATTAATGGCTGTATACTATTTCATCGTATGGACCATATGAGTCAGGCTATACTAAGTTACGATTACGATAACATGAATCCTAACATCTCAGGGGCCTCAAATGGCAAAGATTTGTTCCTTGAGCAGATGACACATCTCTTTCAGGTCAACACTCTTCTCATGTCAGCAGCACCTAGGTACCTGGGCTTTCAGGGTCTCTACCACCTAGAAGGTCGTTGGTTGCTTGGCCAAGGGGAAGGAAATATAGACAAGCACACGGTGGCTCTTAAAGGCTGCAGCCTGGCCACCAGACCCATCACTTCCACTCTATTTCTCTGGGCAAGCCAAGGCACAGGACAATGAACTCCATGGAGTAAGGACATGCAATTCCACCACACACCAGAGATGGCAGCAGAGCAGTAGTGAACAGGCCTAACTACAAGCACAGGGTACAACAGAGTTTGCTTACCTGTTCCTTGAGTATTGGACTCTTTCTAGTTTTTTGTAAATGTATTTATCAAGTATAGAGCATTTTTTTTTTTTTGGTTTTCTATGTATACCTTTAGAATAAATTCTTCAATGCTACATTACTGGCTTAAGAGGTATGCATGCTTTCATGCTCTTGATCCCTCCCGCCAAACCAATTTCTCCTCCTTTGAACACATACAAAAATATCTATACCAGTGTATCAATATGGTCACTAGCGTGTTGTCTTTTAATAAAATAGAGCCATATAATAAGTGAATGTGTCATTTTGCTGTTATTTCCACTTGCATATTTTTGCATGCTAGGAAAGCCAAACCATTTTTCCTATATACTAATCATTTGCATTGTCCTCTTTTGTGACTGACTTTTATCTTCTTTGTTTTTCTTTGGGGGAGTGTTGAGATTTTGTTGTTGTTATTCCCCTACCTATCTTTTTTATATGTGTATGCACTCTTTATGCAGCAACAATGTAAACCATTTGTCATAAATGTCATAATTTTTGAAAACCAGTATGCTTATCTGTGAATTTTATTTATGCTTTCTGTGAGAAATTCTAATTTTTGTGATCAAATCTATTAATCTGTAATCTCATTTGTGATTTCTTCCATTTCTTTTTTAACCTATTACCCTTCTCTAAATGAAAGAGGAGATATTTTTTAATGGCTCTTTTTTTCTTTTTCTTTTTTTAAAGATTTTATTTATTTATTTGACAGATAGGAGAGAGATCACAAGTAGGCAGAGAGGCAGGCAGAGAGAGAGAGAGGCGGAAGCAGGCTCCCCGCTGAGCAGAGAGCCTGATGTGGGGCTTGATCCCAGGACCCTGAGATCATGACCTGAGCCGAAGGCAGAGGCATAACCCACTGAGCCACCCAGGTGCCCCTCTTTTTTTCTATTTAAGTGTCTACTCTATCTGGTATTTATGTCATGACAGTAAATACATATAAAGTTAGACAATATGTACATGAATCTTCATTCTATTCTTTCCCTACAATATAACTCCAAAGTTAAGCTCAGAAGCTTTCCTAACTTTGGAGAAGCTTTCCAGACTGAACGGGCATACTGGCTTCTGCCACTACCTAGAGTATCAGGAACAAATAAACAGAAATACCATCCTTCTATTTTGCAAACTAATGCGAACACGTGTGTCATTTCCCATGCCCTCCTCTTCAACTCTCAATTTCTCCAGTATGATCAATTTTGAGCTTTCCCCATCCAACTGCCATAGTCTTCAAAGGAGACCATTGGTTTCCTGGACAGTGTGCTCTTACTTTTCTCTCCAACCTCATTAGTTTCTCTCTCCCATTCTCCCTTGTTGTTTCTTCCTCATTTTCTAGTGCTCTAAATGATGGCCCAGGGCTCATCTTTTATACATAACTTTTTCAATTTATACTCGCTCTGAAGGGTGATCTCATCCAGTCCCTTGGCTTTGATACGATCTACGTGTGGATAACTACAAATCCCTATTTCCAGCACACATTGTTCCCCTGAACTTTGGACTTTTATATCCACCTGCCTACATGATATCTTCTCTTGTTTGACTAGTGGTATCTCACATTTAGTATTTCTAAAACTGATTTACACACACACACACACACACACACACACACACCCTGGGACCTAGCCTTTCCACAGTCTTCTCCATGTTAATGGCAATGCTGTCCTTTGGCAGTTCAGGCCAAAACCCTTGCAATCACTCTTGACTCATCTCCCTCTCTTATACTACAGATTCTATTTGTCTTCCCTCTACCTGAAACCCTCGGATGGCTTATTATTTCATCCTCATTAGAACCAAAATCCTTAAACAAAGAGGGCAGTCAAGTGGCCTATAAACATATGAAGAAGTGCCCAGTCTTATTAGTTATGAGAAAAGTACAAATTAAAACCACAATGAGCTATGGCTTCAGACTCTCAAAATGGCTAAAATTTAAAGGACAATATCAAGTATTGGACAGGATATGGACCAAATGGCACAAACATTGCCTTTTGGTATGCAAACTCAGGAGAACTATTTTGGAAAAAAAAAATGTATGGCAAGAGCTTCAATAAAACTAAAGTATATCCCATATTACTCCTGGGTATATATTCAACAAAAATAAATGCTTACACCTACCAGAAGACACATACTTGAATATTCATAGGAACTTTATTCATAATAACCCCAAAAGGGAAATAGCGCTAATGTCCGTCAATGGGCAGTGGAATCGAGAAGTAAGTTGTAGCATATTAAAAATGGAATACTTCAAAGCAGTGGAAAAGACGGATTACTGACACACAAGATGAATGGGTTCTCACAGACATAATGCTGTATGAAAGAAGTGAGACTCAAAAGAGTACATACCACATGATGGCACTTAGATGAGGTCAGAAACGGGCAAAACTAGTGGTTACCTTGTGGGGAAGGTATATTGACTGACAGGTTGCAGGGGCCTCCTGCGGTACTAGAAATGGTGTATATCTTGATCTGGGTAGCAGTTACACAGGTATATACACATATAAAATTTCATGAAGCTGTATGTTAAGATTTGTGTGTATTATGCAAGCTATGCCTCAAGGAAAAAAAAACTTCTATAAATATTTGTTGGGCACCTACTATGCATAATAAGTAACATGAAGAAATAATGAACAAATCAGAAATGGAGCCTGCAGCTATGTAAATTTCACTCCCATTGGGAAGACAGAAATTAATCAAATGACATCAAGAAATTATGATGAAGGGGGAGACCCTGGTTTTGTGAGAGTGTGCAACAGAGGAACTGGCTAGGCCTGGGAGAGTGCCATTTTCAGCAGAGATAAAGTGAGAAGAAAAGAGAGAGTGCTCCAGGCAGAGGGAATTTAAGTGCCATGAACCTGGTGCCAAAGAAAGGAGGGTGTGTTCAGCTGGCCAAAGCTGGAGTGACCCAACCACACAGGAACTTATGGGCTGCACAGGAATTTGGCCTTTAGCTTAAGAGTCATGGAAGGAACTGAAGGGCTTCAAGGGGAGGGGTGTCATAATCAAATCTGTATTGAGGAAAGATCTTACTGATAGCTATGGGGATACGAGAGAGGGAAAGTAGGTAAGGGGATACCCATTACGAAAACTGTAATTGCCCAGGCTAGAGTCAGCTCACCTGGGGAAAGAAGGCAGGAAGAGAGTAAAGAAGGTTGTTCCTGAGACTGCAGATTTGATGTATCTTTATATCTAACAGAAGTGACTTCAACTTCAGGTCAGTATGTGAGAAACAACAGTTAACACTGGGTATCCCTATGGAAAGGGGCCAAGGGCCAGGGGGCTAGCGTAGAGCAGAGACGTTACACTAGAAGCCTTTTATAGCTTATGATTTTTAGGCATGTGTGCATATTCTTACTCAAAATACAATTAAAATGTAAAAGTAGTATCACTCAATAGGAGGCTTCCTTACATTACTAATGTTGCCCTTGGCCTCCCTGTTAGTCACAAGGCATACAGATAAAGACATTGTAACAAGCCCCTCTGGGTACTGTCACTTCGTGGATAATAGCGAGGTCCCTGCGTCCTGCTCATAGCTCACGTTCATGGTAGTTGACAATATGATTTACCTTAGAGACTCACTAGAGAAGAAGCTTCCTGAAATGTAAACTGCCTAAAATCTAAAAGACACACGTGCATCATTTAAAATATACAGTTTACCTGGTAGAGAAAAAACTTAATATCCTGGATTTTTATTTCATTATATTTAACCTATGTAAATCTGTTGGAAAAAAAAAAGTGTAGGTCTGTTCGTGAAAACCAAGACAAAAATGAAAGCCAATGACTTGGCTTAAAGGACTCTATTATAAAAACAACTCGGGTAGTCCTATAATTTCCTCCTGTTTTAAATCAGTGAGATCTAGAGTTGCAGCTGTCCCACAAACTGAAACCATATAAATTTTTAGAAAATGAGTCAATCATGAGATTAAAGTTTCAGTTTATAACACTTCTGTGTTTTAGTTACAAAGTCGTAAATAAATCTAGCATGACAGAGAAGGTAAATATTTTCTCAGTTGTTTATGCAGCCAAAGAGGAAAGGAATTTAACATGCAATTAACTACTTAAGTTTTTTTCAGATATGCACCATATGGTCTTTGTATTTAATAGAAAGCAAAAAACAAATATTGTTTTGTTTAATCTAATATTTGCTTAGCAACACCAAATACTCCAACGTGAGCAGTACAACGTGAGCAGTACCTACACCTCATGGAAGAGTTTTTCCATTTGTACAAGAGCTAGCACGGAAGAATAGGAGGGAAATAGAACTTCTTCCTCAAGAAGAAAAAAAAATAAATGAAATAGAAGCAATGAAGATTTTTATTAAATGATTTAGGTTGAATTCTCTGGAGAGAGAATAATGAACTTTTAACCACCCAGGGGCTCTAATTCTATTGGTTAATTAATAGATAGCATTTTTTTTTCACATTAAAAAAAGGGACCTTTCTGCCATTCTTTAATACCAACATTGGAGCAAGTGTCAGGTTAAGAATAGCAAAGGTTAAAAGCAGACCTCAGACTTCTATATAAAGACTCCTATGTGACGTGATCGGTTTCTCTTATCAGGCTTACCTTAAAAGCAACTGGAAAAAACCTGCTTGCCATTTTAATCTAGATGGTAGAAATCACTTAAGAGCTAATTATTTATCTTCATGATTCATCAGTTTTTCTAAAATTAAAGCTTTTAATATAAAATCATCAACACTTGGTTCTATATAAAATCAATAAGCTGTAATATAATTTTATTTTTTGTAATATAATTTTAAATTAAAGTTATGAAATCTCTTATGAAATCCTTTGAAATAGACACTTAAAATTAAAACTTTTAAAGCATATTTTTTAATCTATCTGAATGCACATATGTCAGATATCTACAAGAATTTCTATATAGGTACTCTGATATACTCACTTATATATTTTGAAGAAAGAAGCCCTTCAGAATTGGCTACCAACTAAACAGGAAAGAAAATAAACCCTAACAGCAATAAATCAAAGTCTTCACACGAAGTCTTCAAACTGTGTGTAGCAAGGCCATTTTCTCATAGTGGGTGTTTTTGTTTTTCTTCTTTTTGAGACTTAAAAGAAAATAACACAAAACTCCATACAGTAAAGATAAATATGGTAAAAGTACTTTCAAAATCTCTCTGCACTCTTCCATTATATTGATTTCATCTCCCTACTTCCAGCCTTCCACATGGTTAAGAGGTCTGTTTGAAAGTTAATCTGGGATGAGCACACTATATAAACAACTGGGTTTACCATTGGTTGCACTCCATCTCCCAACTGGTAAATTAGAGGTTAGTTTCCTTTGCACGTATTATCATGACAACACCAAAATCAGCTTAAGAATCCGCTCCAAAAAATTGAGCAATTTCAAGATGAGAAGCCCTCAAATTACACATAAATTGCACGCTAAGTTCATTTATTAGTGTTATTTGGGAACTCAGAACACACATCCAAAATAAATGTTCTATAAACGATATTTCAAGCTACCATACAGTCCATGTAACCCTGAAATAATAGAAAAGAGCAGAGCATTATACTGTTGTAATTGCAGTAGCAGAAACAGAAAACAGTATTTTAAAATTTTGGTTTTTGCTGGTACTTGAAAAAAAAACTATTCCAATTAGATCTTCTCCAGCCACACCGGCTGATTCACTGTGTGTCCATTGCTGAAATATTCCCAAGTCATCTCCTAAATTTCCCTTCATCTTACTCAGCAAATTCTCCCTGCTCAATGCTGTCCATGACCATAGCTTATTAGTTCTCTCTCTCTTTCTCTTTCTCTCTCTCTCTCTCTTTCTCTCTCTTTGGGGTGAAGGTCTTTCAAATCTATATAGCTCCAACCTTGATCTGTTTTCTGGGCTTCAAACCCATTGATCCAACTGCTGCTCACAGGCATCTCCACTTGGATATTCTACTGTCACTTTAATACACTTCCTACTGTACTCAACATCATTGCACCCCTCATGCCATAACTACCCCTCCTGTATTCCATGTTTCACTCAGTGTCATCCACTCAATGGTCCCCCAGCCCCACAGATGGCCTCCTTCACATCATTCCCTACTCCTTCTCTTCTCTCACCTCCCAACCTATCAAACATCACATCCCCAGTTCTGTCTGATGGCCCATCCAAGCCCCAAATTCACTCCTCCAGTCTTCCTAGCCACCTGTTAATTTTTGCTTGACCTCCAGGTGGTTGGCCAGATTTACACCTGCACAAATTCTTACTAATCAGAGTCACCATATCGGCAAGGTTAGGGAAGACTATCCCAGAACCCGATGAAAAAAACCAAAAGGCCCCTCTTTTTCTCATGAATATTTCAGGTACAAAGCACCCCCCTTGAAAAAAAAAATCTGGGTCTCAACATACCCTTTGTATTAGCTGTATTATGCTTCAAAATGTCTCAATCTTTCAGCTTTTATGTTCAGTCCATCTGCTCACAAAGAATTTGAGAGGCTCAAAGAATATTTTGCTTAATAATGAAGTGGTTGGTGGACAGCCAGACAGAATGATTATTATGTATATGTACCCCCCAAATAAGCCATTGCTAAGAGAGGCTCCATGAGGGAAGGATTTTGGTCTGTTTCATCCACACTATATCCCCATCTCTTAGGCAGTGTATGGCATTACAGTAGGCACTTAATAAAAATATATATTATAAATATACCAATTGTTAAAAATAATTCACAAATGTTACCTATAATAATATAAGTAACATAACTGAATTAGAGTACAAATGTGTAAACTGGGATTTGGAAATAGTTTTCTTTACGCTACATTAACAAAAGGGTGTTTGCTCTTTGATATATCTGACTAAATTTAGCACAACTTCCAGCTACTCCAATGAGAAGGTATACTATAATTATAGTTAATGTGAATTATATAGATCTCTTCCATATAATTAGACATCATAGACATAAGTCTCAATAGAAATCAGTCTCCAGTGACAGAAGCCTTTTTGAAATGATGCACCTTGAGCATGTGGAAGCCAATCAGGTATGTTCCCTGAGAAGCCTGCAGCACATGCCCACCCAGAAAGATGCACAGGCAAGCAATGCATGGAGATCATACCCATTCCTGTCTCCCGTACCTCAAGCAAAGCGCAACTCATGCACTACTTGTACTCAGTGTCATACTGGGCTGTCCTGAATTTGTGGCTGGATTTTAAAAATTGGAGCTTTTCAATGTGGAAGGGATAATCTTCACAAGAAACATGCCTTCTTTTCGCATTCTTTGGTGGTGCTTGTTCTCACACGAATAATGACTAGATATCAACGTGTCGTTCAATCCCAGTAAAGTGCTATCCTAAAATATTATTTTATTTTAGCTTTAATCAAGACAGGAAATTTTAAATTAAAATGGACAAGAAAGACAATATTCTCAGATATATTATTATGATATTTTCATGAAACAGAGACAGGTGCTCAGGACTTTCTTGTTCTATACACATCAGTGAAGAGAGAGTGTGCACACGTGAGTGGGGGAGGGATCAAGGGAGAGAATCTTCAACCAAGCTCCCCACTGAGTGGGGAGCTAGACTCCGGGCTTGATCCCAGGACCCATGAGATCATGACCTGAGCCAAAACCAAGAATCAGACACTTAACAGACTGAGCCACTCAGGTACCCCCACATCACTGTTTTCAACATGAGGTAGGTAAAGGACCAAGAAGGTCTCACTGGCAGCAAGATTCATTCAGAGAATCCGGTTACTCCCAGGAGAGCTACATGCGAGACTCAGTTTGACCAACAAAGTTTACAAATCTACAAAAAATAGTTCAAACAGGTGAGATACAAATGAGTCATTAACAAATCTTGGAAGACTGCAATCTATGAGCAGAGTCAGTTGTTCATGCTTTGAACTTGAAAAATACTCACGAGGACAGAACGGAATGGTTATAAGGCTAGAGAAAGGTTTTGCCCCAGCCTCTCCCAGACGTGACTGTCTTTCAACTGCTCTAGAGTACTGGAGTATTATAAAAATAAAAATACAGCATTTTCTACACTCTGAATTAATAATGAGGGAGATACACAATCACTTAGAAACAAAATATTCTGAGAAGAGATGGTCATTATGCTCTGAATAGAATGAAAGTGGCAACAGTACAAGACTAGCCTTTTGGTACATACTATAAAGTTGTCCCCTACAACCGAGCAAGAGCTTTTTGGGTTCCTAGCAAACTACTGTTAGAATAGCAAGAAAATTACAAATTGAATTTGTCCATATATTATACAGAGTACTTTAGCTCTCTCATAAACATTAGCAAATTGCTGACATAATAAGGCCATTTATTCACTTGAAAAACAAGCACCCATTATTCATTGCAGAATATTAATGGAGCTTCCCCTGTCAAAGAGTTGCATAATATAAGTGCAGAGTTTGCTAAAATATGACCTATACAGCGTTAATGCCTAGAAATGAACCAGGGAGATTTTCGTGGTCAGCAAGCTTGGGAACACAGCACGAGAGACTCGGAATGTTCATTAGCTCGCTGCAGATGCTGAGAAGCCCTTCAGTAGAGAAGCCCATTTCACATTATTTAACTGAGTACCTCCCAAACATAACTGATGGGCTATTTTACTGCCAAGATGAGCTACTTATGCACTTAGGGAGATGTTAATGTAGACACATAATCACCATCTAAAAGTTTAGACCATCTAAAAGTTTAAAATTACCAATTACATACATATAATTTGTGCAGTCTCTATCGACATTATGAATACTCTGTAGGTTATTTTTTTTTAAAGATTTTTATTTATTTATGACAGAGAGAGATAGCGAGAGAGGGAACGCAAGCATGGAGAGCTGGAGAGCGAGAAGCAGGCTCCCCACTGAGCTGGGAGCCGGATATGGGACTCGATCCCAGGACACTGGGATCATGACCTGAGCAGAAAGAAGACACTTAATGACTGAGCCACCCAGGTGCCCCTGTAAGTTGTTATTTAAATTATGTTCTCCTTTTTTCATGGTTTCATTTGAGGGAATAAAAGGATTCATTTGAGAGAAACACTTTTTGGAGATAAGTTTATAGGAAAATTGTCACTCCTTTGGCCTGCAAGGCAGAATGCTCGGAAACCCCCCTCCCCAGTCAATACTCATGATAAACCCACAGTCATTCTCCATTTCCTCCACATGCATGTCCAGCCTACCACCTCACCTTAAAGATTCTGCCTTCTACACTATTCTCCTACCTACTTCAATCTTACCTTCTCCATGGCCACTTTCCTAGTTCAAACCACCAGCTCTCTCCTGGCCCCTGCGTAGCTTCCCAACTGGTCTCCCTAAATCCATTCTTTACCGCATATGTCACAGCCAAAATAACCTCTTAGCACTTAAAAATATTTTCTACATACTCATTTCCTACTACATACTACTAAGGTAGAGAGAATGATGAAACTATCAATGTTATACCCACTAATAAATTTAAGAAATAAGATACTTCTAAGACTTCTATGATGCTATCCCTTGCTCCAGAGGTACATACCATCTGAATTTTGTGCTTACTATTCCTTTGCTTTTCTTTATAGTTTTACTGCTTATGTACTTACCTATGATAATGAACTTAGTTTTGCATGATTTTGAACTTTATTATAAATGTATACAGTTTAATTCTTTTTTTTACTTGACGTTGTGCCTGTTAAATTCAGTTGTGCCTGTATCCCTCAATCTCCATTGAATAGTATTCTAGTTGATAAGTATGACACAAAGTATTTACCCATTTTCCATTGACAGTAATTTGGGTTCTTTCCAGAATCCCACCTCTTCCTTTTTTTCCATGTACAAATGGTGCTGTTATAAATCTTCCTATTCTTAACAAGACAACACTTCTCTAGGTTGGATATATGAGTTGTGTTGCTGGGTCATAGGGAATGTCCATTTTTACTGATAATGCCCAACTGTTTCCCAAAGTGGCCACACCAAATGTGCACTCCTACCCACAGAGGTAAGAGCCCCTGTGACTCCACACCCTTGTCGACACTAGGTAGAGTCAACTGTCTCATTTTTTTTTTTTGCCAGACTGGTGAGACTAGGCTGCTATCCTAACGTGGTTTGAATGAGCAGTCACTGATGAATATGGAGGTCTTTTTATACAGCTCACTGCACATCTATGCCTTTTGTCCATTCAAAGCACTTCAAAAATACTCCTTTTCCAGGATGGTACCTTTTATGTTATGTGGGGTTTTTTTTTACCATAATAAAAGTAAATAACTAACTAGAGAAAATATCCCAGTTATAGATGTTGAAAATACCTTCCAGTCTATAGCTTTCCTTTCACTACTTTTTACATTACTTTTGATAAACAGAAGATTCAAATTTCCATATAGTTGAATTTATCAGTTTTGTCTTATTATTAATGCTTTTTATACTGTAAATAAGACATAAAATAGTCTGAGTAAGTAAAAAAGGGACAATCAGAAAGACATTCTTTTGTATTATCTTCTAAAAATTTAAACCTTTACCGCTCACATTTGGGTCTTCAACCCACTTCATATTTGTGTGCAGAATGAGAACAAGATACACGTTTCATCTTATCCATATGGATGATCAATCCTCACAGCACCATTTTTAAAAAAGACTAGTCTCTTCTTGGCCCACACATCTACATGGCCACCACTTTAAGCACAGGAGTCCATACATGTGTGGAAGCCACATTTGGGCTCCTGGCTCTTTTCTACTGTTCTGTTTGTCCATCCCACACCATCACACTGCCTCAGCTCCTACTGCTTTCTTGGGACACTAATCCCAAGTGGGCAAGTCTACCAACTTGCTGCTATTCTTCAAAATTGCCCTTGCTATTCTTGGGCCACTGCTCTTCCAGTTAAAGCTGTACAGGCTTAAATAAACAAATAGAATTACCTTAAATTAACTGGAGAACAATGCATCAGAGAAAAAAATTAATCTCCTTTTGGTACTAAGTCTTATCTGTAAATATTGTTCAGTTCCTCATTTACTTAGGATTTTGAATATAAAGATAATACAATTTTTATTTTAGATTTTTTTCAAGTTTTTATCTAAATTCCAGTTAACATACAGTGTAATATTAGCTTCAGGCATGCGATATGGTGATTCAACACTTCCATACAACACCCGTGCTCATCACAGCAAGGGCACTCCTTACTCTCCACCATCTATCTAACCCATTCCCTGACCCACCTCCCCTCCAGTAATTTTCAGTTCACTCTGTATAGTTAAGAGTCTGTTTCTTTTTCTCCCTCTATGTTCATATGTTCTGTTTTTTAAATTCCACATATAAGGGAGAGGATATGGTATTTGTCTTTCTCTGGCTTGTTTCACTTATCATTATTCCCTCCAGCTCCATCCACATCATTGCAAATGGTAAGATTTCATTCTTCTTGATTGCTGAGTAATATTCCATTGTGTGTGTGTGCACGCATGCGTGTGTGTGTGTGTGTGTGTACACATACCCACACCATAGCCTCTTCATCCATTCATCAGTTGATGGACATTCATCTCTTTCCATAATTTGGCCATTGTTGATAATGTTGCTATGAACATAGGAGTGCATATATCCCTTCAAATCAATACTTTTGTATCCTCTGGGTAAATACCTAGTAGTATAATTGCTGGATCATAGGGTAGTTCTATATTTAACTTTTTGAGGAACCTTCACGCTGTTTTCCACAGTGGCTGTACCAGTTGGCATTCCCACCAACAGTATTAAAAGGTTCCCCTTTCTCCCCATCCTTGACAACATCTGTTGTTTCCTGAGTTATTCATTTTAGCCATTCTGACTAAATAGGCTACCAACTCATTGTAATTTTGATTTATATTTCCCTGAGGAGTGATGTGAATCTTTTCATGTGTCTGTCATCTGAATGTCTTCTTTGGAAAATATCTGTTCATGTCTTCTGCTCATTTTTTTAAACTGGACTATTTTTTCAATGTTCAGCATTATAAGTTCTTTATATATTTTGGATACTAACCTTTTGCCAGATATGTCATTTGCAAATATTTCCTTCCATTCTATAGGTTGCCTTTTAGTTTTGTTGATTATTTCCTTCACTGTACAGCAGCTTTTTATTTTGATGAACTCCCAATAGCTTATTTTTACTTTTGTTTCCCTTGCCTCAGGAGACATGTCTAGTAAGAAGTTTCAATGGCCAAGGTCAAAGAGGTTA
Organism: Nasua narica; assembly: GCA_028533885.1. Taxonomy (NCBI): domain Eukaryota; kingdom Metazoa; phylum Chordata; class Mammalia; order Carnivora; family Procyonidae; genus Nasua; species Nasua narica. The sequence goes on along the minus strand of CM052810.1, from coordinate 68,260,587 downwards.
CTTCATGTGTTCTCTTCTAGGATTTTGATGGTTTCCTGTCTCACATTTAGGTCTTTCATCCATTTTGAATTTATTTTTGTATATGGTGTAAAAAGGGGTCCGGTTTCACTCTTCTGCATGTGGCTCTCCAGTTTTCCCAACACTATTTATTGAAGAGATTGTCTTCTTCCCACTGAATATTCTTTCTTGCTTTGTTGAAGATTAGTTGACCACATAGTTGTGGATTCATTTCTGGGTTTTCTATTCTGTTCCACTGATCTATGTGCCTGTTTTCGTGCCAGGACCATACTGGCTTCATGACTACACCTTTGTAATATAACTTGAAGTCTGAAATTGTGATGCCTCCAGGATTGCTTTCTTTTCAGGATTGCTTTGGCTGTTTGGGGTCTTTTATGGTTCCACACAAATTTTAGAATTGTTTTTTTAGCTGTGTGAAAAAATGCTGTGGTATTTTGATAGGGACTGCATTAAATTCATAGATTGCTTTGGGTAGTATAGACATCTTCATAATATTTGTTCTTATTTTAGATTTTTTTTAGTAGGTACCTCATACTTTTTATTTCCACAATGGTATCTTTAAAATTGCTTTTCAGTTTGTTGATGATAGAGATGAAATAATTTCTATGCATTGTTTATCAAAAAAAGTTGCTAACTTCTCATTAATTTCACTAATTTACCTATATAAACTTTGGATTTTCTCAGCAATCAATCATCTGCAAATAATGACAGTTTTGTTACTTCTTTTCTAATGCTTATATTTTTTTCTTTTCATTGTCTTATTGCCCTGATGAATTATTGCACTGAAGAATTCCAATGAGCATCCTCAACTTATTCTTTATTTTTATGGAAATGTTTGTTATAAGCTTAGTGATGAATTGAATGAGAAAATGCAGAAGTTTTTAAGTAGGAAGAATAGAATATTTATGCAAACCTAAACAAGCTCTGTTTCTTTGGGAAGAAGAAGAAGAAGGGAAGGAGGAGGGGGAGGAGGAGGAAGAGGGGGAGGAGGAAGAAGAAGAAAAGAAGGAGACAAGCCTTAAAAGAGTCTTTCTTCCCTAAATGTAGCAATGTAGCTATGCTTCTTCTAAAGACCACTTTAACAATGTACTCAAAGGGCTATGGCTACTGACAATCCAAGGGAGTCAACCCCAGTGAAGAGATGTATCTTTATATTTTCTCAAAAGGAAGCAGGACCAGGATAGTGGGCTTAACAAAATCATCCTTCCTTTTAAATTAAACATAATTTAGTGATAGTTGATTCAGAATTTGGTTGGCACTGTTACTTCATCCTTGTATATTTTTGACAGAATAATCCTGGATGGTAGGGAAGTATCAGTTCTCTTTTAAGGAAAGGTAGAACTACATCATGATATGACTTAAGATAAAGAACGGTGAGGTGGGGGCCAGCAGCTTGGCCAAGCTCAAGTTCTGCTCCATAGGAAAGCTTCTCACTTCCTCCTAATTGTGGCCTTCCGATGACTTTACCACTTTCTGGTCATGCTATAACTACATGGAGTTTAAGCTACATCCACTTTAAAACTAAGTAAAGGGGGCGCCTGGGTGGCTCAGTGGGTTAAAGCCTCTGCCTTCGGCTTGGTTCATGATCTCAGGGTCCTGGGATTGAGCCCCACATCAGGCTCTCTGCTAAGCAGGGAGCCTGCTTCCCCTCTCTCTGTGCCTGCCTCTCTGCCTACATGTGATCTCTCTTGGTCAAATAAATAAATAAAATCGTTAAAAAAAAAAACACCTATAAAACTAAGCAAAGAAAACAACTACTTCCTAGAAACATCACCAAAGGCAAAGGAAGCAAGGGCAAAAATGAACTATTGCGACTTCATCAAAATCAAAAGCTTTTGCACAGTAAAGGAAACAGTCAACAAAAACCAAAAGACAACTGACAGAATGGGAGAAGATATTCACAAATGACATATCAGACATAAAGGGCTAGTATCCAAAATCTATAAAGAACTTCTCAAACTCAACACCCAAAGAACGAATAATCCAATCAAGAAATGGGCAGAAGAGGGAGGCAAGATGGCAGAGAAATAGGAGATCCTGTTGCAACCTGTCCCCAAAAGTGAGCTGGATATCTACCGGAACACGCTGAATACCCATGAAATCACCCTGAGGAGCAAGATTTCTCATTTCTGGATCTCTACAAGAGCAGAAGACAGCAGTGGAGAGGTAAAGCAAAGTGGGAACACTAGAACTGATATCGAAGGATAAACAAAAGGGGGAAGGAGCCACCAGAAGCGATTCAAGGACAGTAATACCCCAAAAGAAAGTGCCTGGTGGTTGGGGACCAGCATTAATGTAGAGTCTGGTTAAAAACACTTAAAAAGAGCAAAAGGTTCTGAGGAGCAACTAGTGGAAGGGGGTGGTCTCTTGGGCCCACGCTCCCAGGAAGGAGCACCCCAAAGTGAGGCGGGTGAGGGGATCCATCCAGTCCATGGTTCCTGAACCTGCAGCTTTCCACTCCCTGCACCATTCTGTGGGCCGGGCGCGCTCTTACAAGTGCCTTTAGAGAGTGTGCTGTGGTCTAGGAGCCGGCAGCTTTTCTCTGTGTGCCCTGCTGTCTGGACAGAGTCCACCCACTACCATGACATTCGTGGCCCACCGCAGGGTCTGGGCGATCCCAGCCAGCCCCCCGGAGAGAACGCAGGTGGGCGGGCAGCCAGATCTCCCTTGTGAGCACTCACAGAGCCGCAGAAAGGTGCCTGGGGTCACACATCACCTCTGACAGGCTGCACTGAGAGCAGAATTTTGCGGAGAGGAGGGTGTGTTCTGGACCATCCAGAGGGGAGCAGACTGAGGCTTCTCTGTGACGTGGAGGTCTGGGTACTTCCGGGCAGATTCCTTGTTTGGACTCTCTAAAAAGGTGAAAAAGCTATGAAAGGCCAAAAACCTTCAGAGAGTGAAAGACTGAGAAACCGGTTTCCACAGAGCTCAGCCCCTTGACTGGGGGGCAGGGTGACTCAACCCAAGCAAGACTGACTGGAAAACAAAGCAACAGGCCCCTCCCCCAGAAGACAAGTCAAAAAACAAAAGGACAATAACCATAGGGTACCCATAAAATTTTAAACCCCCAACATATCTACCAGAACACGCTGAATATCAATATATTAAGCTCCTGATAATACCCTCAAACCTATGTATTTCATAGATACAAGGTTTTTTTCTTTCTTATTCTCTATTTTTTTTATTCACTTGCTTTCACATTGCTTGCTCTTTTTTTTTAAATTTTTTTTAAACTACTTAACATTACCACTAGAGGCTGAATACAACTATAAACCCAGGAAGACCTGAAATAACCTTCCTCACCTGCAAGGAGTTATAACAACCCTCCCATCTTATCCTTCTGTCAGTGTTTCTATGTATTTGCTTTTGTTCTGGTATTATATAAATCTTATTCTTGGGGTTCATTCCGACTAGGTTCTTTTATTTCTTGTCATTTACTTTTGTCGGTCCAAATGTTTGTTGGTGTTTGTTTACATACCTTATAAATCTTATTTTTGGAGCCCATTCTGGCTGGGATTTCTTCTTTTTCTATCTTTTTTTTTATCCTTATTCTTTCTTATTGGTGGTGAATCCCATTTGCTCCAAAACCTTCCAGGGTGCACCCTGCCTGAATCGTGGGCGATATATCCAGCTATACATCCTCTCATCCACTTCTCATCAAAATGACTAGGAGGAGGAACACCCAACAGAGGTAAAACACAGAGACTGCACCCTCTCCCTCAGAACTATTAGACATGGACATAAACAGTATGTCAGAAAGGGAATTCAGGGTGACAATTATCCAGGCAATGGCTAGGATGGAGAAAAAATTAATGACAACAGAATCCCTAAGGGCAGAAATGAAAGCCAGTATAGCTGATGTAAAAAATGCTGTCAGTGAGATCCAATCCAATCTAAATAGTCTAACAGCTAGAGTTATGGAGACAGAGGATAGAATTAGTGATCTAGAGGATAAAATGGTTGAGAAGAAAGGTCAGGAGGAGAGCTGGAGCAAACTGCTCAGGGATCATGAGAACAGACTTAGGGAAATAAATGACGCCATGAAACATTGCAATGTCAGAATTATTGGAATCCCAGAGGGGGCAGAGAAAGACAGAAGACTAGAAGATATAGCTGACCAAATTCTGAATGAAAATTTCCCCAATCTGGGGAATGGAACAAGTGTTCGTGTCCTAGAGGTGGAAAGGACTCCAGCCAAGATCAACAAGTCTAGGAAATCAGGGAGAAACATCATTGTAAATTTTGCAAATTATAATTTTAGACAAGAGGTCCTGAGGGCAACTAGGGGGAAGAGATTCCTTACATATGGAGGAAGACCCATCAGAATAACGTCAGAAATGTCCACAGAAACCTGGCAAGCCAGAAAGGGCTGGCGTGATAAATTCAGGGCACTAAACGAGAAGAACATGAGGCCAAGAATACTTTATCCAGCAAGGCTGACATTCAAAATGGATGGAGAGAAAAGATCTTCCAAGACCGGCAAGGATTAAAAGAGTATGTGACCACCAAGCCAGCACTCCAGGAAATATTAAAGAGGTTCTATCAAAGTAGAAAGAACACATGAGTGACTTAGAACAGAAATTTACCGTCTATAGAAACAAGGACTTCACAGGCAACTAGATGTCAATAAACACTTATCTTTCAATAATCACTCTCAACGTGAATGGCCTAAATGCTCCCATAAAATGGCACAGGGTTGCAGAATGGATAAAACGACAGGACCCGTCCATATGCTGTCTACAAGAGACACATTTGGAACCAAAAGATACATCCAGACTGAAAGTGAAAGGATGGAGAACCATCTTTCACACAACAGGCCTCAAAAGAAAGCTGGGGTAGTGATTCTCATATCAGATAAATTAGATTTTAAGCTAAAGACTGTAGTCAGAGATACAGAAGGACACTACATCATTCTTAAAGAGTCTATTCTCCAAGAAGATCTAACAACTGTAAACATTTATGCCCCCAATATAGGAGTAGCCAACTACATAAGCCAACTGTTAATCAACATAAAGAGCCATGTTGATATGAATACATTAATAGTAGGAGATCTTAACACTCCACTCTCAGTAACAGATAGATCATCTAAATAGAAAATCAATAAAGAAACAAGAGCTTTGAATGAAATATTGGACCAGATGGACCTCATAGATGTATACAGAACATTCCACCCTAAAACAACAGAATATTCATTCTTCTTGAGCGCACATGGAACTTTCTTCAGAATAGACCACATACTGGGCCACAAATCAGGACTCAGCCAATACCAAAAAATTGAGATGATTCCTTACATTTTCTCAGACCACAATGCTTTAAAACTGGAACTCAACCACAAGAAAAAGTTTGGAAGGAATTCAAACACTTGGAGGCTAAAGACCAACCTGCTAAAGAATGCTGGGATCAACCAGGAAATCAAAGATGAACTTAAACAATTCATGGAGACCAATGAGAATGAAGACACATCAATCCAAAATCTATGGGACACAGCAAAAGCACTCCTAAGGGGGAAATACATAGCCATTCAAGCCTCACTCAAAAAAATTAAAAATTTTTCTAATACACCAGCTCTCTTTACACCTTAAAGAACTGGAAAATCAACAACAAATCAAACCAACCCCACACACAAGAAGGGAAATAATCAAATTAGAGCAGAGATCAACAAGTTAGAAACTAAAGAAACAGTAGAATGCATCGATGAATCCAGAAGTTGGTTTTTTGAAAGAATCAATAAGATCGATAAGCCACTGGCCAAAGTAGTCCAAAAGAAAAGACAGAAGACCCTAATTAACGAAATTATGAATCAAAGGGGAGAGATCAGGACTAATCCAAAGGAAATAGAAACAATCATCAAAAATTATTATCAACAGCTATACGTCAGTAAGTTAAACAACCTAGAAGAAATGGATGCATTCCTGGAAACACATAATCTTCCAACACTGAAACAGGAAGACATTGACAACCTGAATAGACCAATATCTAGGAATGAGATTGAAGCAGTGATCAAAAACCTCCCAAAAAACAAGAGTCCAGGGCCTGACGGATTCCCTGGGGAATTCTACCAAACATTCAAGGAAGAAATAAAACCTATTCTCCTGAAACTGTTTCAAAAAATAGAAACAGAAGGAAAAGTTCCAGACTCTTTCTATG
>CM052810.1:68228800-68253922 GCA_028533885.1 Nasua narica | reverse complement strand
TCTCCAAAGGCAAAGGAAACAAAAGCGAAAATGAACTTTTGGGACTTCATCAAGATAAAAAGTTTCTGCACAGTGAAGGAAACCGTCAACAAAACAAACAGCCAACCCACAGAATGGGAGAAGATATTCGCAAATGACACTACAGAGATCTATAAAGAATTCCTCAAACTCAACACTCACAAAACGGATAATCATATCAAAAAATGGGCAGAAGACATGAACAGACACTTCTCCAAAGAAGACGTACAAATGGCTAACAGACACATGAAAAAATGTTCATCGTCTTTAGCCATCAGAGAGATTCAAATCAAAACCACACTGAGATACCACCTTACACCAGTTAGAATGGCCAAAATCAACAAGACAGGAAACAACTGGAGAGGATGTGGAGAAAGGGGAACCCTCCTCCACCGTTGGTGGGAATGCAAGTTGGTGCAGCCACTTTGGAAAACAGTGTGGAGATTCCTCAGGAAATTAAAAACAGAGCTACCCTATGACCCTGCAATTGCACTACTGGGTATTTACCCCAAAGAAGCAGATGCAGTACAAAAAAGGGCCACATGTACCACAATGTTCATGGCAGCAATGGCCATAATCGCCAAACTGTGGAAAGAACCAAAATGCCCTTCAACAGATGAGTGGATAAGGAAGATGTGGTACATCTATACAATGGAATATTATGCCTCCATCAGAAAGGATGAATATCTAATTTTTGTATCATCATGGACGGGACTAGAAGAGATTATGCGGAGTGAAATAAGTCAAGCGGAGAAAGTCAATTATCTTATGGTCTCACGTGTGGAGCATAAGAAGATCATAGAGGGCATTGTGAGAAGGAAAGGAAGGGTGAATGGGGGGAAACTGGAGGGGGCGATGAACCATGAGAGACTGTGGACTCTGAGCAACAAACTGAGGGTTTTGGAGGGGAGGAGGTGGGGGGTGGGGCGAACCTCGTGGTGGGTATTGAGGAGGGCACGTATTGCATGGAGCACTGGGTGTGGTGCATGAACAATCAATCTTGTAACACTGAAAAAATAAAATAAACATATTTGGGGGAAAAAAAAGAAATGGGCAGAAGACATGAACAGACATTTCTGCATGAGGACATCCAAATGGCCAACAGAAACATGAAAAAGTGCTTAACATCACTGGGCATCACAGAAATACAAATCAAAACCACAGTAGAAAAAAAAACAAAAAACACAGTGAAATACCACCTCACACCAGTCAGAATGGCTAAAATTAGCAAGTCCGGAAATGACAGATGTTGGCGAGGATGCAGAGAAAGGGGAACCCTCCTACACTGTTGATGGGAATGCAAGCTGGTGCAGCCACTCTGGAAAACAGTATGGAGGTTCCTCAAAATGTTGAAAATAGAGCTACCCTACAACCCAGCAATCACACTACTGGGTATTTACCCTAAAGATACAAATGTAGTGATCCGAAGGGGCACCTGCACCCGAATGTTTATAGCAGCAATGTCCACAATAGTCAAACTATGGAAAGAACCCAGATGCCCATCAACAGAAGAATGGATAAAGAAGAAGTGGTGTGTATATATATACAATGGAATACTATGCAGCCATCAAGAGAAACGAAATCTTGCCATTTGCAATGATGTAGATAGAATTAAAGGGTATTATGGCTAAGTGAAATAATTCAGAAAGACAATTATCATATGATCTTTCTGATATGAAGAATTTGAGAGGCAGGGCAAGGGGTCATGGGGGGGTGGGGACGAGAAATGAAACGAAATGGGATCAGGAAGGAGACAAACCATAAGAGACTCCTAAACTCACGAAACAAACTGAGGGTGGCTGGGTAGCGGAGGTAGGGATGAGGTGGTTGGGTTATGGACATTGGGGAGGGTATGTGCTATGGTGAGTGCTGTGAAATGTGTAAGCCTGATGATTCACAGACATGTACCCTGGGGCAAATAATACATTATAGGTTAATTAAAAATTTTTAAATAAATTCTTAAAAATAAATAAATAAAAGTTTGAAAAAAAAACTAAGCAAAGAGGACTACAAACCCAGCACAAAAACACACATAAGCACAACAACATTTGAATCAGACAGTGTTCCATAAACTGGAAAAAAAGCTATTAAACCTAGGCAGTTTTATTATGATTTATCCCACTGAAGAATAGTTAGTTTTATTCTCATTACCACAAATTTTCACTATCCTAGATAATCCAGAGCCCAATAACACATGGCCTTAGAACAATAAATTACACATAAGGTCAAAAATAGGTATGTAGTATGACTAGTATTATATATCTGGAGCAGGTGATTAAGCTTCTAAGACAACCAAAACTGTTGATAAGAAGTATTATAAAGACAAAATGCACTGTTACTTTACTTGTCTGGTCAGTTTGAACTGTTCCCATGCACGTCTGAGTATCAGGACCTGAAGATCCACCTGACAATTAGCACTAACTGATGAGCCTTTACTCAGGATTTTACAGACTCCAAAGCATCTTCAAATTCGTTCTCTATCAAACTGGCTAAGCTGGAAGAATACAAACGAGGCCCTACCAGCAGCCACCACACCACCTCGTCAGGGCTGCCTGCCTGAGAACCAAACGAATCCCAAAAAAGAGAGACCCGAGACATGGAAAGAAAAAAGAAACGTTTCGAACGATACCGTGTAAGAACTAACTAGATCCAACTTACTTGAAACCAGATATCCCCTTGCACCTTCCAGTTATGAGACTCAATAAATTCCCTTTTCAGCTCAAGCAATCGGAGTTGGGTTTCTACCAGCTGCAACTGAGAATCCTGAGTAACGTGTAGGTTGTGTTGCTAACCGCACCAGCCAACACTCTCTCCACCACACCTAGCCTCCCGCCGGAACCTTGCAGCAATGGAACAGTGTGATTTCATGAACCCCAACGCAACCTAAATGGTCTTAGAGAAGACATGTAATGCATATGAGCCTCAATATGAGCCCCGAATATGGGGATATTATCTAATTGACAGGTTTGTTTCAGAGTGAAATTCAAAGTTCTCTTGCAAAGCAGCTAGATGGAGTATAGCACCTAGCACTCAGTAAGTGGTAATAATACTCCGACTTTCCAAGCTGACTGGCCATACTAAGTGAGATAGGATATGCAAAACTTCTATTATAATCCCTGATACAAATAAGGTACTCAATAAATGTCAATTCCCTTTGCAATGAAAATGATTAGGGCCTGATAATCACATTCATCTTACACCACTAACCATCTTTTCCATTATAGGAAAATAACAGAAAAGAATATAGACTAATTTCAATGACCTTTTTCACCCCCATCGTTCCAGGAATCCAGAAACACACTGCTAACAGGAAGAAAATAAGCACATGTAAATGGATGGTTGGAGATACTAAATGGGCCAGACAATTTCTAGCATTTGCCTGTAGGAAACCTTGACCTACACGTAGGGATTTCAAATTCTGCAAGGGAAAGGTGACCATGACCTACTCACTCTGACAGAGACACTAGCTGAACCGTTCAATGGCACACAACAGGATCAAAATGCAAGACTCACGGTATTTGGAACGTATGGCAATCCATAAAATTTCTCCTGTGTTTCCCTGAGAATGTCTGTGGTTGATGTCCTCAATGGGTGCTTCCCATGGTAGATCTGATCCAGAGTGGCATAAAAGACCTAAACAGATGAAAATGTCCACTTAGTCTTGGCAGTCCATCCTTCCGTCTAAGACGTGGTGGACCAAAGATGTTACAAGCGTTACCAGAATAATAATTACTCATACCAGTTGAAAACATTCACAGATTTAAGTGTATATGGTTGAGACATATTTGTACCACATTTAAGACCACACTGATGATGAAAGGAAAGCTTTCAACCGTTTCGTGATGAAGGATATTTAAAAAATTTGGGGGGGGCGCCTGGGTTGCTCAGTCATGGAGCATCTGCCTTTGGCTCGGGTCATGATCCCAGGGTCCTGGGATAGAGCCCCACATGGGACTCCCTGGTCAGTGGGAAGCCTGCATATCCCTCTCCCTCTCCCCGTCTGTGTTCCCTCTCTCGCTGTCTCTGTCAAATAAATAAAAAAAAAATTTTTTGGACACTATGTATAAGGTATTCTTTATGTACAATGGAGTAAATTAAATCTGTGACCACAAAACTGGAATTTGGCCCATAGATATTTATATATGTACATAAAATATATAGTTGGAAATATGAAAAAAAATGAAGTTACAACCTGTGACCCTCTGGATCCAATAAATCCTGTTTGGTTTTTTCCTAGAATCCTGCTATATCTTAAATGGGGGCAATGAAATGGTCCGAATCCCAGTTTTGTGAGGAGAAGAGACAGAACATGAAATAGATGGGGCGAGGTGAAGAAAAGGAATAGCAATCTTTCATCTGGCAAGTACAGATGTTACAAAGAATTCTGGTGCAGCTGTTGCCAAGTCTGGAGCTAGGGCCAAGCCGGCCCCCGCACCCGGTGTCAGGAGATACCAGGGAAGCAGCTGCCGTGCGCGAGCAGTTCTGCCTTACGGAGGTGACCGGGAGAGAACGATCACTCACCTCTGAGGAGAGGACACAGGCCATTGAAACATGATAGGAGAATAAAGCATTAGTTTGAAGATGACATCTGCTGCTTACAAAGTTCTGAAAACTAAATTTTACAGAGCAAATCTGAAGTAAAGATAAAGGGCTTTTTCACTGGAACATTCGGCTTGAGTATTAACACTGAAGTTCACCTGAAGCAAGGACGTAGAAAACTTGCTTTATTTTAAAGGAAAAATTCTGACATGCAATTATGTTTCTGATATGTATCTTTCTGATGTAAAAATGGAATTTGTAGAGAATGTGCAGCTGTTGACTTAAAAGAACTGAGGATTAGTTTGGATAAAAGAAAAAATTTAAATGACCTCTAGCTTTTGGCTTCATTTGATATAGAATTATGGTTCTAAATTATAAGCCAAGTTTAAACCTTCCCTAGAAAAATACAGACATTCCCTAGATATAAATATTGCTTTACTCTAACTGGTAATCTAAACATATAGCTAAATACAGCTCTTTCAATTCCATATTCTATAATGAGTAACAATGCATAAGGTGATCGGAGGAGCCAAAATTACTCATCCGCATCTTGTCTATATTCTAAGAGAATAAGTTATTAGGAACTGCAACTTAAATTCTAACTTCCACTAAGGTGTTTTGTTTTCTGTTTTTTGTTTACCAATCTATAAACAAATGGGAATTCAAAAGTTTCATTCCTATAGTTATGCCTTCCACAAATGAAAGGCATAAACACGGAATGACTTTTTTTAATGATAAAAACAGAGCGAAAAAAATGAAATGTGCATGAGTTTCATGCTTATTTGCTGATAAACCAAACAATTCTAAAGTGATGAGCCTATTTGCCCACCCAGGGAGTCACACTCGCCTGGGACCAACTGCCTTAGAGCAACAGAAAAGCAGAAGCCTATTTTTAAAACAATGCACAAGAAGAAAAAAATTGCAATTTTAAGAATACTGTGTATACCCCCTTAGAACCCTGGAACAATTCATTTCCTTTCGACCCTTATTTGTCTGCACTGTACAAGGGGGCTATTGTGGAACAGGAAAGCTGGCACAGGGAGTTCTTCTGGCAAGAATTTGCCTCCCTCTCCCTTCTCTTCCTCCCTGTCTCTCAGGGGCTTATTCTTTTGGAGGGTGGAAGGAAGGACAGGCTGGTTTTCCATTTTAAAAGAAAATCTTCAGAACAAATATTCAAAAAGAAAGCCACAACCCAGGCTTTTAAAAGGTATACTTCCACTACAGATACCAGCAAATCAAAAGACTTTTGCTGAGTAATGCTCATTTTTTCAAATACTTCAGAGGCCTTTTTAAAATTATATTGATACGCAGAGACATTAATGTAAGTCAAATATAATCCGCAGTTTTCTCTATAGCATACATTTTCCTCAAATATATATTTTAAGGTACAACGTAAACAGAGTTCATAAAGGCTAAATTTTACAAAACCATAGAGCAATTAAATGGAGCCCACGCTTTTAAATAAGCAGCTGGATCATTATAAAATGAACATTGCCTGAGATGAAAGACGGGTGTTCAGGCTGTGTTTACAGAATTCTCAACACCTGATGAAGAGTAAGAATTCCATAAACAATCTGAGTAATTACAAGTAACCAAAACATCTGGTATCATGTAGACCTGACATCCAGATGGTTCCTAAAATTTTTCTAGTCTGTATCTGGAAACCTAGAAAACTGGCTTTGAATATTATCTAAACAGTCATTACTGTTCAAACTTCACGTCAAAACTACAAAATTTTAAAAAGGTACAAAGGGACATAAAATATAACATGGTTGCTGAAACGTATGATTTAGAAGTCGTCACGTGCCGTTCCCAAGCTTTGATTTTCCTGACTAAAAATGGGAAATAACCTTAGTTAACATCCACTTCACAAGGATAGTGTGAGGACTAAACGAGTCGGTTTGGGTCAAGTTCTTTGAACTCAGATGAAAGATGTCTTAGAAGCATAATTATTATAATAAACGTGCAGGACTGGCAAGAATTTAAAGTTATATATTTATTTTCAATAATCACTCTGAAAAACCTCAGAACAAAGGTACATACATACCTGAAGTTGCATATCAGCGGCAGCACACACCTTTTTCGATTCACAAAGCCGAGACACCATATTTTTAGGCAGCGACTTGAAAAACAAAAGAACACACACATGAGTAAGCTGTTCAATAAGTTGCTGCACTGTGTGCTTATGGGGTAGGAAAGTTAAAAATGACAGCAAATGAAAAAATGAATAACTGAATTTTTCACAGTGACTGTCAAATTAGGGTCCATATATGAAAAATACAGCACTACAGGGAACTAAGATAGTGGCACTGATCTTTAAAAACCTGCTTAAAACTTTAGTAAAAGTAAAAAAAAAAAAAAAAAAAAACTTAGTAAAAGTGATTGCTTTTTCTGTTCCTTTGTTACGAGTGAAAGTCTGTTCAAGTGCTCTGTTGACTTTTAAGCGCATCAAATAACGGCTGATAGCAATAAGGGAGTCAAGTGTGGAGAAACAGATGATAATCCATGGTGTCAGCCAGTATTAAAGCTGAACTGATATTCTAACAAATAACCACGATAATGAATTGCACACTCTTTTATTCTCCAACCTGAAAGAACTGCAGAGCTTGGAAACTCAGTATAATGACCCTATCTGACTTAAGGCTTCCTCCCCGAGACTAATTAGGCCTAATCACATAACATCACATATTCGCTGAGAAATTCACTAATAATGTAGTCAAGGAAGCACTTCGGTCAGCTTGCTCTACTTTAATATCATTAAAACTGATGTTTATTGAAGACAGCTACCACTTTATACAACCCTATGCATAATATAAATGAAGAAAAAAGCCTCTCTACAGAGAGACCCATTCTAGAAGACACGGGAGGCAGGTTCCTAGCACTACCATTGTGTAAATCAACCATCCACGAATGACCACTGTGAGCTGTCTGCTGGAAGGGGGACTGGGCACTGCCATATTTACACGTATCGAGCCCACAGCAGACACTGTATAAATATTTCCAGAAGGAACGAATGAACCCTAGAATGATCATTTAATAAAGGCTTAAGTGAAAGACTACAGCAGTATGTGATAAAGGCTCAGACCGCAAAGCCTATTCTCTCTTCTTCCTCTTTGGCTATAAGAAAGGCATACCAGGCAAAAAAAGGAAATTTTAAGGAATTAAGACATGGATTGAAGGAGGTTATTTGTGTAGCGTAGTATAGTTATATAGTGTTATATAGTGTAGATTCTGATACAGGTGGCCTGGGACTTTCGCACACCAGGGGCAGCCATCTTGTATTTAAAAAAAAATTCCCTCAGACAGATTTTAAGAAGTCAAGCTTTAGTTAAGTCATAGATGCTAAAAGCCCCTATCAGAATGTTAAATTTCCTTAAACCTCACTTTATAATATATCCTCAGCTGATAGGACTTGTGCTATATTTGGAGTTTTCATCCCTCACAAAACTTTAATAGTTTTGTTTTCATTAAAAAAAAAAAAGTATGTGGAAGGATGGCATTTTCTCATTTTTCCAACAATGAAAAATACTGGGGGTGAGCACCGTATTAGGTCTCAGGGACAGAAAATGGCAAACAGACAGGGTCCTGGCCCCATGAACTTCCTAGGTTGGCATTCCCCACGTAAGCACAATTTTAACAAGCGTTAACAACTATCATAAGTGCTAAGACGGAAAATCAGTTCAAGTCAGTAGGACAGCCATGACCTAGAAAGGCTTAACCGAGGAACTAACACAGATGTGAAATTTGCAGAATGAACAGGCATTAAGGAGAAAGGGATGGGTTGCAGGGAGAAAGAAGCATCCTAGGCAGAAGAAACGCTGTGTGGGAAGGGCACAAGAGGGCTCTTGGCAGGTGAAGAGGGAGCCACGGGCAGGCAAGCAGGGTTCCCAGTATCCTGGAGAGGAAGGCAGGAGCCAAGCAGGGACACCCTCGGACTCTGCCTCATGGTAAGCCACTGGGGAGTTTTAAGCGAAGAAGTCACAAGGTCTTATCTGTGTTTTTAATCTCAAGCAGGCTCCGTGCCCAGTGTGGAGCCTGATTCAGGGCTCCATCTCACAACCCTGAGGTCATGACTTGAGCTCAAATCAAGAGTTGGGCACTTAACTGACTGAGCCATCCAGGTGCCCCTGTCATGCTTACATTTTCTATGGATGTTTAGAATCATTGGTTCTGCTTGAATAATCGTAATTTATGAAGGAATTTTGCAAATTGAATCAGGAAACTTTGTGCAGTCTCATATTTTGCATTATTACACTTTACTAAGTAAAATGTATTCATGTGTTATTTTTCATTTAATGAAAAATTTCTAATAAAGAAGAATTAAAATAGAAAAAAAAAAAGGTTCTTTTGGCTGCTGTGTAGACACTGGGGAGGAGAAAGGCAAAAGTGGGTTAGGAAAAAAACCAGGAGGCTACAGTTAGTGTACCAGTGACGCACATCAGTAACACAAGCCACCGCCAGGACACCAGGGGCAGGGGCGCCATGGGAGAGGGCTGGAGCCGAGTGGGAGGTAAGACCCAGAACGCAGCACTCTTTCCAGGAGTGTGCCACAGAGGTGCAGAGGGTAAGGGCAGCACTGCAGAAGGAAAGAGGGGGAGGGAGAAGTCTTGTCCGAGGTTGGAAAATGCACAAGCAAGCTTCAGAAATGCTGATGGCAATGAGCCCTACAGGGACACAGACTGCAGATGTAGACCAGAGAGACAATGAGATGAGAGCACAAGGTTCCTGAACAGGCAGGAGGAGAAGCGTCATAGGGAGGCTCAGGTGTTGGGGTCCCATGGATGGGCGGTCAGGCAGGAAGCTATGGGAGGAGCTGGATTCCCAGGCCGAAGGAGGTTAGAGAAAGTTGTGGAGAGTGGTCCACCGAGAAGTGCAGAATCATCAGCCCTGGGAGAACCCTGGGATCCCAGTCTGGCCTGGGGTATGGGCAGAACCAAGAATGAGGCAGATGGGGGACCAGAAGGTGGGTGAGGAGGAACTTCAAGTCAGCAGTGGGAGATGGAGAGGGTAGGAAGGTGCCCCCGCTTATCAGGAAACAAGCAGACCCCAGGGCCCACAGCAGTGGTCAGGCATCTTTGAAAGGTTTACTACTTCTGCTCTGTAGACAATGATATGGGAATGCCAAGTAATGGATCTAAGAGCTAAACCCAACATAACCCTTTTCCATTCAGATGTAGCTTACTTATTGCGAGGCTGATACCTCAGATTCAAACCCACAAAGAAATGGCAAACATTAAAGAGACAGATTTAATGAAGCTTAATTCTTTCCTTGTCAGGTTTACAATAAAACCAAAGATGTAAAGAAAGAGAGCACATAAGAACAAGGACAGCTAAAAACAGTTCATCAAAAAGTATGTAATAAAAAAAAAAAGTATGTAATAAAAGGAAACATATTCTATAGATACAGAAAACGTTACTACTGGGGGAAATGAGTACCACTGCCGGTGAAGGTAACATGGGACCTCTGTGTTATCTTTTGCAACTTCCCATGAATCTGTAATTATTTCAAAATAAAAGGATAAATACAAAAAAACCTCATAAAATTATGTATTCAAGGCCTACTATACATACTGTAGTAAATTCAAGGAACGTTCACCAAAAATATACAGAAATATAGAAGGTAAAAAAAAAATCCTGGTAGACTAGTTCAAAGGAAAGTAATTAATCTACCAAAATACAAATCAAATAATATATTTATATCATGTGAGGTGTAAATAGATAAAGAGATTTTTTTTAAGAGAATCAGAGGCTGAGTCTTTTTTTTTTAATAATCTTTTTAAAGATTTTTTTTTTAATTTATTTGTAAGAGAGAGCGAGCACAAGCAAGAGGAGAGGCAGAGGGAAAAGCAGGCTCCCTGCTGAGCAGGGAGCCGGATGCGGGGCTTGATTCCGGGACCCAGAGAGCTTGACCTGAGCCCAATGCAGACACTTAACCAACTGAGCCATCCAGGTGTCCTGGTAAAGAGATTTTTAAAAAATCTAGTTTGGGGGATTAAGGACTATACTTGTGATGAGCACCAGATGTTGTATGGAAGAGCTGAATCACTATATTGTACACCTGAAACTAATATTACACTGTATGTTAATGCTTGGAATTTGAATAAAAACTTAAAAAAATAAAAACAAATAAAAATCTAGCTTGGCTCTTAGTCAATTGAGATTAATAAATGCATTGCAGCTGTTGGAACAGAGTTACAAGCGTAGCTTGGAGATACTGCAGATTTGGTTTGCAGACCACCAAAATAAATTGAGTATCACAATAGGGTCCAATGAATTGTTTGGTCTCCCAGTGCATATAAAGTTATATTTACACTATAGTGTAGTCTATTCAGTGTGCAATAGCATTATGTCTAAATAAACAATGTATATACCTTCATTTAAAAACACTTCATTGCTAAAAAATGCTAACTATCATCTAAGCTTTCAGTGAGTGTGCTGACCAAAGCTCACCGTAACAAATGCAGTAAAATGAAAGTTTGAAATATTGCAAGAATTACCAAAATGTGGCACAGAAACATAAAGTGAACAAATGCTGTTGGAAATATGGCACTGACACACTTGCTTAGTGCAAAGTTGCTACAAAACTTCAATTTGTCAAAAATGTAATAACTGCAAAGCCCAATGAAACAAAGCATAGTAAAATAAAGTATGCCTGTATGTATTTATATTATTCTCTTGAAAAGCACATCCTTTTTTTCTTAATAAAAAATAAAGTGAAAATTTAAATACCATATAAATTGATTTTCAAGTTATATGAGAATCTTTAATGGAAATAATTAGAAGTTAAATCTTAAATTTCAAATTAGAAAAATGATTCCTGGTTAAGATTTTCTTCTGTAGATATCACTTTACCAACCAGAGGCATGACAACCAATATTAAACAAATTCAATTTTTGCTGTTATTCCGCAAGTGGTTCTAGCTACCAAGTAGCACAGCTGTTTCACATTACTGTTTCCGAACACGAAGACTCTCATATTTGATACACTGAAGAAACAGAAAATGAATACATCCAAGCTGACAGGTAATGAGCAACTATATATAAGTGAAAATGTATTTTAAAACACCTGAACCACAAACAATATTGTAATTATTTTTCATTACATTAAATTGAAAATTCATCGAAGTTCACGGCATCAGAAGTAATAACTCTTTCACCATATCAACTGCATTTTTTATCAGACTATTTCAATCTTCACAATTTCCACAGTAGAAAAATACTTCCACCGATCACTAAAGCGCCTGTCCTGACAGTGGTATGTAAGTCCCAGTTCTCCTTGGGATCTGGACACTGCGATATTCATTCAAGATTAAGAGGAATCCTACTAAGCAGACTAAGAATGTTGTAAATCAAGAATAAAATTCAAATTGACTAGGGTGAAGAATGATGGTGTAAGAAATGGCACAGCTGGACAGCTGTCTTGGGCCTTTCAGGCTATTTCCAAGATCCTTAACTTCTGCCTGCTGAAATGGCTACCTCATATCATCCCATAAACCCAGAAATACCATTCCTTCCAGGAACCTTCTTCTTGGACCCTTTAAAGGAGAACTGAGAGCCTGGTCTGCCTTAAGCCAACACTATTCTGACTCTGAACTTCCATTATTATGCTTCACTGGAGTGTAAAGGAAACAGAACAGCTTTTGGAGCCAGACTAAACCAAGTCTGAATCGTTTTTCTTTTTTTTTTTTTCCTCCAAGTCTGAATCCTAACTGTGCCATTTACCAGTTTGACGGTATAATGTCGGGCAACATACTGAACTTCTCCAAGACACATATTCCTCATTGACAAAATGTATTATCTTTTTGCAGAATTAGATGAGAATGTATTTTTAAAACATACTATGTCTGGTTTAACAGAGTAGATGCTAAATAAATGTTAGCTACTATAATTTACTATTACAATTGCCCTGTTTAATACAATAATCGTTGACTTTGGTAAGCTTTATTTACTTCTTACTATTTTACCTACATATTCTGTAAATATGGCCTGTTTTATATTTATAAATTCTTAGGAGAGAGAAATTATAGCTCAATAGTTCTCTCTATGTAGCACCTAACAATCAAGCTCTTAATAAGGAAATGTACTTTCATAGTTTCCTATTTATATTTCTCTTCATCTGCATAATAGCCAAATATGCATAATGAAATATATGTGCCTCCTCAAATTGTCTAGCTTTAAAAGAGGATCCTTTCTCCATCATGGTGATTATTTTAAGGTTTTTAGAACAATGAAATCAACTAACATGTTATTCTCTCTTCCGTATTTCAATACCTGCCACAAAACCTGGCCATTAACTCACATCTAAAAAGATTTTCTCTCACTTTAAGTAGAATTGTTTATCAAGCAGTGAGTCAGTTCTTCATCTGCAGGGTCCAGCTCTTACTTAGAAAATGTTCCCTTTCTGATGACATTTTAATCAAATGTATCTTGTGTTACAGATCTTGATATTTCGAACTTTCACAGTTTCTGACAACAAGTCCGCTGTGAATGCTATCTGATCCTCTGTATTTTCCCCCCTCTGGCTGCCTTCAAGGTTTTCTCTTTATCTTTGACTATGATGTATCTGGGTGTGTTCTTTTTGTTACTTATCCTGCTTGGGGTTCTCCAGGCATCTCGGATATCTGGCTGGATTTTCTTGATTTTTGGCAAATTCTTAGCCATTAGGCCTTCAAACAGTTCTTCTGCCTTACTACCTCTCTCTTCTTCTTTGAGCAACTTCATTAGCCCCAAAGTTCTTGGACACTCATGCTCTGTTTTGTCCCTGTCCCTACTTTTTTCTCTCCCTTTTTATTTCAGTTTGGGTAATTTCTACTGAACTGTCTTCAAGTCTACTGGGCTCACATACTTTCCTCAGCTGTGTCAAGTGTACTGATGAGCCCCTCAAAGGAATTCTTCTTCTATGATATCATGCATTATTTCTTGCAATTCCATTGTGTTTCTCATAGTTTCCATCTTCTGCTTCATCTGCTTGAGTATGTTATCCACCTTTTCCTTTAACAGAGTTATTTAAATCCCCGTCTGATAGTTACTTAGAATCATTCTAGGTATTAGTTATTTTAAAGTCCCTGGGTCTGACTCTAGAGATTTCTTTACCTTTGAGCAAGGAGGCAGGGTTTTGTGCTATTCCTATGCAGCAGCCAGTCGCCTCCTGTAGGCCTGCAACACTGGGGAGGACCCCATGCGGTCTCCCACCCTGCACCCAGGATTTCTCATGCCTACCTGGTGAAGGCTGACGGAAGAGAGCCTACAAGTGAGTGCAAACTCCCCCTGTGTCAGGGCCCACAGCCATGCCAGACTGATAGGGCAGCCCACACTTGGCCTCCGACAATTTGTTAAAACATTCTCTGACTTTTCTTTGCCCTTCTGCACGGCAGCCAGGCCTTCCAACGTGCTGTGCCACAGGGGAGCCGGTCGGCGGCTCCTTGGATTCAGACAATCTCATGGGCCTACGACCTCAGTGTTCTTAGAAGCTCAAGAAAAGTTAGGATTTTATCTGTCTTTTTTCCCATAGTTAACTTGGGAGCAGTGCCCTTTCCAGCTTCCCAAGTGCCCAACGGTTCAGACTTTCATCCGTACGAACACGTAGGCTTTTGGCTTCCAAATGAAAAAGAAAGGCAGAAAAAGCTTTGTAAAGGGTGAACTACTTTCCATTAAGTCAAGAATCAGACATCATGAAAGATTATCATAAAGAAACCCGCAATGCACCGGCAGCTGTGCTAAGACAGTTGATTTTAATACCATCAAGCAGGCATCTATGAGTATGAGTTAGTGGGCTCTAGCTAAAAGACAGTTCACTCAACAAATATTTATTCATTGCCCATCGTGTGACAGGCAAAGTTGATACACCAGTGAATAAAACTGATAAAAATCCCAGTTCTCAAGGAACTTATATTCTAGCAGACCCTGTCATTGTTATTTTTAAATTACCAATGGGGGAAAGAGGGGACACTTTTCATTATCTCAGCTCCTATAGGCTTAAAGAATAAAGTGCCAGAGATTTAAAGCACTGTCTCCTTTCCGTTGACCAAAATGATCAAGCTGTGCTGATGACAAGGCTGTGTACATATGCGATCTTTATACATTTTCAATTCATTTGTGAGTTTTCTTATCTCATATTTTAAATAAGAGCAAGTAGTCAACAGTGAATGAGGGTTAGATATGCATGTAATTCACATTCAAGGAATGAAACAAATACATTATCTCAATGTATACTAAGAGCACCAACAATTATTCATCTATTCACTCAATAAATCCTCAGTATAAGGTGCCATTCTAGGAAACATGGGAAGAAGAAAGAAAACACCATCTCTTGCCCTCAAGAGAATGACAATTTGGATACCTGCTTCCCAAGACGAAATCTGTGCTGTATGTTGTAGCTGTGTAACTTCAGGCTTTTAAATTTATTTTCATTTACTTACGTACCCCTCCAAATTCAATCTTGCAATACAACTATACTGGCGCTTGATGGTGAAAGTAACCCTTTGCAAAATTTGTTTTATTAATACTCTAAAGGTGGGGGAGTGCCTGGGTGGCACAGTTGGTTAAGCGTCAGATTCTTGATTTCAGCTTAGGTCATGATCTCAGGGTCATGAGATTGATCCCCACGTGGGGCTCTGTGCACAGAGCAGAGTGTGTTTGAGCATCTCTCTCCCTCTCCATCTGCCCCTTCCCCCTCACTGTGCTTGCTCACTCTCCCTCTCGCAAATAAATAAATAAATCTTTAAAAAAAAATATGAGTTCCTCCCAAAAAAAGGATGAGTGGTAATAGTAAAAATTCCAGTCAATATTAATTGGTGTATAATTAATAGATGATTAAATTAGAGATAGGAAAATGAAGGTGGGAAAATATAATGAGGTCAGAATGGAAGTTAGAAACACAAACATCTTCATCTCATGCTGTCATTCATCTTCACAGCTGGGTCATAAGTTTAGCTCTAGTCGGAAAGAGAAACTCAATGAGGTGTCTATTCAAACTGCTATGAATACAGGTCTAGATCCTTTATCTGGGATTCCATAATCCAGAAAGGTCTGAAGACTGAAAGTTTTTCACAAATGGCAAAACGTGGCCTGAACAAAAGTGAAGTCTGCAAAGTATTAATCCCACTTTGTAAATATGCAGAAATATGAATTCCTTTAACTACAAGGTACTCTGTCAGAACCCATTAGTTTTTTTAAATTCAAAATATACAATGTATAAACCATTTTTCTTTTCTAAAATCCAGAATACACTCAATTCCAAAGTACGCAATCCCAAAGTTGTAGACAGAGAACATTGAATCTCTGTGTAGCATATATTATGCCTGAAATATAAAGTGAACTTTCCACTGAAAAGAAAACAGACAAAAAGTAAAGTTTTTCATTCAAAGTGCTCCAAAGACACTACTGTGTACTTCCTGAAGAGATTTATAAGTGTGTCATTAACAATGGGTTAAATCATCAAATAAGTGAGAGACTCCTCTACATGCTTCAGTTTGTATCTATGGAACCCAACTGGGTCTGAAGTACCTTGGCCTTCAGTGGACACTGGCTGACTCCCATGCCCCTGTTTCCTGAGGGGAGGCCCTGCCTTGTGGTAGAATACACAGCAAAAAAAGCAGGTCAGGTTTGTCTATGAGATTCCCCAAAATTAATTTCTTTCCTAGAGATTCCCAGATCAAGTTAGCATATTCAAAGTTATGAGTAGTCCTACCTTCTAAAGAACAGAAAACTTAATTAACCTCTACACTTATTTCCCAAAATTATTTGAGCCCAAAACATTCTTCCACACCATAATACATCTTTATAGTATCAAGTGATTCAAGATATAGGACACTAACTGGGAAATAATTCACTAAGGAAATTAATGTGAACTATAAATACAAGAAAAATTATTATAAATGAAACTTCTTTTTAAAAATGCTCAAATACAGTTGTATCATTCTCACTAATCTTTATATTTCTCTCTGATCCTAAATTTACTCACTTTCTTCAGAAAGCTTCTTTTCAGCTCTTTAAACCCCACCTTGGCACTCTCCTCTCCAGTGGCCAGCAGACTCCTTGGGTTTTCTGGAAACTGGTCTCCAGGATGCCCCTGCTACTTCCTCAGCCCCACCCGTTCAGCGCCTTGGCCAGAGCGGTCTTTTCTAACCCATGCGAGCTGATGGAGCTAACAAAGGAGAATACGCTAACGTGCTTTCCTTTACGGCCAGGAAACAAACAGGCTGAGTTCCAAAAGGACACTTTTCTCTAGTCTCCTCACTGCAATAGCACGTCCCAAAGTTCCTCTGGCTTCTCTGCTCCAACCACCTGCTGGTCTCCAAGCCACAGACAGAAGACACACCAGCCTCACACAGGACTTGAGTCCACACTGAAAATGCCAAATAATCGCAGCCCCACATCCCACGTTTGTCCCCTGCAAAATTCTTTTTCTACAGCAAAAAGAGGCAAATTTCCATTTTGTTCTTTTTTGGGTATGTCCTAGTTATCAATATTGTTTTTAAGGGGCCACCTCAGCTAAATACAATAGTACACAATAGTACATCTATAGTTATACTCTTAACAAAGCTTAGCAGTCTGCAACCTTACAAAATGATCTTAGTATGGAATTGTTCAGACATAGTTTTCTGAAGCAATCTGGATCCATCACTGAGAGCAGACTATTTTGAACAAGGTATGAGAACACGAATGCAGATTTATTTCAAAGTAATGAACTTTATATGTCAGATAATTTATGCCCTAACCTGAGTTTCTTTTATAAAAACACTTGTAGTTTTTTGGTTGGTTTCGTTTTGTTTTGGTTTGGGTTTTTTCTGTCTATAGAATGCTGCTGGGTTTGAACTAGCCTTGGTTTGATGCTGGCTCACTCCTTTGTGCACTGAGCCGAGGCTCTGCCTGTGGAGCTCTAAAGACAAGTCAGGTCTCTCAGGGAGACCCGCTGGGCTCGTCTTTTCGAAGCATTCCACTGTGTGCAAGGGGCCCTACCAAGCTGCTGGTTAATAGAACAATGAGTCCTTTCTAATCCTGCTATATGAACAGGAAAAGGAATGTATGTTGAAACAAACAACGCAAGGGAAAATGCCCCAAGTACCACAAAAGAGGTATGGATAGAATAATGGAGGAAATTATAAGACAGCAATTACTGGGGCACCTGGGTGGCTCAGTGGGTTAAAGCCTCTACCTTTGGCTCAGGTCAGGATCTCAGGGTCCGGGGATAGAGCCCTGCATTGTCTCTCAGGGAGTCTGCTCCCCCCACCTCTCTCTGCCTGCCTCTCTGCCTACTTGTAATCTCTCTCTCTCTCTCTAATAAATAAATAAATAAATCTTTAAAAAAAAAAAAAAGACAGCAATTACTTAAAGCACCTAAAACGTAATTACTCTAACAATTAATTGTGTCTCCTGTATTATTAGAGTGGTGGTATTTCAAAGATTCACCCCAGCTATAAAATATAGAAAGACACTGTGGTTTTTACTCCCTACTGCTAAATAGGAAAATGGTAGAATTGTTTCTACAACGGGAATGTAATGTGCCAATAATTAACTACCGTGACCTAATTTATTTTAATAATCCAAAATGAGGCAACCTTCTTGGGTCCCCTCCCTCTTTGGGAGCTTTGTAAACTCCAGGGTCCCAGCCTCAGTCTCAGAGGTCGGTAGGCTCCAGCATCCCACACCACAGGTCTGCTCTGCACAGAGTAGCAGTTCCTATTTCTAGTATTTAGTTCATTTATTCATGCTATCTTATGCACCTATTGCCGCATCTGGTGGTTTCACTTAAGGTTTCTGGAGCCCCAACCAGACTCAGGCATAGTCATCGTGGTGTGAAAGGGCCCTTGAAAACACCTGAGAGACCGGAGGCCCCATCCTTCTCTGTGCACCCAAAGTACACAGCTGCGCTAAAACCCGCTCCCAGCACTCAATTCTTCTGTTTAATGCTAGAACACAACTGTGGCCAAAAAGACAAAACAAAAGACCAGAAAACTGATCCTTTCTTCTGTCAAGAAGGTAAAATCTGGTTTCCTGTTTATAATTAAAATATGAATAATAAGGACAACAATTACCCAACTATATGGAGTCTAAAACAAGTAAAGCCCAGCAACCTCAGCATCATCTGGGAAATTCTCAGAAATATAAAATCCTGGGTGCTCCGTATCCACTGAGTCTGAATCTACATTTTAACCAGATCCCCAGGTAATTTTATGCACGGTAAAGCTTGAGATGTCCAGGCTTAGAAAAACATAAGCATCACAAGTGCTCCAACAACAAAGGTGAGCAAAATTAAATCATCCTGATTTTACAGGTAGAACTGTGGGAAGGTAGCACCATGAGAAAGACAGAGGACTGCATCTGCGGTCAGGCAGCTTGGGTTTTCTTTCTTTTTTTTTTTTTTTAGCTTGGGTTTTCTGTGGTGACTCACTTGCTTTGGGATGGCAGGCAAGTCTCTTGGTATTGTGTTTGCTCAATGGTAAATTGAGGATAAAAACACCACTGTAAAAAATTCATATAAGGATTCATTGTGGTAATAGTCAGGCAGTCACCTTGTGGAAAGGATTAACTAGCTGGATGAACTTGGAGCCCCTGCATCTAACACATTTGTCTCGTTAAGGGCTGCCATGGCTGGGAGACCACACATGCAGGTGGGCCTGGCAGTCCTCGGTTAGGACTACTGGGTCAGAATAATTAATAACAGCACCCCTCTTCCTTCCTAAAAGTGTTTTGGCTTGGACAACAGGTTACATCACTGTCCCGGTAACAACTAACTTCCTTAAAAGCTTCATGTGAGTTGAAGACGGCTAGTTGTGCACAACCTA
The DNA here is from genome assembly GCA_028533885.1 of Nasua narica. Taxonomy (NCBI): domain Eukaryota; kingdom Metazoa; phylum Chordata; class Mammalia; order Carnivora; family Procyonidae; genus Nasua; species Nasua narica. Next base: position 68,234,580 of record CM052810.1, on the reverse strand, counting down.
TGGACAACGCCTCCCCAGGAAGGAAGGTGTTTACTGGATTCTTGGGATAGACACAAGCTATGGCATGGGCTGACCGAACACAGGAACAAAACCGTTCTTTTGTTATAATAGCTTTTCTGTTATATTAAAAAAGGACAACAGTTTTGGAAACTTTCAGAATATCATCAAAAAAGGCAAATGTTTTAGAGAACTTGGCATTACTTGAATTCTCTGAATGCTTCCCCATGAGCTCAACTTGTAAGCATGCAACCTCATACATTTGCCAGACATTTTCTATCACTTCACAATCGCACCAGTCTAATTTAAATAATGTCTTGTTAAAAGTTTTGGCATCAAGTTCTTCCAGAGCCAAGTCACTGTGATAAAATATTTATGGCCATTTAGAAAATTTATTATGGTAAAAGCTGCATAAATATTAAAAGTTAAGACATTCTCTGGTACGAATCCTTGTTATGGTAATAAATTCAACTCTTTCCGAAGCAAAGAACCCCTACCGCTGATATCCTTTGGGAACACATTGGCGCTAATGACATAAACTTGTTGAGACATGGTCATCCAAAACAAGAAAAGCCTTCAGAGGCAGAAAGCCGAGCATCAAAGCTGTCCAGGCTACAAGACGTCAGCTTGATCCCATACCGCCCCAAGCACTAAATCTCTGCGCGTGTCCATAACAGGAAAACAACTGGATTCGGCATGTATCAACTAGAGTGTTTTGCTATTATCCCATAATCCAGATGGCACATAATCAATATAATGAAAAAGCTGCCTAGTCCCCAAGAGACAAAATCTCAGATCTAAACCACAGAAAATCACATTGCTTTTAACTTCTATGACTTGTAGTGGTGTTTTCTGACAAACTAAGATGAAATGAGAAAAAAAGGAACCTTTAGAAATGCTTACATGTTATCACAGACTCACTGATGGTCCAGAGAAACAGACAGAAGTATTTTGACTTTTACAGGGTTCAGTTAAACATGTTTTTATGTTTAACTCAGTTAAGGTGTGATAAAAAAAAATTCCAGTAATACCGTGCTGACAGTTTGCATACATTACTAAATTTGACAGACTAGAGTTTTTGAGGTAAGTATGGAGGCATTAATTTTTAACTTCCAAATTTGCATTTTTATTTTATATGAAAGAGCAGAAAAGTCTCAGACAAGTTCAGTGACTGATCGGAGGTCAGCTGTGTGTGGTAGGGGGCCAGAGTCAGACCCGTCTCTGCCTCCCAGTTCAATGTTCTTGTCTAGACATAATTGAAAAGCATTAAAGCTGAAAATGAGAAAAGTTTCAAGACAACTTAAACCTGCCAAAACTAATCTAGTTCCAGTTGCTCTATAATTTTTACCTTCAATCCTTGTTCATATCTCCTGAGAGAGAGTGACAGGAGAAGATTTATTACAAGCCTATCTGTCTCCTTGGAAATAGATCTTAAGCAATTTTAGCCTTGGGCTGACTTTCACAAACTAAGGGAACAATCTAAATCTTACAATGACGCAGCACAGAACAGTTCTAAAATGAAAGCACTAGAATTCTACTGTTCTAAAAATAACACTTACAATGGAAATAGGTCTGGGATTTTCTGAGACATACTATAAAAGAAATATAAACCATTTCCTAGCAGAGTAAAAACTAGAAAGAGAAAACACCCACATGTTATAATATTGATTTGAGCAACTGACAGAACTTTATGGAAGCTGTGACGTGAAACGAATAGATCTATTAATAAATCACAAATAGAAACTAAGAGATCAACCCCCATGTTACTACTTTGTGACCTATGTGCAAATTACTTAATGTAAGTCAGTTTCTATGAAGTGTGTATAACCATGTTCCCACTTCACTGCTAAATAGGATTAAATGAGATAAACATATAAAATAATAAATGTTCATTCCTATTATTTGTTGTTTGATAAATATTTTGTGAAAGGATAACTAGAGCAACAAGCATTTTAGTGGTGGCCAAGGGACAAAATTGTACAAAAACTGTAGGTTCTCTCAAAAATCAAATGACTGTATTTTTCTTTTTTTAAAAAGATATTATTTATTCACTTGAGAGAGAGAGAGAGAGAACATGAGCAAGCAGAGGGGTAGAAGGTAGAAGGACAAACAGACTCCCCTCAGAGTGGGGAGCCCAACGTGGGGCTTGATCCCAGGACCCTGAGATCATGACCTAAGCCAAAGCCAGATGCTCAACCAACTAAGCCATCCAGGCACCCCTGTATCTTTCTTTTTTGTGAAGACCTTACCTTTAAGTCATCTCTATCCCCAACATGGAGCTTAACTCACAACCCCAAGACCAAGAGTCGCATGCTCTACTGAATGAGCCAGCCAGGGGTCCCTCACAGGACTCTTAATGATTAGCGACGTAACTAGGGTTGCAAAATTATCAGAAAAAATGGACTTTAAGATGAAAAATTATAAAGATTAAGAGAACACTGTTTATGCCCCTTAAAAATTATTCAAAATACATGTAGTTAAAAAAAGACAGAAAAATGTGTAAGGCAGTGAAAATACTGGGTATGATGCCATCATGATGGATGCCTGCCATTATACATTTGTCCAGACTCACAGGATGTACGATGACAAGAGTGAACCCTAATGTAAACTACAGACTTGGGGTGATGATGATATGTCAGTGCAGGTTCATCAACTGTAACACACGTACCACCTTGCTGGGGGTTGTTGATAATGGGGGAGGCTACACCTCTGTAGGGGTAGGGGGTATATAGGAAATCTTTGTACCATCTCCTCAGTGTTGCTGGGAACCAAAAACTGCTCTAAATAAATAAAGTCCTGATTTAAAAAAAAAAAAATTAGGTAAAACTAAGGTGAAAGAATTATCTATCCATCATTCTGGAAGATTTCCACCTCTCACAGTTTTTGCTAGTTCAAAAAAATTTAAATATCTGAACAACACAATTACAAGATTGACTTAACAACAGACTTGTATACAACCCCAGACTCAAAGATTAAAAAATAGACAATGTACTGAAGCACAAACACAACATTCCCTAAAAATTGATGATGCACTAAGCCATAAAATACCAACAACCTACAAAGAATCAATACTGGGTAGACCGATTAGCTCTTAATAAGTAAAAGATAAATAAGTCCTTTGCACGGTTTAAAACTTTTAAACTGTACTTCTAACAACTTAGTGGTCAAAGGGGAAATTACAATGGAAATTAGCAACACTAGAAATATTTTCTATGGGGGCGCCTGGATAGCTCAGTGGGTTAAATCCTCTGCCTTCGGCTCAGGTCATGATCTCAGGGTCCTGGGATAGAGCCCACATCGAACTCTCTGCTCAGCAGGGAGCCTGCTTCCCCGTTCTCTCTGCCTGCCTCTCTGCCTACTTGTGATCTCTCTGTCAAGTAAATAAATAAATAAAATCTTTAAAAAAAAAAAAGAAATCTTTTCTATGAAAAGCATGGCATGCAGCTAAACCACGCACTGGCACAATTTAAAATTACAGCATTAAAATTCGAACAGATACATTAGGTAATACTGAAACTGAATTAGTTCAGTGTCCACCTTAACTGAGGGATACAAACACAGAAGGAAGAAGGAGAGAATAATAATAAAAAAAAAACTAAGTGAACTAAATCAAACAAAAGAGAGGATAAAAAAATGTGCCTTAGTTCTTTGAAAACGCTAAAAAGACTGACAAACTTCTGCCAAGATCAATAGAACAAAATGAGAGGATGATATTAGGAATGAGAAGGAGATAACTACACATTTAGCAGGATTTGAAGGATAAAAGAATGCTACAAATAACTTTTGCCAATAAACTTGAAAATTTGGATTAAATGGGTAAATTTCTAGAAAATTACAAGTTAGCAAAGCTTACTTAAGAAGAAAAAAAGGCCCAAAGACTCCTGAAACTATTAAGGAATCATTTAAAAAATCTTCCCACAGAGAAAATAATAGACCCTGAATGATTTTTTATAGATGAATTCTCACAAAGTTTCAAGAAACAGACTATTACAATTGTATAAAAGCACTTCTAAGGCACAGAAGGGGAAAAAAGGAGCATTCAGAAACTCATTTTATGAAATGGCATATTCTTAATACTAACAAAGCAAAGAACAAGAAGACAAAGAAAAATCACAAGCCAGTCTCTCATAAATACAGTTGCAAAAGTCCTCTGTATAAAAACATTAGCAAACTAAAGCCAGCACTGTGCTAAAAAGAATAGTAATTCAGGACTAAGCCTATATTCCTGCAATGCAAAAATGGCTTAATATTAACATCAGTGTTCACTACATTAAGAAATTAAAAGAAAAGAACAGCCCAATTACCTGAAAAGATACACACACACACACACACACACACACACAAAATCTGATAAAATGCAATACCCACTAGTGATTAAAAAAAAAAAAGTAACTAGAAATAGAAGGGAATTTCCTTTTCCTGAGATTTCTACCAAATCTACAACAAATATTTTTATGGTAAGACAGTGAAAACATTTCCTTTAGAAATCAGGATAAAGGGGGCACCTGAGTGGCTCAGTCACTAAGTGTCTGACTTTGGCTCAGGTCAGGATCCCAGGGTCCTGGGATCGAGCCCCACATCGGGCTCCTAGCTCAGCGGGAAGCCTACTTCTCCCTCTCCCACTCCTGTTTATATTCCCTCTCTCACTGTCTCACTGTTATTTAAATAAATAAATAAAATCTTTTGGGGTGCCTGGGTGGCCTAGTGGGTTAAAGCCTCTGCCTTCAGCTCAGGTCATGATCTCAGGGTCCTGGGATCAAGCCCCACATCAGGCTCTCTGCTCAGTGGGGAGCCTGCTTCCCCCTCTCTCTCTGCCTGACTCTCTATTTGTGATCTCTCTCTGCCAAATAAATAAATAAAATCTTTAAAAAAAAATAGAAATCAGGATAAAGGCAAGTATTACCCATATCACAGCTTCTACTCAACACGGCCCTGGAGATTCTGGTAAGTCAAATAAGGCAAGAAAGAGAAATAAAAAGATATAGGGGTTGAAAAGGATAGATAAAATTATCCTTTTTGCAGCAGAAGTAACGGCTTAAAAAAGGTTACAAATTCTACTGACGCAAAATAAAGTTTAGCAAAGTGTCTGGAAATACAATCTATATACAAAAAAGGATAAATAGCTCCTTTAAACACTAGCAACAAACAGCTGGAAAATATAATTTTAAAAATACACTATTTATAATAGTATCAAAAAGGCAGGGCATCTAAGTGCAGCAAAAGTTGAGCCTTAGGGAAAAAAATTTAAAATTTAAAATTTTATTAAAAGACTTAAAACACCTAACAAATGGAGAAGCATATCACAGTCATGGACTGGAAGATCAACATGGAGTGATACCTGTTCTCTCCAAATCAATCTATAGTTTAAATAATCCCAACCAAACTCTTCTCATTATTTTTATATAGGTAAGTTAGTTTTAAATGTGTATAAATGAAAAAAACATCCAAGAATAGACAAGAAATTTCTGAAGAGCATATGGAGAAAGCCTTGGTGAAGCTGCCATAATAAAACAGCATAATATCAGGGCAGATAACGTAAACAGTGAAATAAAAGAAAAATCCCATAAACAGATCATCACATATAGTGGGTCTATGCTTCATGATGAATCACTGGAGAAAGAATAAATGGTGCTGGGACGATGGCTATCCATAGAGAAGAAAGGAAATTGGAGTCTACCATATACTAAACACAGACAGAATTTCCAACTTGATTATAGAGACCTAAAAATAAAGAAAAAGCATTAAAACTTTCAGAAGAAAACAGAAGAATATCTTTATGGCTT